>OZ024914.1:37604402-37824402 GCA_964017125.1 Flabesymbios commensalis | reverse complement strand
TAGAAATATTCTGATGTCATTCACCGTGGCTGCCATTATACTGGGGTTTGGAGTCGGGTTTGCTGTACGTATAGCTGAGCCTAGTCCCACAGCCATCCTCTGGTTGGGTGAGTAATATCTGCTAGTAATGATACTGTGACCAACGTTTTACCAATGTAAACTGGCCGTTGTTGAATTAACAAATTTAAAAATAGGCCCAATTATCTGATTATGTTTAATTCGAAACTGTATTGGTAGTTGGTAATTAATGGCAAATTGTCGAGCTGATGGAAATTTATTTTTTATGAAATATTATATCATTTATTTATGTTCTTTTTTAATACTTTCCGATATCATGCCTTATTGCCTTAAAGAACAAAATATATGATTGCAATCAATATTACGTGTCATATGGTCCAACTGAATATATGCGTTTTATCCTTGTGATGACATGCATACAATAATTTTACTACATTAGGTTACATTCACTACTAAATGCATCATATTCATGATATCGTCATCTATGATTTTGGTATTAAAGTTCCGAGCGCCAATATGGCTACAAGGCCTTATGCTCAACGGAATTTGAAATGGTACACGAATGAATAGGTCCAGTGACCAGGGGGTAAAATGTCAAGTCAGCTGATAAATCTTCAGTCTCTAAACCTGCACCTTTACCTTTACTTACCTATATATTTTAATGACAATAGTGCGTCTGATGATATTCAAATATCATTGCAATTCACAGTAATAATATGTGTCTTCAGATAAAATAATTATAGCCAATAACAATATAAAAGTAAAAACAATATACAAATCGAGGAATCACTCGCTGGCGCGGAGCATTAGTATACCCAGTATACCCAAGGCGTTAAACCAATGTTGTTTCAATGTTGGGTCAGCGTCGTAGACGATGGGCCAACATTGATGCAACGTTGGTTCAACGTCTTGTGTTTACTGGTTAGTAATATAAATTTTACACCATGATGACGGTTTTCTGATACACTTATTCTAGGTATACCTGGAGAATTATTCCTGAATTTATTGAAGATGACAATCATTCCCCTGGTCGTGTCTTCAGTCATATCAGGTACGTATGTCACTCACATAGCCCTTGTAGACATGGTAGATAAACGTTTTGTAAGCGAATTTCAAAGCCAAGATAAAATGTCACTAAAATTGATAAAATAGTTTATGGTACATGAAATTAGTTAAACATGTATCCTAACTATGAATATTTTACGTTATTTTGAAGCTGGAAATTGCATTTAAAATATCATCTTCATGTGAATGAAAATAATAAAAATGTCCGTTCAGCAGGACATGTGAAGCTGTAATCCGTCATTCATGGAACATAACACGTCTTATAAAATTTGTCGATTTACATCATGTAACCTCCTTATCATTAATTTGTGTTCAATTCAATGTTTCAACTAACATCAGCTCGGTCACAGCCATTTGAGTGACAGTGAAATCACTTGTTAAGTATTTTTTATCACTTTAAGTTGTGTCTCGCTGCCGCGACCCACAACTTAAAGTGATAAAAAATACTTAACAAGTGTATATATAATTTACATCAAAATATAAGTCAATTTAGCCAATTTGTTGTCTCAAGCTGTGTCTCACAAATGTTATACGCAATAAAAAAAACACATTTATTCTTCATGAATGTATGAAGCCCACAATATGTAAATGATGACTTTGAGGGTATGTTCGTGTGTTGATGCAGCCACCGCCAGCATGGACCCAAAAGAAAATGGAAAGATCAGTGCCATATTGCTGTCTTACCTGGTACTGACTAACTTCATGGGAGCCACGTTAGGAATAGTCATGGGACTCATCGTCAAACCAGGTATCAACTCCTTGCTGATATGTTAACATTTAAAGTTAAGTAATTTAAATTTTGTCATATGTGTTTAATTTTACACCACACATTTACAAATATTGATCTTCAGACAACAGGGAGTGTGACACACAACACGTATACCATAGTCCTTGCGTATTTGTATTTGAATTTTTGCGTATTGGCATTTGTATTTGATTTTTTTAGATGGCCTCCGGTGTCCATCGTCCCAAATTTAGCATTGGGTGTCCATACTGTTTGCTTAAATTGTTACTGTTTTATATTAAGGCCCATTGAAGTCCCCATAGCTACTCTGCGCAAAGCGATAATCCATTCTGTTTTAACCCTTTCAGCGCGGGGAACGTCTTTATACGTCAGAATTGAAAAACACCTTTAGTGTCCATGGTAAATACACAAATATTTCAGCGCCTTAACGCGAGTTCGAACCCCGCTCTAGCATTGAAGTTTCAAAGAAAGAAAAAGTTTCTTCCCCGCTCACTCGTAATGACTCAATATTGTGGGGAGCCTCCTTGACCGAGATGTAGCGTGCTCGGCCTCAGACCGCCAGGGCTTGAATTTCGAATTCTGTGTCTGGATGGCAGCGTCATCTCATTCATCTCACCATCCTCAGGAGGTTCTCTTGACCCAGTTTAGCCTATATGTGCACAAAGGTGGTCTAAAACGCCATTGTTTTTATTTGCATCGCTACCGCTTCAATGTTGGGCAGCGCCGCAGACCTCTCTGTCTTAGATTTTCTGCTATATTTGGTCATAGTCAATAGTGGGTGGACGTTGTGTGTGACCGTATGTAGTACAAATCTGCGGAGGACAGATATTATAAGTGTGCATTTTCATTCTTCATTTTTGTTAATAATTGATCAAAGTGGACTAGAATTTGATGTGAATTTACCGGAAAGGTCGTTGTGATATATTCTTAACAGAAATCACTTAATTCTGCCTTTACTATACAAATTTATCTAAATTATACCCTTGAATATTTTAGATCAGGTAAAATTACTTTGAATAAACAAAAACCTTACCGGCCTATTTATACAGTCACTGTTGTAACGACACTTTCTGAATTAATGGATATTGTTATCGTTTAATTAGCCGTTTTAGTGAACAAAATAGTTTATTGCATATTTATAACTACAGTATTGCCGATTATCTCTTAATATAAGGTGTTGTACATGTATATATATACCAATCACTATTTCTTTGCAACTCTTGGACATACAGTTATGTCTAAATATATTAACTATATCATTTCTAGGAGCTGGTGTAACATATGATGAGAATCTTCAAGAAAAAACAATCTCCAGTGGTTTACAAACTTCTGACATTATGGCAGATTTACTAAGGTAAATTGATTTTCCTTGGATCGTAGTGATTCTCAGTTGCACTGATTGACTAAACTGCTACACATGCAGTGCTAAAAGTCCATAGAATTATTATAATAATAATATATTTATATGACTTGCTGTACAATTTGTGTACCATATATTTGCTATGTTTCAGAAATGTCATTCCACAAAATCTTATCAGAGCGACAATACAGAAGGTTGGTGATTTAATTAATTGATACTATGCATCTATGAATAATTCTGAAGGTGCGTCTTTTTGCATCATGATGGGCTCAATGCCGAAGTTTTAATTACAATTCCAATTGCTCATTTCTAATTCCTTTTATAATTCTGGATTAATGTCCTTAATTACCAGGAGGGGTGGTCGCACAGACACACGGCTACAGATTATCGCAATTATTATGCTTACAGTTCATTCGACGGTGGAGCATTTAGTCCAGTTCGATAATTACTCAAGCGATTCTCAAGCGATTTTTATGAGATTTGCATTCACTATTTCCTAGTCATTTAGCAACAATTCCAAAGTTTTTGAGAAATGTAACTGAATATTTCAGAATTTGACACATGAATGAATGAATGAATAGAAAATTATGTGCGAAAAATTTAAGTCAAATAACGTGATAATTGAAAATGCTATGTTTTATTTTGTTTAATCCTCTATTGTCTATAGTTTGCAATAATTGAAAAGAAAACGTGACGTTAACTAATTATGTAAACGGATAATTTAAAAAACTTAAAAAACAAAAATTATGTTATGATTATCACAGGCAAGGACCACATATAAGATGGTGGAGAATACAGATGTGGTGAATACGAGTGCGGGGCTTGTGAATATAACAACTGTAGAGATGGTACGAGGACATGGCTGGAGTAACTCTGTCAATGTCCTTGGTAAGTGTACATCTGAAACACTGGGGATACAACTATGGCTGGTCCGAGTAGCTCTGTCATTGTCCTTGGTAAGTGTACATCTGATGCATTGAGAAATTAACCCTGTGAAGCATTGAGAATATAGCTCTGTACATATGGTGAGAGGATAATACTGGAGTAGCTATGTGAATGTCCTTGGTAAGTGTACATCTGAAGCATTGAGAATATAACCCTGTGAAGCATTGATAATATAGCCCTGTGAAGCATTGAGAATATAACCCTGTACATATGGTGAGAGGACAAGGCTGGGGTAATTCTGTCAATGTCTTTGGTAAGTGTACATCTGAAGCATTGAGAATATAACATGTGCATATCGTTGCCTCGGAGCTAAAGGATCCTATCTGACACTCGTCAGAGTGGCAGATAGGATCCTTTAGCTCCGAGGCGACGATATGGTGAGATGACAAGCTAACTCTGTCAATGTCCTAAGTGTATACTTAAGAAGTTTACTCAACGCCGGTTCGGAGTTCAAGCGTGCCCTAGTTTAGGTGTACATGGGATAGGTGGAAACAAATATCTACATTACCCTCTTGACCCATTCGAACCCTCGACCGACCGCCAATACTCACCCTAGACCCCAAACCCACACCACCCTCGACCCACAACCCCCTCGACCTTCATTACCCTCTAGAGCCTTATCGATCCTCGAACCTCGACCTACTTAACCGTCTAGACCTTTAAATAGAAACCCTTCCTGACTTTGAAGGGTTGCTGCTTAATCCACGATCTATATGTCCAGCAACGGAAATGAAGAGTTTGAACAAACGAATAAATTAGACAAGCTAAGTGAACATATATTTAGCAAGTAAGTTCTACGCAGGAGAAAATATGCCAAATAAACTGGGCAATTTTTGGGTAAAAAATTATCTAAGTCTATGGGATTTTTAAAGGAAATTCCGAATTTATCCGGAAGGAGGATTGGTTGAAAATTGAGTGAAATATGACGGTGTGAATATTCATTAATGTATTTCAATTGGATAGTCCGTAGGTTAAGGGAGGGGGGAGGGGGGTCAAGGGGATTGTGGATCAGGAGGGGGGGGGGTGTGGAGTGGGTCGAAGGGGTTATGTAGAAACTACCTCCCTATAAGCTGAAACCAGTCTTAATTGAAGTAGCAATAATTTTACCGATTCTATTTCTAATAGGGAAAATGCGTATCAGCGCAGCATGTTTGTATTTTCTTCAATATCACCTTCAACTATTTTCAATCTGACGCGATCCACACAACTTCAAGTGAATAGAAATTATTCAGAAATGGATGTCAAGGATTTTGAAATCTTGTGGTTCAAAAGCTGGTAGCGTCTACTTGATGTGCTATACTGAAAAGGGGAAAAAATATAATCGGGACTGTGGTTAAAGGCGGTTATTGGACGCCTCTTGGTGCAAGATCATGGATCCAGCGTGTATCTGAGACGGCTGCGCTCGGTCATCACGGTGACGTCAGCTTCTGTGAGAAACACGCAGGCATCCGTTCTCTGATTTACGCGACAGGCGCTGTCGTGGCAATCCTAGTAAATAGTTGGGCAGGTGGTGAGGCTGTCATGCAGAAGCTAGGGTTTCCAGTTGGTGGACAGTGTGGGAAACTATTTTTAGAGAAAACAAACAGCCTCACGAGACGTGTCAAGGTCATAGACTGACCAAACGAACCACACGTATATGGCAGGGCTTCTCCTAATTAGCCTTGCCTTGTGGGATACAAACTTTCACTTTTTGAATGTTCTTTTGTATTTCTTTTCAGCTTCAAATGACAATTGAAAAACTTTCGGTTTAAAATGTTAGCACTATTTATTCACTTTACATTATATGGCAATTATCCACAACATGTTTACACGGCTGTGTATATGAACATTTACGATACATGTATGGTATATGTACACATCTTTTTGTATCTAGTTTGGCTAATTACCTAATTCATGGATGGAGATACAGAAATTTACTCAGTCTTATTTTCATGTTAGTGCCCCGTATACGACGCCGGCCCAACATTTAAACAACACTGGGCAAAGGTAAATACCCCCGGAATTTAAAATCACCTAATATTTGACAATACATAATGGAGCTGGAAAAAACATTGCTTCTGTTAAAGTAAACATTTTGCATGTATTGTTTTAAAATAAGCAATAAATCTCAATTCGGGACATCAAAATCGTGGCTTAGTGTTTTTTAAGCATACTCATTCTAGGAGGCCATATGATAGATGGACATCACGAAATCCTAATGTTTAAATACCCATTTATTTCCCAATGACAGTGATTTAACCTCCTAGTAAAACAAATTAACAACGGATTTAGTCGTGCTTAGCACTTAAAGGGACTGGCCCAGGCTAAAATCATAAAAAAATCGGTGATTTTATTTTGGCTTCTTTAATGACCATATGATGTAAACATGTCTATAGACTAGAACTGAAAATGTTTTTTATTTTTCTGCTGCGCATTCACCAGTTAGGCTAGATATAGAGACGAAATTCCCGTATTTCCCATTTTTGACATGGTTGTCAAAAATTAGAAATCAGGAAGTTCGTCTCTATATCTAGCGTAACTGATAAATGCACAGCACAAAAATTTAAAAAAATTGCAGTTCTAGTCTATGGACATGTTTACATCATATGGTCATTAAAGAAGCCAAAATAAAATCACCGATTTTTTTATGATTTTAGCGTGGGCATGTCCCTTTAAAGGGGTAAAATTAATGATTGTCCTTCATTTTGACAAATTTAAGCACGCTTCGCTTGCTTAATTGAAACTGAAACTATGGATCGATTAATGCAGAGAGACTAAACTTGACATGGATGAAAATTTAAATTTAAACCTCAAATTGGCCTAAGCGTTTTACTTTTATCAAGTGATTCTGACATTAAAACGCGAAAGATCCTTAATCTCGCCAAACTCCCACCCCTCTCCACATATCATCTGTTCTGACCCTATAACCAGTAAGCACAAAAACATTTTGTATAACATTTATACAATGTTGGTCCGACGTCGAAGACGTCGGGCCGACTTTGTATAAATGTTATACACATGTTTTGTGTTTACTGGATTACCACCAGATGCCTAATTATGTCTCACTCCACGCATACCGTTTTCCTCCTCACTGGTGAGATTTCTTTATTTTGTTCAGGTTTGATATTCGGCTGTGTGTTGTTTGGACTGGCATGCAGTCAAATCAAGGAAAACGGGGAGCCTTTCCTGGCTTTCTTCAAGTCAACTCTTCAGATCGTGCTGCTCATCCTGCAATGGTTGCTCTGGTACGGTAGCATGTGAATAATTCCCCTAGTGAAACTCTTACACCTAAGATCACAGCCCTGGTGAGATCCCTTGCCAGACTGATTTCGGCAATAAATTAACGGCTAGATTAACTTACACGGGCACTGCGTCTACATCTGTCCAGATTCAGACAGGTCATCCCAGCGAATACGAGATATCAATTCAATGTTGGTTTAATGCTTTCCCACCGTCTACGAAAATGAGCCAACATCAAACCAACATTGGTTCGATGTCTCGTGCCTGCTGGTAGGTTTTCATTGCATGATATGATTCAGAAAGCGGAAATATGAAATCGGATTTGCATCCTAGACACACCCCATGTTGGTGTAATGTTGGCCCATAGTCTACGACGCTGGGCCAACATTAAATCAACAATGGTTTGATGTCTCGTGGCTGCTGGGTAGGTCTTCATTGCATGATGTGATTTAGAAGGCGGAAATATCCAATGAGATTTAAATCCTAGATACACCCAATGCTGACCGAGATAGAGACATTGGTTTCTCAATCTAGTGAGGTGCATCTCGTCCTGTGTACTCGGGTGTGAGACTTAGTGTATACATATTTTATTAACAATCGAATCAGTACAAATGTAATCGAGGCTTCTCTTGCGATGGAAAAAATAATTGTTGCCTGACATGTAGACAAAGTGGTATGGTATTGCTGCACAAAAATCATTATAAATTAAATCCTTGATATACAGAATCAAGAATATGTATGGTAATTATTAAAAGACTCATGACAGAGTATTCAGCAAGTTAAATCAGTTGGTGGCGATAACATATTCTTGGGTAGCCTGATTTATTATAAAGTTGTTTATGCCATCACTGATGCCTTACAAAAGAACATGAACAGTTAATTCATAATTATTACGCATAAAGAAATCACATAGATTTTGAGACTTTGTTCAGATAAGAGAACACTCGACTATTAAAATACTGGTGTTATTAAAGTATTTGACATATCTACACCTACATGTATATCAGACAGAGTGGCGTATGTTTCACTAATTATTAATTAGTGGCACACACTACACTCTGTCTGCTACGGTAATTAAAATGGGAAGAAATAGCCTGATATCAGGAGGGTGGCATGTTGAATCTTTATGCGAATATCATACATTTGTTATATAAACCACTCAAATGTGTGTGGCCAATACCACAAATGTATGATATTTGCATAAATATTTGACATGTTACACCCCTTACAGAAAACACAAAACATTTGTATAACATGTGTACAACGTCGGCCCAAGCTGTGTGTGCATCCTAGTAAACACAAACAATTAGTATAACATTTGTACAACGTCGGCCCAACGTCTTCGACGTTGGTCCAACATTGTACAAATGTTATACAAATGTTTTGTGTTTACTGGGAAACTAGTTTTTTCTCATTTTCTCATGTACACTGGATTTTTTCCACAGGACTGCTCCAGTCGGTATATTCAGCCTGATTGCTTCCTCCATCGCCGTGATAGACGATATAGGCGGTATGTTCGCCAAGCTGGGTATGTTTTCCTTGGCCGTGTTGGCGTGCACTCTGATACACCAGATTGTGCTCCTGCCTCTCATCTACCTGGTCACCTGCAGGAGAAACCCTCTCAAGGTCTACATCAAATCTGCCAAAGCTTGGTTTGTCTGCTTCTCCGCCGCGTCATGGTGAGCTTACATTCTGGTATCGTTTTCTAGCATGCAGTATAACCCTTAACCCTTTAACCGCCGGTGCCGCAAATATCCGGGTTTTCATTTTTTATTAGCACATTAAGTACCACCTTTTAAGCATGTTACAGATAAAATGTGACATCAATCAGCAATATTTGAAAACAGTTGACCTCAATTTTGTCAAATCTGAATAATTTTCACTCACTTGAAGTTGTGAATCGCGTCAGCGAGACACAACTTCAAGTGGTGAAAATTCAGATTGAATAATTTGGCGGTTGAAGGGTTAAAGCGCCGAAATATGTCTGTATAAACCATGGAGACCAAAGGGTTATTTTCAATTTGAAATCATCATAAATGTCTTAGTTAGTTCTTTCTGATTCATTTGAATACCTATGTTATGGGTCTACGGCCAGAATATTTTTTTTTCAATTCTTTCAATGTAGGGACCGTCCTTAGACGTCAGAATGTGACTTCTACAGATCGAACCCGGGACGCCTGCATGCTTGACAAAGCAGTCAGGCGCTCTACCAATGTTCCACGTCTCTCTCTCCTTTCCTGGCAGATTAAGCGTTGTATTTATTGTCATATTAATGTCGATCGCCGCCATCTATTATTGGTGTCGTTCACAGTGTTACACATACTTTGCATAAAAAAAGTATGCATGTAAAGCTCAGAAATATTTTAAAACGGCGAAACGGCACTTTGCTTTTGGATAAAATGCAAAGAGTCACAAAATATGGCGGTATAGGCGGGTGATATCAGCTGAAAAGCCGCATTGGTCGCACCAGCGGCCGTACGATATCACTCCAGCAAACACGACACATCGATCCAATGCTGGACCAATGCTGGTAGACAGTGGGCCAACATTGGCGTAGCATTGTATCGATGTGTCGTGTCTGATGGGATTTGATCCAATATCCTTATGATAAAATAGTAGAATCTGGACACATTATGCAAAAGATTCTGACACCGCTGGTTAGGTATGATGTATCAATATTTAGAGCTGACCCATATTAGCCCTTAAACCGCCGAAATATTGCTTGTATCAACCATAGAAACCAACGAGGTTTGTCAATTTGAAAACTTCATAAATGTCTCAGTTAGCTATTTCCACTTTATTTGAATATCTATATTGTGGATCTACCGCCAGTATAAATAGTTTACTCTTTCAGTGTCTAAAGTCGATCCCCGCGCTGTAAGGGTAAACCCGGTATTAACCCTTTAACCGCCAAAATATTCAATCTGAATTTTCACCCACTTGAAGTTGTGTCTCGCTGACGCGATCCACAACTTCATGTGAGTGAAAATTATTCAGATTCGACAAAATGGAGGTCAACTGTTTTCAAATATTGCTGATTGATGTTATATTTTTTTTTTTTTAACATGTTTAAAAGGTGGTACTTAATGTGCTAATAAAAAATGAAAACCCGAATATATGCGAATATACTGGCGGTTAAAGGGTTAAGGGTCTACCGCCATTAGAAATAGTTTACTCTTTCAGTGCGGGGATCGACTGTCAGATTCTGACGTCTAGAGTCGATCCCCGCGCTGTAAGGGTAAACCCGGTATTAATAGGCGTTGCATATAAGTCAGTCGCTGGGCGATTGCATGTCGTAAAGATACCATATGGAATTAGATTGCCTCCCGTTATCCTGGCAAAATAACATTCAACTGGGAATTTTGCTGGGGTTCTTTCGCTGATATTCTTCCTACACCGAACACTAGCATCCAGGGTCCGTACTCGTATAAGTTGCGATATATCGTAGATTTCTGATTGATCGATATGGCCCACTGAACATGCTGAAGTGCTGTATCTGCCACTCATGTGAGGGCCACAATATATATCGATATGCTGGGGAAAATCTAAAATAATACTTTGTGGTTGATTTTAAATAGACAGTGATAAAGAATCAGTAAATTTTAATATTTTATAATAAAAGTGTAATGTCCGATCTATTTTATTATTTTTATTTCGTGGAGACCAGCAGATTCAATAATTTATTTTAAAGATCGTTTTTAGGTTTGAACATGAAGGTCGTTTTTCATATTTTCTAAGTTTTCTCATCTTCTAAATGTGAATTAAAATGAGCAGCATGAGATAAAAAATAATAAAGAGTCCTGAAAGTCCTTACATTAATGCAACAGAGTTGGGCCGACGTTGTATAAATGTTATAAAATGTTTTGTATTTACTGGGAAGTTATCTTATTTAAACTTCAAACAACTCGAAGCTGTTCTCGTTACCGCGACCCACAACCTCAAGGTTGGTGAAAATGATTTAAATTTGCTTAAACATGTGCAAATCTTGGTGTACTCTTTTCATGCACAGTAGGCCTACAATTATGTGATTTAACCTTCTGATTTAAAACGGTTGGAGTCGTGCTTGGAGCTCAAAGGATTAACCCTTTGACTTCCAGGCCGGAGTGCATGCCAGGATCCAGATATACTGGTGTAGGAGTTCTATTTTTCGTCATTTAAAGCTGGAATTGCTAACGCAATTTCCAGCTTCAAATGACGAAAAATACATAAATGTAGTATATATTTGACGAAAATTTGTGTCATTTTATGGTTACGTTCATTGACGAATGACGACGGAAATTTCCGTCATGTATGGTAGTGAAAAGGTTAAAGAGTTCAAAAGCTTCATCTGCAACTCTACAAGGCGACAGATGAGATATTTTCATTCCGAAGAGCCATAAGTGCAGATGAAAATATTACACATGCATTCTTCCAGTACCCAAAATGTTAATCCCAAGGCCAAGGCTGGACTCAGGGATTACGATGTCCCTGCTGTGTTGATCCTTGTAGCTCATTCACACAGGGATCCGCGAACTTGGATCCCGGTGAAGGTCACTGGATCATTAGTCCGTAGTAGTCAATAACAGCAGGTGCCGATTACTCTTTGTATTAGCTAGAATTATTTGCATTTGCTTGAGCAGTCCTGTGAACGGCCGAGCAGGGCAAAATGGCAGTATCTGCTTACTGTACATGTAAATATATACTGTCTTTTGGCTTTGCAGAGCTGCAGTATAAAACCGATGAGTTCCATTTTCAATAATTAGCTCTTTGATTCTAGCCGGCTGAACATGTGCAGATGTGTTCGTCGTGATGGCGTCTGACACAGACATACACGTACATTGTATTTTAGTACGATAAATTGTTAGTTGTTTGCATTTATACGCATATTATTCTGACTATTATTAGGCCTATTATTCTGCCTATTATGCTGTTATTACACGTAAAAAAATGAATGGGGCTTCAGGTCACGTTTGTGTATACGGGCTAATAAACTGGGTGGATCAATAGAACCCGTCAAGATGCGTGATTGTGAGGACGAACACGCTACTTCTCGGTCACGGTGGTTCATCACAACACTGAATCTTTACGAGTGAGCAGGGAAGAAACATTCAGTTTCTTTGAAACCTGCATACCAGAGCGCATAGGACCCAGCAAACACAAAACATTTGTATTACATTTTTACAACGTCGGCCTAACGTCTTCGACGTTGGCCCATTATTGTGCATACATGTACGTCATACAAATGTTTTGTGTTTGCTGCGGAGCCCACAAGCTCCGATGTGATGGTCATTCGGCGTAACCACTCTATACTGCCGTGCAAAGCCAAAATACAGCATCTGCTTGTTCACAAGTGAGTAGAGACTGCCTTTTGGCTTTGCAGAGTGGTAGGCCCTATCCCAGCAAACACGAGATGTTGAGCCAATGTTCCAAATATAAATAAATCCTGATGTTTTTAAATAGTTTTAGGTCTTTATAATTCATTTTTTATATTTATCGTGCGAGAAAATGCATAAAGGTCACTCGTATCGTGCTAGTGTGGAGTTTATGGCACTGGTTCAGTCCACCAGGCCGTACGATATCATTCTGTGTTAGGCCGGCATCGCAGACGATGGGCCAACATTAAAACAACGTTGGCTCAAAGTCTCTTGTTTGCTGGGATACCCGTGCCCTGAGATATAATATTACACCTATCTATCAAGCGTTACCATGGATACGGGAGAAGACACATTAAACAAGTTAAATTCCACGTCCAATCATGCTGCTACCATTACCCAAGTTAAATACATTATATACTCACTGTATTGTACTGTAGATACGGCCTTTTGTCTTCGCAGGCCATAGCAGTAGTTACTCTTTCCCATAGTGCACGGCGCAAGCGACGAAAACTGATCACGAAAACAGATATACATGTAGTCCAGGGCAATATTGTCAAAATATGGCCGAACCTGGAACTACGAGAGGGCAGACAGATTTTTTTACCAAGTTGTAGTATAAGGTCTCTAGGATCACCAAAAAAAAGTCTTAAGCTGAACTCGTTGGGGGGGGGAGGGGTATTTTTGGGCCACGCTTTTTTTGACATCAGCAATATTCCAATATCTGAGAAACGTCCACCTTTGTACGTAATTAAACGATTTAAATGAACTTGGGGTCTATTTCTATAGAGTTTTATTTGGTGAATCGAATAAAAAATTTATATGACATTCCAAGGTCAATTAATGGGACAAAATCAAGATGAAACACAAAGTGTACGCTTTTAACGGTGTTAGCCTTTTTTGTACAGGACAAACGTTACTAATATAATAAAATGTCGTATGTCCATTTCATAAAACTAATTGAGTGGCTATTAAAAAATATTTTATAGATGATCTAAATAGCATAATTCTAAAATGGCCGCCACTGATAATAAGCAAACTTAAACAAATAGCCCTATATCACCTCTTCCTCAATTGACCTATTAAGATTTCAAAATCACCATATTTTTTGTTTTGATACCTAAAATGTTCTAGAACAAGTAAGCCGAGATATTCAGCAGTGAAGCAAACAGAGACTCACTACGATACGATACTTTCAGATAAGAAGTCAATTTATGTCCACAAGCACTGCATGGCGTCGATATAACGTCATCTCATATATGCTCAAGTGTTCAAATAGAAAGTTAAAGTTAAAAAATTGTGCTGTAGAAAAGAGCTCAAGTTTGGCCAAAATGTTCAGCTATATATAATAAAGCTTTAAGGTCATAAACACAGTCCACTAGCTTGGCTGGGTACAGTTAGTATTACCCTTTATTTATTTTAATTTGCCGAACTATTTACATTAATCTTGACAGCATTCCAGAATCATGGTACAAAATACATATTTATGAATAGTTGATAATAAAATACTTATTATACATATTGATTAGCTACAAAAATGGGCTATATAGAAATGGATAGTAAAGGCAGTTTTTGAAAAGTATAATAATGTGTAGTTTTATGACAACACAAGAAAACTAAATAAAAGGTGATTGCCAATAATATTGATGTATACAATTAATATACATCAATATAATATAAAATATAGTCGCAAAATTGGTTTTGATATTTTAATGGCGATACCAATAGCTCTTCAAAAACCCTTTAAATAACATTAAAATAAACACACACTAATTACATATAAAACATTTTAATGGTTCGATGATCTATACTGATTCATAATTACTTGGTATACATTTGTGAGGCGTGGGATATGAGTGGATATCTGGTTTGTAGTAATTGGGCATGCTGCGAAAATTTTGTAGAAGGTGGATATTTGTTTTACTGTATATCGGTTCCGGCATGTTAAATGATTATTTTTGAACGAACTTTATTTGTCTAGCATAATTTAATAATTAATGTGGAAATGCGTTTGATACGTCCAGAAAGACGTTCTGCGATGTGTCACATTAATCGTGTTTATGATGTTTTTCATTCGATTATCACTTTTTTGTATAATATGAAATTACTTAAGATTGCAATTTTCTAATAATGAGGTTGAGCATAATGGGTAAACAAATTATCTCGCTCTTTTGTGCCCACACTATTCCCATTGGTAGGTTGTAGTAATAATTGTAGTAATATTTGAGTTTTCGTTTCATCCGCTGTGACCTTTGGTGGCAATATCATGACACGAGGACGTCGTGACTATGCCCTACATAGTTTTTTTAAATACATATAGGGCACTTTAGAATATATCGTACCATATTTAGACCGCATTACACACTTCTTCAAACATATAAATATATTGAAGGGATGTATGCTAAACTATAATTATCAGCATCTGGGACAGTCGAGATTTCGAATCCGGTGTCAACAAGTAGCCCTACATAACCAAACCAAATGAGCCACAACATGACCTTCATGAGCAGCCATTTTGAATTTACGCAAATAAGATAATATCAAGACATTTTTTATCTAATTTCGAAAATTATTTTTCTCAGAGTACCGGCACTACTATGTCACTACTCAGTTTTAGTCATGGATGTCAAAAAATAACATCTTGCCCGGTGGTAGATGTAATTTATGTTGTTAAATTATTATTAGGCGTAGACTAAATAATTGTAACAATAAATCTTAAATTTGAATAACTGTTGGCGCACCTAAACTAGGTGGTGAACTTGTCTCTTTGATAGGCCAATTAGAGGCAGTGTTATGACTTAAGGCTAATTTTCTAAGCGGCCGTTTTGTATTTATACAAATTAGATAATATCACAATATGTTTTTCCAATTGCACACCAATCTAGAGAGTCACTATGATTTTACTATATCTGTAAAGTTTAGCATTCTAGAAAAAAATACAGAACCATACAAAAGTGTTAATATTACGTTTGACCTTGACATTGACCCATAAATTCACCCTTTAAGGTCATCAAAATAACTTATATAGGTTTATTTGTACGAAATAACACAAAAGTCATATAAATCGGTCAAGTGTACAGAAGTAGACACTTTTATCACACTGAACATCTCCACTGACAACAAAAAAGGGCGTGGCCCAAAAATCCCCCCCTCTCCAACGAGTTGAGCTTAAGACTTCTTTCTGGTGTTACTAGAGACCTTATAGAGCAACTTTGTAAAAAAAATCGGCTGCCCTCTCGTAGTTCTAGGTCTAAGTACAATAATGCCCTGGACTAATAGGCCTGGTTCTGCGTAGTCATAGTTATTCGCTAGGTGTTCATGTGTATAGTTACTCACCAGGTGGCGTTTTTTTGTGACGATTTGTTCTGAATTTTATAATTCTATAAAATTCAAATTTGTTGCTTGATATCGACAGCATCCCAGCAAGCACGAGACGTTGAGCCAATGTTGATTTAATGTTTGACCAGCGTCAGAGAAGATGGGCCAACATTAAAACAACATTGGCTCAATGTCCCGTGTTTGCTGGGATACAGTTATATCCACTGCATTCAATGGTTTGCCCAATTTGAAAGGTTTATTTTTGTCTTGTTGTTGTGTATTTTCGTGAAATATTCAGATCCCGAGATTCCTAGTCAGTTTAGCCCAAATTATAGGTCAGCGGGGGACTACGATATCATCTGATCAGCACCTTGATCTAATCTTCTATGGGGAGCGCGTCCTCTGGAGAGAGGTGCTGCATAACAATCACCTGCTGATCCCCAGAGGTCAAAAGGAGCTCCATGTACATGTTCACAGCACTGATTTAGTGCTGCACCAATGTCGGAGTCAGTGGTGCAACACTCAGCCAATGTTAAGCCAATGAGTTGGCCATACATCAGACGGAGCTTCGTTTAAACAGAGCGAAGTTATTTCGAGCTGCAAGAATTTAATCAATTAAACTTAAATAAACTTGGATCTAAATTGACACGTTTTACTTAATAATAATAGTTTTTTCCACTTAGTGCACGGCTCATTAAAGTACATGATGTAATCTTAGTCTACATAGACTTACAAAGAGACACAGCACCGATATTGTGCGTAGTTAAATGACCTACTTAGGCGTAATGGCGCAGTTGTGGTGAATGATCCACGTCATGGCTGTATTTCTGTCTCATCAAGGAAACTAAATATAGATTTAGTTTCCTGACTGCCTTGGCGTCTACTGTCCCAGTATATGGATAAATGAGTACGGTAAAATGAAAATAGATCTTACAGTGAGAGTTCGTTGTCATTTGTATGTTATTGATAGGTCTAGTAAAAACTATACCTACTGAATAAAATCCCTTTTTTGGGAATAACCTACTTCTTGTCTTTGATCTGGAACGCCTTCTATTTTCATACATCCTTTCCTTTGATCAATAGTTCATTCACGTCGTGTCCGGCTGGTGGCCATTATCATTTGTATAGTCAGGGAGCTTCACATGAGAGAACACTTACTTCTGTAGTACCAGGCAAATAGCACCAGCCACAAACTTAAAAGTAAGCAGCTCGTCACTTTAGCTATGAAAGGGTGTATCTGCCACTTTACACAGACACACCCTTTCATATCCAAGGGGACGACTTGTTACTGTTTTACATTCCACGCCAATGACACATTGATCACTCGAAAGAAATTATCGTTCCAGCACTGTGTGATCGGTATAGTAACATTTAGAATTCAGTTGGTAATTGTTTAGAAGAACCTGGAGCCGCCCCCCCTGTTTCGACACTGACATTAATTGGTATGCGGCGCCAAAAGATATGGTTTGGTAGGAGGTGCACCCCTCTCATGCCTCGTTATAACCTGTAAACCACAATGTAAACCACTTTAGTTTGTTTGTGAATATGACTTGAATGTTTCCGATATTTCAGGTAGATGTGAAAAGATCTCTTTGATATTATGCACTTATGGCGGCTACAAAAATGCATGTAGAGAAGGGGACGTGGCGTTTGGTAGAGCGCCTGACTGTCTTGCCGCATGCATGCGTCCGGGTTCTAACCCACACTATAAAATAGAGTGTTTTGAAACACCACTATTGGTTGCAACACAGCTGCAACCGATTTGGTGGTCCTAAACACATTTTTTTCGCGTTTTTAAACACAATGAGCGTCTTAGAATCCTCAGTTTGGCTGTTTCAGCCACGGCTGATCAAGTTTGAAAAAATTATACGTGGAGTTCTGATTAACTGCAATGGGTGTTTTGAAACAATCTCTATCTTGGTCTCAGGCAGCACTGTACACGCCAGGCCTTTGATCAGTCTGGAGCACTTTATATGCACAACCACGATAACAAATACCCGGCCCAACCAGGATTCGAACCTGGTACCTCCAGGTTACAAGCCCCTGTCGATGCGAATGGGCCATCGCGGCCGGCCTTCTACGATGTACCTCGCACAGAGGATGTAGGCCACCCAATTCCAGTTCAATGTTGGGTCAGCGTCGCAGCCCATTCCTGGTTCAATGCCAGTCAATCGTCTACGAGCCATCGGGGCCATCCCCAATGGGTCATTCGTTTTCACTGGGGCTTATTATCTTGAGGAACCAGGTTCGCTTCCGGGCTCAATTATATTATATAGACCACCGGTTAGGCTTAATATAATGTTTCGGTGCGAGAATAATTGAAAAGTATGTTTTATGCCTTTTTGTAATCCACAAGGAATTCAAATTCTCAGATTTAACAGTTTCAAAATCTTTCACAAGAATTATTCGATTATGTTACTCTGATGGAGATCCATGACTATCTTCACCTAATTGCTGATTGATATAGTTTGGTACGTGGAAAAGGGGTCCTCCAGCATCTGGCTATTACTGAAACACATTTTAGTGTTTTGAAAAACATGTAGGACCTATCAATCATCATCTAAATGTGGGTATCGAAACAACTAACGCATGTGCGCAACTCTATTTTAAGTTTCTTGAAACACATGTTGGTGTTTTGAAACACATATCGATCAACATCCAAATGTAGGATATCGAAACACCTAACGCATGTGTGTAGCTCTATTTTACGCTTTTTGAAACATAATTATTTTGGTGTTTTGAAAAACGAATCAAGCAACAACCAAATGTGGTGTATCGAAACACCAGGCGATCACGTTAATGGTGACCTCGTCGAGTAAAGGTTGAAACCAGTGTATCGACGTGAATTTCGCGTAGGGCCATGCGCTGTGCGCTTCTTCACATAAGTGATTGTGAGCGAAAGGTTCATACAGTCGTATACATGCAGGCCTACTGGTGGAATAATCGTGGGTACAAATTTGATAAAATTAATTTATCAAGTCGCCACACCCAAAATTAAAAGAACAATGGTTGGTGTGTGTCCGAATTGTATAAATTAGTGTTATCTGTGCCCATTACAATTAGTGTATTGTTGCAGGGGTGAGCTTACTATACGGCGTAATTATAGGGATCAGTGAGAATGTTATAATATTTGCAAATTATAACCTTGAAGTGATTTTTGACTTACATAATCATAAACATGATAAAGGTAATTATTGTATGGACAAAAATGACAAAAAACAACGATAAATGGAGGCAAATATAATAATCCCTTTACATACACGAAAATGTTTCATAATTATTTTCATTTGTTGTAATTGCAAATGCAATTTTCAGCTCACAATAAATGGAAATTACCCAATTTCATAAATTCTCAAGCTATTACATATCACTTTGAAGTTTCAATCATCCATATTTTAACCTTTTAAGCGCTTGAAAATAAGCAATCATTTGCAAATCTTGATGTTTAAACACACATTTCATTCCCAATAACTGTGATTTAATCATCTAATGAAACAAATTAAAATGACTAAAGTCGCGCTTAGCTGTGTAAGAGTTAACATGTTTAATGACTAGTGACATTTTCTTCAAGATATATCAGAAGACGCATAGACCTATGCGTTTGTAACAGGTAGAGTGATAACGAGTGCCGTGTAATTGTTACAGTGGCTGTGCCATGCCGTACATGTACCAGGCCTGTGACAAGATGGGGATCCACAGAAAGATGTACACGTTCGGCATACCCACAGCGGTCACGTTCAACGGAGACGGCAGTGCGTTCTTCATCTGCATATCTTGCCAATTTCTTTCAGAGATCAGCGGCACTTCCTTAGACGGATCAGAGCTGGTTATCATTCTGTACGTATCAAAATCAACGCTGCTCTACAAAGCTAAAAGGCAGTATCTACCTACTTTACAATACTCGCTTTTAAATTAAAAATGATCAACCAGGATTGCATGATTTTCGGCGATTTCGCCGTTAATTCTAAGCCAATTTCCTTCAAATTTTGAAAAGGCCATGTTTAATTCAAATCCTAACAGCCCTGACAATTTCGTAAAATTATACGGCGTATTTCAAAAGTTAGACCATTTGACATGTAGTAAATTGAAACTACGACGTCCCTCTAAAACCCAATTAAACTAATTCTAGAATTGTATATTTGCGAATTTTTTAGCGCTGTTAGGATTTTAATAGAAAATGGCCTATGCAAAATTCCAAGGAAATCAGTTCTAAATTGGTGGAGAAAGCGCCGAAAATCATGCAATCCTGGTTGATCATTTTTAATTTGACGGCGAGTATACAGCAGATACTGCCATTTGGCTTTGCAGAGCAGTGCTCTGCAAAGCCAAAAGGCAGTAAATGCAGCACGTACTGCCTTTGGCTTTGCACTACAAAACAGTTTTTTTTATAGTAAATTGAATTATTGTCGAACCACTGAAATGTAAAACATCTACCTTTATTGAATAGACATATCTATGTATTCAACGTGCGTCAACTAACTGTCGTATCTATTCATGCTACATTTGCAATATTGTTTACATCCAGCTGAATTTTATGATTCTGGTTTCATAATTTTATGTTTATTGTTCAACATAATTAGGCCATTATGTGACATTTTTATTACATTCATGTGACATTTGGAACTTGATTTAGATCAGTAGGCTTACCAGGTAGTAGGCATAGAATAGATATTATCTGTAAACATTATTGTCATAACATTGGTCACACATACATTCGTTATGTAACACCCACGTGTCATTGAAACATTGAATTCATCATTCCAACAGCATTGAATAATGTCACTATTGAATGTTACATTGTGATACACATGATAAAGCTTTTTGGTTTATCTTAGTCATTTTGCTTAGTCATTTTGTTCACACAGATTACTTGCTTCAGTGTTCACACTAGTCATTCCCGCTGTTCACGTAACACTACAAAGATGATGATGTTATGTTTATGCAATTGTTCACACAGATTGCTAGCTTCGGTGTTCAAGCTAGCCATTCCTACTGTTCATGTTACACTACAAACTAAGATGATGTTATGTTTATGCAATTATTTACACAGATTGTTGGCTTCAGTGTTCACATTAACCATTCCTGCTGTTCATGTAGTATCACAAACTAAGATGATGATGTTATGTTTATGCAATTGTTTACACAGATTTCTGGCTTCAGTGTTCACACTAGCCATTCCTGCTGTTTATGTAACACCACAAACTAAGATGATGATGTTATGTTGATGCAATTGTTCACACACATTGTTGACTTCGGTGTTCACACTAGCCATTCCTGCTGTTCATGTACTATCACAAATTAAGATGATGATGTTATGTTTATGCAATTGTTCACACACATTGTTGACTTCAGTGTTCACACTAGCCATTCCTGCTCTTCATGTAACACTACGAAGATGATGATGTTATATTTAGTAATTTTGTTCACACAGATTGCTGGCTTCAGTGTTCACACTAGCCATTCCTGCTGTTCATGTGACACCACAAACCAAGATGATGATGTTATGTTGATGCAATTGTTCACACACATTGTTGGCTTCAGTGTTCACACTAGCCATTCCTGCTGTTCATGTGACACTACGAAGATGACGATGTTATATTTAGTCATTTTGTTCACACAGATTGCTGGCTTCAGTGTTCACACTAGCCATTCCTGCTGTTCATGTGACACTACGAAGATGACGATGTTATATTTAGTCATTTTGTTCACACAGATTGCTGGCTTCAGTGTTCACACTAGCCATTCCTGCTGTTCATGTGACACTACGAAGATGACGATGTTATATTTAGTCATTTTGTTCACACAGATTGTTGGCTTCAGTGTTCACACTAGCCATCCCTGCTGTTCCAAGTGCCAGTCTGGTCCTTATTGTCATCATATGTACCACCATCAACATTCCACCAGAGACAGTGGGGCTATTGTTCGCCGTGGAGTGGTTACTGTAAGTATCTGATAATAGTATGTGTCTACTCGCGAATTATAACTATCTGCCATATATCGTCCCTTTGCTCTTTGCTAGTTATATTCACTACAAATAATGATGTGTTGTACTTAATTAATATTTTTTAATGAACATAGGTCTATATTTTATTTTGCCCAGAATACTATTTCAATATTTAAGTGATTGGTACATTATCGCTTACAATTATGTTTCAAGTAATGGCTGTACGTGCTTATTATCATTCTAGTATGATTTGTTATTTCAGTTATTCTCGCTGTAGCTATCAGCTATAATTCAATGTTTCTGTGATAATGGCCCTGACTATAACATATAATTCAATGTTTCAGTGATGATCGTCTTTATATATATTAATCGGCTTTATAATTTCATGTTTCAGTCATGGGTATTATTTGAATTTGGACTTGGATATCACTATAACACTCCATGTTTTAGTAATAATGAGCGTGGCTATCACCTACTGTATAATATCATGTATCAGTAATGACGGCCGTGGCTATTAAATATGTCATGTTTCAAAAATCATGTCTGTGGCTTTAGCCTATAATCTTATGTTTCAGTGATAGGCTGAGATCCAGTAGTAACCTGATGGGTATGATTATGGCCGTGGCCATAACCTCTAATTTCTGTGGGAGATCTTTTGACGACCCTACACCGCCGACACTTACAGAGCACAACGTCAAAAGCGATCATTGCAAAGAAGAAAATGAAAAATCCGGTCTGCCTGTATGAGTTATGACTCCGTAGGTCATAAGATAGTCACCATATCCAGTTCTTGCACTATTCTGTATTACAAAGACAAGCAGCATTGACCATTGTGCTGCTGAATTGTTTCAATTGTATTTTTCGTCATTTGAAGCTGGTATTGCTGACGCAATTCCCAGCTTCAAATGACAAAAAATTATATTGATTTTTTTTATCATACATTTTCTAAATTGAATTATTTGACTAACTAAGCAACTGCCACAAGCTATAATATAAATTTCGGTGAAATATCATTTGGCTTAAAATCTGTTCAAAACCGTATATACGGGTGTAGCAGGCCAAGGGTTAACCGTTTACTTTTCAAGTAAGCAGTTAATGCTGCTTGTCTTGCCTGCAGTTTTATTGTAACACTTTTGCTTGGATGTATTTGCCTGATAGATTCGCCTGTTATAACGCAAGAGGCTGCAGTTTAACTCTTCGCATGATTCTAAGACCATTATTGTCACTTTGATGTTAAAGGGTCTTATCTTTCACTTAGCTATGTGACATGTTCTTAGCAGCAAGGTTGAGAAGTGATACCTCAGCTTAAAATTATCATACAACATCATAACACTGGATTTTCATCACAAATCATTTCATCTCTGCATTCATTCAATTTATTCACCATAAGAGATTTGTCATTTCTTGCAAAACATAACATAAATATCGTGAGCGAATAGTAATGGCAAAGTAAAAGTCAGCATTTTTTCAGCTTTGATAAGCACTAAAGTGATACTTTGTGTAAGATACAGTCGGTGCAAAATTCTAGAAAATGTAGGACTTAAGTTATTAAATCTATGCTGTCTCGAGTTTGACCTACTATCAGAATCGCTATTGCTGGACCAGGTTTATGCTCTACCAAGCACCCGTGATGTCATGGTGCACGACTTCATTAGCACCACCCGCCGAGTGCAAGTATCGGGGTGAGTAGTTATCTTCGACAGTAACGTATGCGCCAGACTTATAGCACAAATATTTACTGGAGTGGGAATGGGGTGGGGGTTATGGATCAACGACTAAGTAACATTCCAAAATGTATACAGCGGTTATACGCTAGATTTAGTGAGGGATTGTGTCAATTAGTGTTTTGTAGGAAAAGTCATCAACTTCTAAATACACATGGAAACTAGGTATAACTAGACTGTGCTATATCATCATGCGTCAGGAATGGGTGAACAACTGAAGGGTAAAAATACTGAAACTCCGACCGCC
This sequence comes from Flabesymbios commensalis, assembly GCA_964017125.1. Classification (NCBI taxonomy): domain Eukaryota; kingdom Metazoa; phylum Annelida; class Polychaeta; order Terebellida; family Flabelligeridae; genus Flabesymbios; species Flabesymbios commensalis. The sequence goes on along the minus strand of OZ024914.1, from coordinate 37,800,466 downwards.
TCATTCAGTGTCAATGAGCTCAAAATAAAACCATATCTAACCATGACAAGTTGCTCCCGCTTTTCTCGTTTTGACCTCATTGCAATTATATGTGAACATTATTTTTACTTTGAACAATCTTCTCTTATATATTTCCTGTGAATAGAATGCCACATCGTTATCACAAAATAATTATTGTGGTTTTCATAATGAAGCGGACATACACTGTAACTTTTATTCACCCGGAGGGTGTTGCGGTGAAGTTACTCCAAGTAAACACGACACATACTCATCAGCATCTACATGTAGACAGTGCGCCAATATGTCCTACTTAACACTTGAAGTCTACAACATTTTCATTATTTGATAGCTAGAGTTTTATTGTATACCCCATTGATTAGCTTGTAAATATTTGCCATCGCATTCACACACAGCTATATAGGCTAAACTATAATTTTATTTTAGCTTACACAATAACAGTTTTCCCACATGGCGAAACTTTGCCAAAATGCCAGAGTCCATCAAATTTGATTTGCGTGTTGAGCACATCTGTCGCCTCATTCTGCGATTTATACTAATAAAAATGTCGTCGCCTCGGAGCTAAAGGATCCTATCTGACACTCGTCAGAGTGGCAGATAGGATCCTTTCGCTCCGAGGCGACGATGTATTCATATAGTTTATTGACACAGATTGAAATCTATCATTGTATTTAATTTATGTTTCCCAAAATGACTTGGCCTAAAAATAAAACATGATGCGTGATATTAATATAAGAGTCCGTGACTTATTAGTCTGTCGTACAAAGCCAAAAGGTAGTATCTGCTTACTTTATAAGTAGGCATATACTGCCCTGTGGCTGTGTGGATGGCGACTCCAGGAATATTGCATACAATATATGACAGCAAGTGCGGCTCTGGATTTTTACACAACAAAAGTTAATGTGAATGAGTTAATTCTTTCTTGAGAAACTATACAAAACGTTCACATTTTATCTACTCAGTGGTAGGTACGAAGTATCTCCTTTGAGTAAATACAGATTTTTGCATTTATATCTCCCACATTGACGTTATTGGTACACTCGTACGAACCTACTTACACCATACTTATATATAATAGAATAATATTACGGAATTAGCCAAGATTCTCGTCTGCTATTTAACACAATAATTGAGCTAGTCTTATTTTACAACCAAGTAATGTTAAAGTGATACTACTACTGCTGTTGTATATTTACCATATTTACTCAATAGTAATATTTATATAGTATAATGGTAATATTTATATATATTTCGAATATGATACCTTATTGTATAATAGTGATGTATTATCGTTTATTCGATAAGAATTATACAAGTTGAACAAGTACTTTAACTATAATGATAATTTGGGGTACAAACGGGAAAACATGTTTTCTTTTTCGCTCACTCTGTTTACGGTAGTGAACTGTGTCTTAGAAATTAATATGCCATAATAGTGTAAATATTTCATTTATTTTAAATTATACAAACGTAGGCTACATATAGGTGGGATATTTATGCTCGGGGAAATAAATACAATAAAGTCGTTATTTGCAAAAAAGGAGGATACGTGGAGAAAAAGCCAAAAATAGGTAATATTTGGAAGAGCTGATCAATTTATCTAGACAGATAAACATCGGACAGGACACACGCCGTGGGAATACACTGTATGAAACAAAAAAAATATCCGTATTTATTTCTCAGCCTATGGTATACATTTACATGGATTTGACTAGTAGATATTAAACATAGATGTATCTACTCACATCCATCAAAATCCATCAACACTTAAAACGTACTACTTTCTTGGAGCAACTTATATAACCTAACTAATTAATATATTTGTGGTAACTTTGATAAACAACCTTTCTCCAACCTTTCCCCAAGATCCAAGCAGAAGCAAACATCAGTAATTGCTCTACTGGCATTATATATCAGATTTTTGTCTTTTAGTTAGCATAAAATAAAAATAGTATCTGTTGACATATTGTATTGTAATAATATATGTACTTGTAGACGTCCTAGCATATCATTATATATATAACTCACTTGTGTATATTTACCTTCACTTCACATTGTATTACATTGCTATCTTTAAATATTACACAGCGGTGCTTTAATAGGAAAATACTGCAATGCCTTTAACTGTAATAAATAAATGTACTTTCTTGTTTTCTGTTTTGTTTTGTTCATGTATTTTGTGTTTTCGATGACGAAATTGTTGTGATTACAGTAATTATAAAACAAGTGCTTATATAAAGTGGCCTTGTGTACAATAATAATAATATAAACATCCAGTTGATAGGCTAATGAAATCATTTTATGCGATTTAGAAAACGAGATTGTTAAATCCAAACATTTTGTTTGCTTTGCTGAAGCAGCCAATCCATTAACCCTTTAACCGCCAAATTATTCAATCTGAATTTTCACCCATATGACGCGATCCACAACTTCAAGTGAGGGAAAATTATTCAGATTTGACAAAATGGAGGTAAACTGTTTTCAAATATTGCTGATTGATGTCACAGTTTATCTTTAACATGTTTAAAAGGAGGTACTTAGTGTGGTAATAAAATATGAAAACCAGAATATATGCGGCACCGGTGATTAAAGGGTTAAGAAGGTGCTATGTTAGAATATCCATGTAAACCACTACACAGCACTGGTTTGTTGACTTGCGCCATGACACACAGGGTTGACGTACGAAGATGACATGATACCCTAGTAGATTGTATGTTTTCATAATATTACCGTAGAAAGTAAGCAGATACTGGCTTTTGGCTTTGCAGAGCGGAGTATTGCAAAGCTACGCGGCAAACACAAGACGTTCAACAATGCATTGCATCAGTACAAATTAGTCTAGTGTTTGATGTCTGATCTATGACCTTCTTCTGCGCATATAAATTTGACAAAACACTCCTCAGGCAGATTCATTTTCCAGAGAGACAGGTGACGGGGTAGTAGCACGGCATAACGGTGTCTGACCAGATAGTCTGACAATAGAGTTATTAACTCTATGGTCTGACTCGGTGAGGGCGATAGAGACACGATAGAATCAGCCGCAGTGTCTGACCAGACAGCCTGATGCTGTGTGAGTGTTTCATAGCTCTTAGAAATTTCCCAGGCTTTTCTAGGAGCTTATAAACACGTAATACTAAGCAGATTCTGACGTCTAAAGTCGATCCCCGCGCTAAATGACACTGACTTTGTTATCTATGTCATTTACTTCACATCTTCCTCTGCAAGGCTGGCTATTCCTGAGGTCGTAGACCGACCTAGCTGAAACAGGGTTGAATCCGCCTATTGGAGTGGGGACTTTCAAAAAATATTTTTTCTGTTTGACCCAAGTTTGACCTCTGGCATGAGTGTTGTTTTAATGTGGGGACACTGTCTACGACACCGGCCCTACATTAAACAACACATGTCTGCTGGTCGAGTAGCTCACCGGAAACGTCTCAGACACAGACCACCACATCTCACCGCAACGTGCATGAGGGTTGAATTAATGGTGAGCCAACGTCGCAGACAGCGGGCCAACATTAAAAAGCCATTTTTTGAAAAACTAATGAATATTCAATATCTAAATCTCCCTCCCTACCCCAATAGGTGGATGGTATGGCTAATTCAGCAAGGCTTGGCCTGACGGCCTCGCTGTGTCAAGACTTGCTGCCAGGAGGATGTTACTTCATGGCAACGGGAATAATTGAGCTTGGAGATGGCGTAGTTTCGGTATGGTAAACATAGTCTTTGTGAATATAATTATTAGTAACAATTATTGTAACTATGTGATTGGATAATTAACTAAATTAACTAAATTACAGTGTAATATTGTAATTGTCTAAAAATGTCTAAGGATATGTAAATACAGTGGAGACCCGGTATCGGACCGCCTCACAAAGCGGACCATCCCGGAATACGGACCACCTTTTTTCGGTCCCAAATATTTCCCCATTCACATAATGTATTATCAGATTCAGAAAGCGGACCACCCTTTTTCAGTCCCAAATCATAAAAGGACTCGAAAAACTGACCAACAAAAATTATTCACACTTTTACAGTTAAAGATGCATCAATAAAGTGACCAGCTGCGGCTGGATTCACTAATGGGACCAGCTGTAGCAGGGTCCACTAAGGCACTAGCACTGGCATAATTTACTAAGTTCACTAACCCTGGTTGGATCTAATAAAGGGACCAGATCTGGTTGAATTCAGCAAGGGACAGGCGTTGGCTGGATTCACTAAGAGGACCGGAGCTGGCTGGATCCACAAAAGTGGCCAGCGCTGGCTGGATCCATTGAGCTCAGATTGGATCACGGAAAGGATTAGCGCTGGTGAAATAAATCATACAATGTTAATGCAACATTTAAACATTGTCATCAGTGCAAATTGCAATCAGTCGCCTTATCATGTCATGTCCTTTCCTTAATTCCTTCGGTTGGTTGATTATCAACGGTGTAGTGTTTTAGCTCCTATGACCGTCTTTCTTTGTTAATACAGCTCCAAATAATTTACAGAGCGCGAACTTACGATGACAGCTTAGTGTGAAAGTGTATGTTGCTAAGATAAAACAACACAATTTAAGTCAACTTCTTATATGTGATAATTTGTTAAATTATAGGAAGTTATATTAGCACTGTAAGTGTTGTAGCAATAATTGAGCTACTAGTCTCTAGGAACCACAAGGTTAAACAAAGGCGCTTTTGGTTTTCGACCAGCTGACAAAAACATTCGGCGTGCAACAATCATTTAATTACGCAGGATATGTAAAGGCTATGTGTGTCTAATACAGATAGGCCTAGCGTATAAATAGATACTGAAATAGGAAACAATATTAATACAAGCGATCGAAACAAACAGATTATCATATTTATAACATGGTCATAATTCGAGAAGATTATAATACGCTAGGCTGCTTTTTATCAGCTTGACTTGTGATATATGACAGGCCCTGTATAGCGTGATTACACCTTTGTGATCCCAAAAGTCTTACAAATTGCTATGTAAATTTATATAGTGAAGCAAGACATAACAATTCCGTCATGATTTTCTGTATCAGTTACGCATATTAAACGGAATAATTATGATGTATTTTCAGGCGAGAAAGTATAAATTATGTCCAGTTAATGGACTGTAAGTTACATAGGGTTATTCACGGCTGATCGATTTCCCGTTCACAGCTGCATGGCCTGATCACTCTAAACAAACGATACATCACACTAGGAACGTAATGACAGAAATATTTTTTATTCCAAGTTGATCATAATGACTCCGTGTACGACTCCCGAGTTTTTATAAAATTAGAAGCGTGACATCTAATTTGAACACTGCTAATTAATATCATATTCTTCAATACAGCTCTCAAGATAAATGTCACTTTAATACAAATTTAAAACAATTTGAAGCCAGCAAATTTCGAAATATGATAAATGAATAAATGTCACTTCGAAATCAATTAAAAAAAATTGAAGCAAGCGAATTCCGCTGTCCTTTATATTAAAGCAATATAAAACAATATTGACAGTAATAATAAGGGACTTTGGGTGTCATAGGGTTATTCACGGCTGATCGACTTTCAGTTTACGGACTTTTTACAGAAATAAATATATGTATAATATTTTTTCCATACGTATTTTTATGCATTTAATACAACATTTTGTTTTTATTGTGTGTTTTTTTATTATATCATGACGTCATATTCAAAACATTGGTTTAATAATCGACCTTGATATCAACACGTAACAAGACATATCTATAAGCAGACTGACTAGTACCGGTATCTCTCCATTCATAATTGGCCGATTCCAAAATGGGACCACTTTCAGTCAGTCCCATAGGTGGTCCGATTTCCGGGTCTCTACTGTATAGTTATAATAGAACAAATGCGGCAATGTAATTGAAGATATCAAGGCTGAAATTGACTCTTAAAATACTTCAATTACATCTCAATTACAGTGTTTCAACTGCATTAAAATAGTAAATATCAAATAATTAATATAAAAATATAAATTTTTACGCAGCAAATGCTTACTGCATAATAATGTCCCTCTTAGTCAACACCTTAACACACCATTGTGCTGACATTATATAGATAAATCTAGACATGGAGACACAATGTCAAGAGGTTGATAAAGTATACTTATTTTTATGTCAATTGGTTGCTCAATAGTCAAACAGTCTGTACAATTATAGTGCCTACTCAGGAGATAACATACGATGCAGAAAAGTGCAAGAAGCAGAGGATCTCAATTAATTTACCTCACTTATTTAGTGCTATATATAGGAGATGTTCGTGTAGATAAAAGTGCATGTATTTTGGGGAGTAAAAAGTACAATAAAACTACATGTATACTCTAGTATCCATAATGTCGGCAGTGGTTGTGGAGGTGATTGCCGTTTTATAGACATACCCTTGACAATGGAGCGAATGCGCGGCTATATGTATTAAGAACATCTTACAGTCACTTCCTCTACCGACTTCCCCCTAATAAAGCTACGGGCAGAAACCGACTTCTTTTTAAAAACTGCAGAAAATGCTTAATAGGCCATGGGCTAGAACCACACTCCCCACAACTCACCCACACCAATTTTTTTTAAACTTTGATATGTCCCAAACATGAAATGAGATGTTAACAGCAAAAATATAGGGACGATTTTTATATTTTGACCCCTTATAGTCGGGTACCCCCGCGCCTGTCTAGAACTAGGGGGTAGGGTTACGCAAACGTCTGTCATTGATGTTGTGGTTTAGCAATCTGCACTTGCGATATACCATGTAACATATAATTAAATCCACGTTATAATGATTATATCACACATTGCAGTAGAATAAGTAGTTGTCTCTCCACATACGCTCAAGCATGATTTTTATTATTATAAAATAATAAAAATGAACAACAAACCAAACGATTCAACATGATGAAAGGAAACAATTTAATACAATATAATTATTGGACATAACCATATATGTCCTATATTTTCTGTGTCCAGATATGTGTATGCTTAAAAATGAATGTTATTTATATTTATAAATGTCACATATATTTTTATTGAAAGAATATTGAAGCCTCCAATGAAAAAATATGTGTATTTAGCAAGGGCTGAAATCTGAAACATGATTTTTTTTCGCGGAATTTTTGTGTGCAATTTTTAATCCACTAGTTTTTACATCACTTATGTGTGTTGAATTCGAATCTGTCTGATACCATTCTATATTTGGTCAGCTTCACCTTCAAATTAGCAAAACACATAATGGCTGCTAAAATGTAAAGAAACCCCCGTATTTCTATGTGTTTTCGCATATGAAAGCACAATTGATGGTTTCTGAAAGATTTTTATCACATATTTTTTCCAGTGTCTTTGGAAAGAAATAACCTTTGTTTGACCTTTAAATACAAGATGTCCGTCATTTTTATATATTTACTGTAACTATAAGTATACCGCTAAAAATGTTGATGATAATAGGATTTACTTGTAGTAACTTAGTGGATCAGAAAAAAAGTTACTGATGAGTAAATTTAAATGAAAAAATCTAAAATGGCCGCGAAATTCACCTTCATTTGAACAAGAAACAAAATGACTATCAAAATGTAAATTAAACCTCTTTTTATATAGGTCATTTTGAGCGAAAAACATGAGACATAAATTTATCAACTCTAAATGATGCAGAAACCAAAAATCGTGCAATAATATTATGTAACAAAAACATAGAACAGATGTGGTTTTTGCGGTCATTTTTTGTTTTGGTTATTTGAAGGTGAATGACATCAAAGATAGAATGTTAACCGACACATTAGAATTCAGCACACCTAAATTATGTGAAAACAAGCGGAAAAAATTAAAATCAAATATCAAGCAAAGTTCAACGTTTTATATTTCATCCCAGGCTAAATACACAAATTTGCAAAAAAAGTCTGCAATACTATCGCATTTAAACATATGCCAAGTATAAATCTAAATACCCCTCAGTTTTAAGCTTTATACACATCTGGGTTCAGAAAACATACGTCAAATACCGGGTCAGATATGGCCAATAATTATTATGTTTTATTAGGCCTTTCTATTGGCCATGTTAACTTGCTTGTTTTGTTGTCAATTTCAATTATTTAGTAAAAAAAACACATTTCAACGTATTTGTAGAAATAACCCTGTAATCCACTGCATTTTTCTTTTTTTATATGGTAAATTGAATGTGTAGATTGATAAGGGTGGGGTGCACGTAGGGTGGTTCTATCCCATGGCCTATAATGTTGTACAAGATGGAGGACCCCTGAGGTAGCCCTTGGGCAGAAATTAAGGAAATTTTAGCAAGGCCGAGAAAATAGTCAAATCTTTGATATGGAATATCCACATGGTCAGTTGAAGGTAATTTCAAGTTCAAATGTCAAGGACAAAATGGTAAAAATACCTCTAAAATGTTGATTAACTACATCTGGCTGTATGGGGGGGGGGGGGGTGACGTCAGATATTACAATTATATTTAGTCTTGGATTACACCAATAAATTTCAGTCGTAACGAACAGGCACAAATTAATGTAATTTTCGCAAGGCCGAGAAAAGAGTTAAGTCTTTAAAATGCTATAGAACATTGCGTCCATGCCACTGACCATTTCTGGTCGGCGATATTCAACCACGCATGTAATAAAATATCCCGATTGCAATTATTAATCCAGGTACACAGTCATGTGGATTTCGCATAAATGCAAATTTGGCAAAGGAAGGTAGTTTTCGCATAAATGCGAAATTGGTGAAGGAAGGGTTTTACCGATCCTCTTACCCACATCTGGAGGCGTTGGTACGGGCGTCGAACGAATCTCTGCTGGTACGGCTTTCGCACAAATGCTGTAATAATTCTGTTAGAGCAATTGTTAGGTAATTGTTAGGTAATTGTGACATGCTTACAGCCATCGTGATACAGGAAAAGCTACGAACATCGCACGCGATCGTGCATCTCATACGATGGGGGTTTCTTGGTACGGCGTTCGTATTGGTCATTGTAACCAAGCTTATACGGGATAGAACAATATACATGTAGCAATACTAGCACCATTAATCCAGCGGTGATCGTAAGCATATGGCAATTATCCATCAAGCTACGGGCTTCTTCTGGCGTTCGTATACGAGCGCCGTACGAATGTGGACAGTATAGTAAAACGCTCGTATCAACAGATCAATGCCTCAAGGTGCGAGTATAAGGTGGTCGTGAACGAACATGAGCTACGAATTAAACAGCATATTTACCAGTTCTGTAGGAAGGTTTTAAAAATCTATGTGATGCCGTACTAACGATAAAAAATATGAAATGAAGATTCGTACGAATAATCGGTCGTATGAACCTTTGTGACAGAGGCTTTAATAGAGCGACACAAACGACCGATTAACTCAATGAGCAGCTTAGTCTTTCAAGTGCCATTTATTATGTTGTTGTACAGGAGAGGAAGAAAGGGGTGGGGGGGGGGGGGAGGAGAGTGGGTTTTTTTCACTCACCAGTACGTAAGAGCTAGTACAGCGTTTCCGCTTATCGTGTTTGCATAATCGTTAGGTAAAGACAGACGATGAAAACTTGGATGACCTTCCTCTGACCCCTTCAACTCACACCGGATGTCCTTATATGAGCAACACTCTATCCAGAGAATACGAGACGTTGAGCCAATGTTGGCTTAATGTTGGGCCAGCGTCGAAGTTGTTGGGCCAACATTAAGTCAGCATTGGCTCAACGTCTCGTGCTTGCTGAGTAGATTTCATGGTTCTATTACGTACAGTACACTTTTCGCTGCTTGCATACATATCGGCTCTCTTGATTGCTAATTCAAAATCGATCAATGTTAAACTAGGTTCAATCACTCATTCAATCGATCAATCAATTAAACTTCTACATCGCTTATAGCCTCAGCAGATCGAGCTCAGAAGCGCACGCATTCTTTAACTATAGCATGATCGTGTGTCATAATCGAGGCCAAATCAGATTCGTCAACAGGGAGCCGGGCTACAGAGGAGCTTGGGTGTGAAAGCCAGTTAAAATAGGTGATATTTAAGAATTTTCCGGACTGTTAACATTGTTTGGGCATTACATATGTGCACTGGGCCAGATATATACAAAGCTGTTGATCCAGTCTTTGTTTCTATACGGGGGACAACAAATCTATTCGAATTAGTGCAGGTTGGTTGTCTTTTAGGGTTCGGATAGTTATCGTGCGTATTTTAAAATGAATTTGAAAGCCAAGGTTTTTTTAGAATAAGAACGGAATGACTTAAACGGGGGGGGGGGGTATGATTACGACTTTAGCAAGGCAGTTCTGAAGGCGTTGTTCTCTAGTGATATTCTTTTCTGGCATGTTGTGAAAGAGTGAGTTACAATAACCGTCTTAGCTACTGATGACCAGACCACTGCAATTTATTTGGCAGGAGTTGAGGACAGACTTTGTCGAATTCGACGCATGTCACAGATATGATAGAAGTATGGCCTACATGTTTGGGATATGTGGTTTCGGAAATTCAGATTACTGTCGAATACTACAAGATTTTTGGCTGATGCAGATGAATTTTGTGTCTTGACTTGGAATTAAGCATGGGAGAGGTATTTAAACAAATTTCTTGGCTAAAGTTTAGACCCAATGAGGATAAATTCAACTTCAGCTTAGACCCTGTCATCCAAGCTGGCACACCCGTTGAACAATGTTGCAACTTATTTCAACTTATATCAACACATTGAACAAAAAGGGACTTATATTAAATAGCTCAGTATATGATAAGATTGCAAAATTCAGACGGAGATGACATCGCTCTGTTTTTAAAATATCAAAAATATAACCCCATCCCTGATGCAGGAATAGTGTGGCAAATGCAATCAAAGTCAAAGATTATACGCAAAATATATTTATTCTAAAAACATTTACCATTATTGTGCAACGTTTGAAAAACAATTACTGAAATGCCGTTGATTTTTTATTGAAATAAATCAATATTATGTCAATATCAAAACAAAACAAAATAACTAAATATAAAATTATTATGGGTGAATTTGACAGCTGTCTGATGATGCAGAGAATGAGTAGGATTTTAAATCAAATCATAGGAAAACTATTTAGCAAACATAACGTAATGAAAATAAAACAATATTAACTGTCACTCTATAACATAATGATCATAAACATCACAGTCTGTCTATTAATGGGGGTACGTCGTCTCGATCCATTATGCACCTCTAGTCGTAAAAATACACACAATTACTACTAAATGCACCAATGTGCCTTCTTTGCTTTAGTTATCACCGGTTTATGCGTATAGAATTGTCAACATTTTCCAATTATCTGTTCCAAAATTCATCCGCATGTGGTCCAAACTGGTACACCAATCTACCTTTTTCAGGCACTCTGGACAAAATTTTCTTCTTGTAATAAAATCTGAAAAAATAGAGAGATCTACGTTGATACGGTTTTAAGACAATAACTCGTATATAACCCTTTACCTACTTATTCTTTAAATTATGTTTTCATCCTCTTGAAGTTGTGTATCACTACTTCAAGTGGGTGAAAATTATTCATATTTGTACAACATTGTACAAATGTATAATGTTTTGTGTTTGCTGGGTATCGCCCCCCGGAGATAATGTATCCCATGAGTCGCTCTAATCAACATGATTATTAGCTCCATTTAGGGTTGATATGTAGGCATAATTACATTATACATAGATACACACCTCATTGCGCGAGCCATATACTCGAAGGTCATCTTGGCGTTATTTTTCCTGCTGCCCCAGAGGTGAGCCACTTTTGCTGAATTCTTGAACCTAAATATTCCCTGGGGCCTGTTCTCCCAATCTATTATGTCGCTGTGAGCGTCCGTTTGAAGCAGTTCGATGAGGAAACGGTATAGATGATTGCCTCGACGCCCTGCAGAAAAAAAAACAATATAACATGAGAGGTTTGAGAAGTCTGCTTTGCAAATTCAAAAAGCAGTATCTGTTTACTTTACAATGTAGCAGATATTGCTTTTTTCCCTTGCCCGGCGGAGTTGATGAGTCACAAATCAGTTACAAGCTGGATTAGAAAGGATATATTCACCACTGCTATTGGTCCGTGATATTCACATTATACTCTACAACAGGCCTAGGTATGTGTTTGTGCAACGAGGTGATTGCAACCACTGTCAGTTATTCTAGTGACAGTGTACTTTCTCCTGCAATCTGCGTCTAATTTAAAAGGGAAATATTTATTTATTTATTTATTTATTTATTTATTTATTTATGAATGAATGAATGAATGAATGAATGAATGAATGAATGAATGAATGAAATCTTATAAAGCGCATGTATCCAGCCGGAGGCTGCTCAGAGCGCTGAACATCGAGAGTAGCTTAGCAAAGCCTGTTATCTTTCAAATTCCAACTCAGTCTCCTGGGAGATATACAGCTGAGCTGCCATTGAGGCGCATCAAGCTATTTTTATTCCAAGCAAATTCGCCTTATAATCCAACACACTTTTTTTAATCACTTTTGAACAGGTTACTGAACATTATTATGGATTGATAGCTCCTAGTATACTAATTCGTGTGATAAGGGGGAAAAAGAGCCTTAACCTTACAGCACGGGGATCGAACGTCAGAATTTGAAAGTCTAAAGTCCATCCCAGCACTGTAAGAGTGCCGTAGACCCCATAACATAGGTATTCAAATAAAGCGCAAAGAGTGAAAAAAATCCTTCCTTCTCCATGGTTTATACAGAAGTATTTCAGCGCTTTAACCCTTTAACCGCCAAATTATTCGATATGAATTTTCACCTACGTGAAGTTGTGTCTCGCTGACGCGATCTACAACTTCAAGTGAGTTAAAATTATTCAGATTTGACAAAATAGAGGTCAACTCTTTTCAAATCTTGCTGGTTGATGTCACATTTTATCTTTAACATATTTAAAATGTGGTACTTAATGCGCCAATAAAAAATGAAAAACCGAATATATGCGGCACCGGCGGGTAAAGGGTAAAGGGTTAATAAGTTCCATAGCAGCTTACGTTTTTTAATGCACCCTTCACAGCCGCTCTCACAGGGTGTGGTCTGTGGCCAGCAATGGTTATGTACATTTTGTGGTCGATGAGGTGTGGAGTTCGTGGTAAACCACACTCTGCCCTTGCATTCTTTATTCACTGTGTTTGTGAAACAGATAACGTCACAATGATGCTAGTCAAAACGGGAGTTAACGTATACAAATAAACAACAAAAAAGTTATTTTTTGATATATCAGGTTGATTTTTTGGCATTATCAAAATATTATAATTTAAAGGACATACGTTTCAGATTGCCAAAAGTGAAATTGTATTGTGCCACTGGTAAAGAGATAGGCGACAGAACTGTAAGTCTCGCAAAAAATCTTACAAGCTCTGTGCAGTTGTGTTCCTGTTCTCCTTTCATTATAATGATAACAAATACATTTTAAATCGTGAAGCAATACATTTGTTAAATAAAATTTAATCGTCAACCACTTGAAGTTGTATCTCGCTACCGCGATTCACAACTTCAAGTGCTTGAAAACTACTCGTATTTGTCTAATTTGAGACCAAACATTTACTACTGCTTATACATCAATAACATTTATACCTAAACAGTGGTATTAGGCACAACAAAATGGATTGACATGATTATAGTCGTGCATACTAAACGCTTATAGTTTTAATTACCTTTCTTGTAGCCTGTGTCAATGTTTCTGCCATAATTACAAGAGCTGAAACATGGCTCTTCTACCATAGACGATGCTGGAGCATACACCTCTTGGGGCCATGGGGTTGTATTGTAATGTGATGGTTCTGTTAACATATAAAGAAGAAGCCAGACATGTAAAGTATTTAAAGTTTTTGTTATTTAATAGTGAATTCATTATTACAGATTAGCAAATTAAATCACATTGACCGTCTGCCATGAAATTTTCAACCATTTACCCGCTAGATTACATTTTAAAAATGTCCACCCACTTGAAGCTGTGTCTGACTATTTCGAGTTGTTGAACATAACTCACATTTGTTTAATTTGAGATCAACCACTCGCGAATCTTGATATATAAACATCTTAACATTTCGTTCCCAATAACAACTAATAAGTTACTGTAATTTAAACTGTTAATGCACTAAAATAAAAATGACTGCAGTCGTGATTATCAATGGAAGGATTAATTTATATCTATAGCGTCTCGCTGGGGAGACTAATTACCACCAAACACGGGAGTGTGGTTCCCGATTATAAATAATGGGAATTTAAATGTGCGCAAGCGTCTCAATGTGAAGATTTCTTGATATAAGCATGATGCCCTCTTACCTTTTATATTCATTGGGTGTGTCTGGCTACTTATATTGTGTATAGCTTCTTCAACATCAAATTCTATGGGCGGAAGGCTGACGACATCTGCAACAAAATTATTTTACCATATAGATGACTTTAACTTTTTAGCCATGTTAGCTGAAACATAAGTGACGACTCGAGTTTTTCTTTGTATAATTTTAGAAATAATGATAAATTTCTGAGGTGGACATTAGAGGTTGAAACATTGTTAAGGCTGAGTTGATTACGCGGGGGGAAAACTCCGGAACAATTGCTCTTCAGCCTGTGAGTGAACATCCCGTGTTTGCTACTCGGCTTTGGTTTAATGTTGGCCACCGTTTTCGACGCTGGCCCAACATTAAACCAAAGCCGAGTTACGTTGTTTTACCTGGTTGTGTTTGTGTGATGTCAGTATTAGGCACTAGCTGTGGATGTTGAAAGGATATATCATTGTAGTCTTCGTATGAACCTGTACTTGAGTCCAATACGTTGGTGTAGTTGGATTCTTCATCATGTCCTAGCAGTGAGCTGAGGCAGTTGTCACCTCCGGCGTTCTCGTCATTGCAGATGGTCCCTGGCTGAAGTACGCCAAGGTTGGTGTACCTTGGTACCTCTTCAATCTGTGAACAACTGTTGATTTCGTCAAACTCTGGTTCTCTCTCTTCCCGCTGAAGATTTGCTAACGTGTTGACAAAAGGGTCTAAAATGGTTGCCTGGTGGTACGCGTCCTCGTCATAGGGGCAGGACCAATAATCTGAAACATCAAAAAATGCTGTTTTACCCAGTCGATCGTGAGTAGAATAGTTTAGAAGTAGTTTACCACCAAATCAAGTCGCGGTTGTTTAGAATGGACCAGGACCGGGCGGATCACACTTTCAGCTTTAACCCTTTAAACGCCGGCGCCGCATATATTCGGGTTTTCATTTTTTATTAGCACATTAAGTACCACATTTTAAACATGTTAAAGATAAAATGTGACATCAATCAGCAATATTTGAAAACAATTGACCTCTATTTTGTCAAATCTGAATAATTTTCACTCACTTGAAGTTGTGGATCGCGTCAGCGAGACACAACTTCAAGTGGGTGAAAATTCAGATTAAATAATTTGGCGGTTAAAGGGTTAAGGTCAAGCACAAAATCCGTCCACTATTGCCTCTGGCCATAAAATATTCCATAACATCCCATGGGAGATGTCTGGCTAAACATTGATGGGACGAAGTTTCGTGGTTATTGGTATTGTACATGAACTGGGGGCCACCATCAATCTCCAGATGAGGGGGGGGGGGGGGGCTGCAGTTTTTGTCGCGGACTAATTATTTATTTCAACCTGGCTCGGCGGCGCTCCAAAAATTTAAAATTGTATTACATGTTTATTCACATTACATGTTAATACATAACAGTTCCTGTGGCAAATTATTTATTTCGCGCAGGGTTCATCAGACATTATTTATTAAAAAAAACGCAAGCTCCCCCCCCCCCCCCCCAGTATTGTGTCTGTTGGGTACTAACTACATTTGGATTTGACAAATTCTATCTACATATTTTAAACGGACCAATCGAGCAAATAGAATGCAGATTAGTTTTGTGTTTTCTGGTGACTTCATGGGGCTTTAAACTAGATAGTGCTGACATATTTTTATATAAACCATATAAATCAAAGGGTTTATGGCATTTATAAATATTTTACTCATTCAGTCCGGGGACCAACATTAGACGTCGGAATCTGACGTCTATAGACGTCAGATTTTAAAATCTTAAGTCGGTCCCCGCACTGAAAGGGCTAATATATATCTATGTTATAGAAAACTATCTAGATAAAATCGCCATCATTTATCTCAAAGGAGTATATATATATGAATATTGCTTTACGTCGCTTTCTACACAATCATGGCAATATCGCGACAGAAGGAAACCTGAAGCCGGGACTATGCCCTACTCTTATTTCGAATGACTTCAAGGGTTCTTTATAGTGCACAGTACCATAGGCAGCACTGTACACTCCATGCCTTTTAACAATTTGGAGCACTGTATATGCACAACCACAATGACAAATATCCGTCCCGACCGGGATTCGAACCTGGTACCCCCAAGTTACAAGCCCCAGTCGATAATATTGATCCATCGGGCCGGTGAAGAGCCTAATTAGGAATGGGGTTATATCAGTCAGGGTCAGGTGTATGCGCAGGGTGTGGTGCGCAGTGGTTGGGGAGGGGGTGGGTGGCAACGGGAAGTACTATAGGTGTCGCATGGGTGAATGGTCATCATCCAGATTGTTTGTCAACATGGATATATACTGAAGCAATTAAGTGACACATCAACTGACCTAACGGAAAACAAAAAAGCCAGAACAAAAAAACATTCGAGGATGTTAGGCACTATCTAAAATACGCTGAATATCCTGATAGCTACTTTAGGCAATCTGGGAAGAAGACATCACTAAGATAGTATTGACGACACTTCAGATACGACACTGAAGGTAAGACAACAATTACTTTAATTACAACTTATCTGTCTTATTCATGTTGTAAAATAGGTATAGCCGTGACTAGCTGCAAGGTCGTTCCTAATTTTACTACTGTCAGGTAGGGTCTGGGCCCAATGCCTAATTTATCAACCAGGCCCATTCCTAATTTTGCCACTACCAACACTGCCAGCAACCCATTCCTAATTTTACCACTGTCAGGTCGTGCTTTATTTATCAACCAGGCGCATTCCTAATTTCGCTACTTTCAGGTCATTCTTAATAATTAAGCTTCAGTTGACAGTGGTAAATTTTATAAAATTATTGATCAACCAGGCCCATTCCTAATTTTGCCACTACTAAGACTGACAACAACCCATTCCTAGTTTTACCACTGTCAGGTCGTGCTTAATTATCAACCAGGCGCATTCCTAATTTTGCCAATACTAACTAACACTGCCAACAACCCATTCCTAATTTTACCACTACCAGCACTGCCATCAACCCTTTTCAAATTTTGTCACTGTCAGGTCATGCCTAATTTATGAACTAATGCTAATTTATCAACCAGGTGATTTCCACTGTTAGGTCATGCTTAATTTAGAAATCCAGTGATTTCCTAAATTTAACAATGTCATGTCATGTCATGCTTAATTTATCAACCAGGCGCATTCCTAATTTGTCCACTGTCAGGCCATGCTTAATTTAAAAACCAGGCGCATTCCTAATTTTTTCACTGTCATAACAACCTCTAATTCGCTCTCAGTTATTATTTCTATACCACTGTTATGTTTTGTGTTTTATTTTAAATATTTTTACATTTTTTAATCTAAAATCTGTATAAGCTAGATATGGCGTTAAGACATGATTATAATCTTTCTAAATAATGATATTTAAACTTTTGCATGTTTGACAGGTAGTTATGTAGGGCCGTAAGTCATGTAAATTGGTTAGTGAAAATATGATTTATTAATAATAGAGCAGTTCAAGCACTTTCCTTTTGCTGCGGTCCCAGCTACATAGTTCACACAATTTGACTGTAATGTCGCAGTTCAAAGGTATACCAGCTGCGGTGAATCAACAGCTAAAACCTAAGTTGTCTTTTTTACAGTTAAAACCTTAATGGGGTAAATCACGAAGACTCGAGGTTAAAATGCTGACTTATATATTATTCAAAGGTGAATAAAATATATATTGTTTACGATCTAAAAGACATGATATAAATAAATCCGTTGGTTAAATTCATGTAAATTAAACTATTTAGTCATGAAACAAACCTGATTCCCCAATTAATTGCAAGGAAATTAGTATACGTTCAGTAATGTAGTACTCATTATTCCTGTAATATAATTATTTTCAAATTGTATTCACATTATCAATATTATATATACTATTAGAATATATATATACCCTTATTTTTTTTTTACTATAATAAAATGATTAACATGTGATATAAATAATTGTATTGGACATAAATTCTGCAAGTGACCAGTTTTTATAGCACTATTACAGTAATAATTCACTGTCAATGAATGATTTAGATAACTGTGTGAATAAGCAAACTAAATAAAGCACGACGTGTAATCATCATTTCCCTTTTATCTTTTCACGGGAAGGGTGCGTGGCAATACATGATGTTGTTTTAGTGAAGTGACAAGTAGCCGTGCAATCTGAAAAAGGGGGCGGTGTAGCTATTAAGTCACACCCAATAACGTGTGAATTGGGTGTGATCGCTTTGTCTACTGTCGCCCCTGATTGACCATCTGGTTCCGAGAGGCGTTCATTTAAAAGCTTAACTTCCCGTATGTAATGATGCTATTATATGTTATTCTATAAAATATTTAATTATAAAATATTTATTTTATTTTTATTTGCATGTAGATAAGTTTTCTTATTTGTCTTTTCTTATTTCAGGAGATGTACTGTGGTATTCCTAGCGATCCCTGGCGCCACATGAAAATTCCAAGACCTCAGACTGGCGAAAAGTGTTGATGACACGTAAAGAGGTGTGACTTTTATTAACTTCTCACTCCCCACCTTTTGCACTTTGGCAGCCAACTTAAGTTGGGTGTCAGCAGGGTAATGCCTAATTTCGTCAGCCTGTGACCAGGTGTTGTCAAGCCACAGAGTTGACTACTGGTGTAGGCTACATGCCTTTATACAACTTACTTAAAATCGTTATTAGTCCCGAAAAAACGTCAGTTTACAGATACACAATTATTTGCATTGATTAAAAAGTATATATATAAAATTATATAGTGAGATATATAGATGATTATATGGATTCTGTACTTTATCAAAGCATGCATGATTTATGATTATTACAGGTTTACAATAATAACATCATACTTGAGTGAGATTGATTACAGAAACAAAAATAAACACTTGACACACCTTGATGTATATTTTGTGATATATTGTAATTATCATTAAGTATAAAATGTTTCTCTTCGTGGATTGAAGTGTACACATTTTCTAGTTATTATTTTTTTTCAGTATTATTAATATAAGACTGCTGTTCAGTTATCTAAACACAACCCCTTGGTCCGCATATCTCAAATAATAAAATAGGTGTTTGAGCTTACCACATCTTTCTTAACAGATTTAAAAGAAGTATATAATAACATTAATGTAAAAAAATACGCTGCATAATCATCCGTAAGTGTTACACACAGTCATGCGCAATGTACAGGAATGTAGGTGATGCCTAATATCTACCCCATGCCTAATTTCGCTTGACACCGGCCTTTCAAAGCAGTAACCTTTGCTTAACAAAAGTACTTCACACTCCACTAGAAGGGAAAAGCCCATCTCCTATGATATCAAAACAAACACTTTTTAGACCCAATATTACAAAGTGTGGATTATCTGAAAAACACTATTCCTATCACGCACGTAATTATGATGTCCTGTTCTAATCATACGATAATAATTTATTCTGATTTTTATTTCGCAGATGGCATCTCGTCTGTACCGTTGTGAGACTCGACACCGGATGTGAGGTGTTTGCCAAGGCTGTGTTCAGCTCTTGAGCACGTTGAGGTCGTCCAGTATTCAGGAAGTTCAGGCAGTCAGGTGGAAGTTGACTTCTTTATGCCGCGTTACCCCCGAACATGGCTTATCGTATAGCCTACCTATCACTCCATGCTGCAAACGGCAGTATCAGCTCACTTGGGGGGGGGGGGGGGGGAGTTCATATCGTGGGTCGCATTCTTATGTTGATAGACTCAGTTTGCGGAATTTAAGCCTAGCACTGGGCAAAATTAAGAAGCATTACAGTTGAGAATCCAGTATTTCTATGACATACTTTAATGAAATCTTCCAAATAATACAAAAATATTAAAAAAAACAGTCTAATATGTTGGAAATGATCGTGTGCTGTATTACTGGTCAGAGATCTGTGTTAAAACAGACATCAATACTGTTTCAAAGGCCGGGTTCAGAAAAAAACGGAACTCTTATATATCAAGTAGCATGTGCCGCCAATAGCATGGTGTATAAGCAAAGAGGAGATGCTGGCACGGCGTTGGTTTGATATGGTGACATGTACTTATATTGCCATTGGCCCGTGGTTTGTAGGGCATTCCCGTACTTCCACATTCTCCCAAAGAGAAAGTAAAGTAGCGTAAGGGCGATCACGCAGAACAAAAAGTCTATATAATTTGCTGTTGACACGATTAATATTGTACTGAGGCTGCAATTGAAAATATCAAAATATAACAAGTGAGTGAAGTTGGACGGGGATGTTTGGGCACAAGTGGCTGGGAAGTACTCCTGTGTATGTAAACATACATCAGTGCGGCGTACAAAGACAAAAGACAGTATCTGCTTACTTTACAAGTAAGCAGATCCTGCTTTTGACTGCCGCGGCAGAGCCGCTGTGGATTATCTGTGACGAGGGGGGCATCAGAGCCCACCCCCTCGGGCGACGCTTCACTCATATAATGGATTCGACGCGGAATAATTTTCAAAATTCTCATTAATACAATGCACGCGTAAATTTGAAAAATAGGAAACACATACCCCCGGATGCATGCTCTAATATTGAACACCGTCTTCTTAGTTCATAAGGTATTTTCAGAAATACTGATAATGAACAGGGAGCATAAGCCTCCTCTTCTAGAGCCCCAGATACAAGAGGATTATCTAGGGAACTGTTGACTGAAGAAGTGCACATTTTAATCCCCGTGCTGCCTAATTTAGATCCATTTCTTTCCATGTTTATTAAATATACTTATTTCATCATCACATGTATTCGTGTATTCTACATGTATATTCCCCACAGTAGAACATGAAGATATATCATGAATAAAGACGAAGAGGAAAGAGCGGATTAACAGTAATTGTAATGTGTATAAAGAAGTGTTTGATTATCAACCCGGAAGAAGCGACACCCAGCAAACACGAGAAATTGCCCCAATGATGGGTCAATGCTGGGCCAGCGTCGTAGACGGTGAACCGACAATGAACAATCATTGGCGCAATATCTCGTTTTTGCTGGGACTGTCTGGACATTCGACAGTGTTTGCTAGCATCTGTTCTACCATATGCATTATATAAGTAATCTACTCCAAGGCCTTTTTCTCCCCAAATACATTTACTGATGCAATAACTTAATTAATATAAAAGCGAGACGAATTACCATGCTAAATTTAATTATGTGATAACGCATAGACCGGCAATATTTCAGTATGTTATTTAAATAATGAAATAAATATATAACATCATAAAATTGGAGCTCATTGATCCATGTCCATGGATTTATTTTAACCGTGCTGCTGTTAATACAAAATTAAGTTTGTGCTAGCGTTGCATCATCATCTTAATTAAAGGTATATCTCAAGTTAGAATGTGAGCAAAAATTTCCTGTTTGCTAGATACAATTACTATAGTCGGATTCACATTAACCATGGTGATGAATTTCGACGATTTCTCAGTCAATTCTCAACCAATTTTCATGAAATTTTACACACAGTACATTCCATTCATGTCGTGACTACCCTGAAAGTTAAGAAGTTAAGAAGTTAGACCATTTGACATGTAGTAAATAAATAAAAATGTCGCCCTCTATAAGCCCATTAGCTTCTTCTCAGAATTATATTACATGTCAAATGGTCTAGCTTCTCAAATACCTATCAAAACTTCGCGAATTTTTCAGGGTAGTCACGACATGAATGGAAAATAGTGTGTGTAAAATTTCATGAAATTGGTTGAGAACTGAAATGTACCAAATCGGTAAATATCGTCATCTAATATAGATATCTTTTTCAATTTTGTTATAAGGAACAGGTGATTGTTGATTGTCACAAACTAAATCGCCCAGGCTAAATGTTCACTCTACCCCAGTAACTCTCTTCCATTTTGTGAACTGAAACGTGACCACGTGACCACTATATGAGTTACAATAAACATAGCAGTCGTGCCCAAAAAACTCAGCTGACCGTAAACATGGGTTCAAATCTTCTCGTGCAAAGTATTTTCAGCAGTAGCATATGTCGTGCCTATATTACTAGTTACTCGAAAAGTGTTCGCTGGAGAAGTAAGTGGTTTCTGCTGCGTGCCTTTTCATCGAATATTCTAGAATTGCGTCTGATAACATACACCATTACCTAGTTATTGTAATATTATTTTGACGAATTATAATTTTTTGTCATTAATGATTAATAAAAAAATATCCCACATAGTGCATGAGACACGAGTTAAATATAATATAGAAATAATAATTACCAATAAAAAAAATATGACAACCGTTATAATATTTATTTAATATTTCTTTAATATTTCGTAAACATCAATAATTAACCCTTAACCATCACAGTGCGGGGATCGACTTTAGCCGTCAGAATTTGACGTATGTAGACATCAGATTCTGACGACTAAAGTCGATCCCCGCACTGTAAGAGTAAACATATTTCTAATGGCCGTAAACCCATAACATAGGTATTAAAATGAATCAGAAAGAGCTGACTGAGACATTTATGATGATTTAAAATTAAAAAAACCCTTTGATCTCCATGGTTTGTACAAAAAAAAATCAGCGCTTTAACCCTTAAGGTGCTAGTTGCGTCTACATCCGCTTCAATCCTTCCTATTTGTCCTTCAAATAGTAAAATTTGTAAGGGAAAGGAGGAGCATTTTCTAGATTGTCATATGTGTTGATTTACATTCTGCAAATGTATATAATTGTTACTCACTTGAAGTTGTGGGTCGCAGTATTCAAGTGGGCAACAATGGGTAACAAACGATCAATCCTGATCCTAGTTAGCGTTCCCAACATAAATTTGAATAATTAAAGTTTAACTCTTTAACCGCCGGTGTCGCATATATTAGGGTTTTAATTTTTTATTAGCACATTAAGTACCACAATTTAAATATGTTAAAGATAAAATGTGACAACAACCAGCAAGATTTGAAAATAGTTGACCTCCATTTTGTCAAATCTGAATAATTTCCACTCACTTGAAGTTGTGTGTCGCGTCAGCGAGACACAATTATTCAAATTCAAATTGAATAATTTGGCGGTTCAAGGGTTAAACGAGAGACATGTTCAGCAATCAGAAAGACGATAAATTAGCCAGACAATTGAGCTTGCACCTTTTTGTATACTTTACATTCATTTACTTTTGCGCATCCATTGTGAAGGAAACTAATCATTCTTTAAAAGTTTGACTGTCAAACATTGTAAGTAAAATATTCAAAATGAAAACATCAATTTGAGATCATCCCGTGGATTAATTGCTGTAAATTTATAATATAAAATTGTACACAATTAGTATGGCCTAGTATTAAACTTGCAGTTAGCAACATACCAATATCACCCCTAAGAAAAGCATTTGTTTTCGCTATGAGACGATACAGCTTAGTTTTAATTAATAAATTGCATTTAAAAAATGACACTCGTTAATGCGTGCATATTTTCTTCTGAATTGACCAAATGATGTCAGCTCAAACTTAAAAGAATACAGTTAGTTAAAACACAAGTCTTACCTCTGAGCTCTCCGTCAGACATCTTCTGTTTTCTAATTTCCCTGTTCTTCTGAATATAGATTATGTTAAACCGGGAACTTATACATACATCCACGGCATAACTTGATAATGATAATGATATTCTAATTTTTGTGTAATTCTTTGTGGTGTGATTGGCCGAGGGCTGGCTGCGCAGTGCTCTCTCGTGCAATCTCAGCACCCCATTATTATGAAGAGAGGACACCCGGGAGAAGGGGGTAATAACATCAAGTCTGATGTCACCCTCTACCTAATCTCAAACAAACACCCCTCCACTTATAGGCATATATCACTATCAACCCACCCCCGGCAAACACGAAACGTCTACCCGATGTTGGTACAATGTTGGGCCGACGTCGTAGACGTCGGCCCAACATTGTACCAATATTGGGTTAAATATCGTGTTTTCTCGGCTACCCCTTCTACCCATTCACTGTCCTGCTAGGGCAGATAGCAGTAACTGCTTACTTATAAAGTAAGCAGTTACTACTGTTTCTCATCGCACAGATAATACTCATTTACAGGACATCACGTGATGTGTTTTCAAGTTTCCTGTTAGCTAGCCCCTGGACGGTATAGACAGGAGCAATGGGTTGATGCCGGGCGGATTAGGACCTTTGGCTCATAAGAGTTGATGGATATCTGATGTTCCCTAATCTTGCGGACTGTAACTTGCCATCACATCAACCTGATTCAACTCCTCAATGATTTCATATTTAGAATGTATTCATCATGTTCATGAAGTGAATGAGATCGAGATGGTTAATTCTGTCAACAGCGTTCAGAAGAGTATGTTATTAATTAAGAGGTATTTTAATAGTAAATACATCAAACAGTCATGTATTATGTTTCTCTGTATCCATTCTCGGAAATTATTAATGTAATAATTAGTGTTATGTATTCATTCGTGACACATAGTACGTCGCTTATATATTACAAACACATACACATTTAGTGTGCTTTTGGTATTGCGACGACGGCGAATAAAATCATATTACAATATTACTGAGAGAAGTACTAGCATGTATATGATTTTCTTTTTTTTGTGATAATAACCACACTTCATTGATATATATACTTTCTTGATTAAATCACATAAAATCGTATACCAGTTATTACATTTATTCATTAAATTTATTCAACAGTAGGCGTTTAATACATATACATGTGCAGTTTAATGCTAAGAAATACAAAAAAGTTGTCTCAGATTTTTTTAACATAATTGTTCTACATCTATATATTTGATACAACATGAATAATAATATGAATGCAATCGCTTCGTCACGTATCAAAATGAAATATGGCGAATTGTCTAGCTGACTTTTTGACTATGGGATTGATTTGTACTGACGAGTCATCTATCATTGTGCATGATGCTGTTCTGTGTTATACCCAACAAAAAAAAAACACACACACAACGTCACGCTCCAAAAAAAACCACACTTAAAATATAAAATAACAATCAATCATTCAAATAACTAGATCGTCTGGACCAGCGGGAGGAGTTAATTTACAAAACGAATTTATTCATGTTATTATTCATATTGCTTAAAATATAGGTGTATTTCTTTCCAATTTTTCGGGTAACCCATATAACACATAGCTGCATATGCAATAATTAATACAATAACAATAGGTTTAAATGAATATACATATATAAATATATCAATTCCCTATGAAATTCTTTTGAGATTTTGTAATATAAAACACATTGAAGTGGGCAATTTAAGTTACATCTAGCAGAGCTAGAGCCACCTATTTGTTAAAGTGTACCTGTATTAAAATAACAAATGACTGACGGGTTTGAAAGAAGCTTCACAGGTTAATTTTTTTATTACCTGTACACATTATCATTGACTAGTCACAATTATAATAGCAATAGCAAGATATGATTTACTTTTCATGCAGCTAGTTAACAGTCATTACCACTAGTAATTTATTTGCATTTCGATAAACCTAATATAATTAAAACTCTTGAACATGAGCTGGAAACATGACACATCATCACTTGAAAATGACATAGAAACATGACATATTATCACCAACAGATGAGTTGGGAACATGCCACATCATCAGTAGAAAATAACCTAGAAACACACCACAGCATCAGCAGCAAATGACATATAACATGCCACATCATCAGTAGCAGCTGTCCTGGGAACATGCCACATTATTATCAGCAAATGTCCCGGAAAAATGCCACATTACCATCAGCAGATGAGGTAAAAAATGCCACATCATCAGCAGCAGATGTCCAGGAAAAATGCCACATCATCAACTGCAAATGACATGGAAACATATCACATCATTACCAGCAGATGAGCTCAGAACATGCCACATCATGAGCAGCAGATGAGTTGCTACAGCATCACTAGCAGATGAATGACAACATATCATTACCAGAAAAATTAGCTCAGAACATGAAACATCATCAGCAGCAGATAATTTGGAAAAAAATGCCACATCATCACCAGTATATGAGCTCAGAACATACCACATCCTCTCCAGATAATTAGCTTTAAACATGCCACAGCATCACCATAACATGAGCAGGAAATATGCCACATCATAACCAGCAAATGCGTTGGAAACATGATACATCATTACCAGCGGATGAGCTCAGAACATATCACATAATAACCAGTAGATGAGTTCAGAACATACTACATAATAACCAGTACATGAGTTCTAAACATACCTCATAATAACCAGTAAATGAGTGCAGAACATACCACATCAATACCAGTACAGAATATGCCACATAATTACCAACAGATGAGATTAGAATATACCACACGATTACCTACAGATGAGTTCAGAACATACCACACCATTACCAGTGGATAAGTTCAGAACATGCCACATCATTACCAGTAGATCAGTTCAGTACATACCACATCATTACCAGAGGATGAATTCAGTAGGAGATGAGTTCAGAACATACCACGCCATAACACTAGATGAGTTCAGAACATACCACATAATTACCAGCAGATGAGTTTAAAACATACCACATCATTACCAGTAGATGAGCTCAGAATATACCACACCATTACCATTAAATGAGTTCAGAACATACCACATCATTACCAGTAGATGAGTTCAGAATATACCACACCATTACATGCCAAATCATGACCAGCAGATAAATAGACAACATACCACAGCATCACCAGAAAAGTAGCTCAGAACTTGAAACATCATCAGCAGCAGATGAGCTGGAAACATGCCACATCATGACCAACAGATGAGCTGGAAAGATGCCACATTATCACCAGCAGATGAGCTAGAAACATGCCACATAATCACCAGTGGATGAGCTGGAAACATGCCACATAATCACCAGTGGATGAGATGGAAACATGCCACATCAGCACCAGTAGATGACCTGGAAACATGCCACATAATCAACAGTAGATGAGCTGGAAACATGCCACATCATGACCAACAGATGAACTCAGAACATGCCACATCACCAGCAAGAGATGAGCTGAAAACATGCCACATCACCACCAGTAGATGAGATCACAACATGCCACATCATCGCCAGTAGATCAGATCACAACATGCCACATAATCACCAGTAGATGAGATCACAACATGCCACATCATGACGAACAGATGAACTCAGAACATGCCACATCACCAGCAACAGATGAGCTGAAAACATGCCACATCACCACCAGTAGATGAGATCACAACATGCCACATCTTCGCCAGAAGATGAGCAACACACATATCACATCTTCACCAGAGAATGACCTGGAAGCATGCTACAGCATTACTAGAAGATGAGTTGGAAACATGCTACAATATCACTGGCAGATGAGTTCAGAAAATGTCACATCATCATATCACCAGAAAATGAGTTGGAAACATGCCACATCACCACGAGAAAATAATCTTAGACCATGCCACATCATCACTGATGAGCTCACAACGTGCCACGTCATCACTAGCTGATGCAACCCGGCCATGCCACGACATCACATACAGATGTCCCCGCACAAGCACATTAAAGTTGTATCGCGATGGTGTATCATTTAATTGTTATTGGGATTAGCACTCAAGGTGTCCTTCAATTATTATCCAACTGAGTTATGATGGCATATTACATTTATGACTAATAACGAGTTTAGTTCATGTGCACAATGGTAACAAATAAGTAATAAGACTCACCATAGGTTTAAAAATGTTTAATAACATACAGGCAAAGTCAGACTGTATCATTAACCGACAATGCATTGAAACATTAATGCAGCAATAACTGTTCAAGAGTCATTGTTACAGCACGAGCCCTGGCAAAGGCAAAGTGCAATTGAGATTTGCCTTGTTACATTTGCGATTTCTGGCACATGACTGTTTACATCCACGGCGAATAAGAATTGAGCAGGCCTAGCCTCGGAGAGGGATGTCCAAAATAGGATCAGTTCGTTTTGTCAGACATGAGACGTCCAGCCCCAGTATGTGTATGCTGGAATTCAAGCCGTTCAAGTACATGCCCCCATACGAATACTGCCTGTAATATAGATCGTTTGAAATGCTCAAAAAGGGTAGCCTCTTTACGAGCCTGATTGAGTTGCTGGATATG
This sequence comes from Flabesymbios commensalis, assembly GCA_964017125.1. NCBI lineage: Eukaryota > Metazoa > Annelida > Polychaeta > Terebellida > Flabelligeridae > Flabesymbios > Flabesymbios commensalis. The sequence goes on along the minus strand of OZ024914.1, from coordinate 37,772,108 downwards.
CGTCACTATATAGTAGAGCTGTGGGGATAGCGTCTCACCCGTTTGGGACTGCTCAGGTTTGTCCGACCACTGACGAGTGGCCGTGCCAGCGTATCCTCGTTCTGAATAGCTTCTGCCGCCAATCGAGCGTGCGTCCAGCCGAGCGCACTTTCACTCATCTCGCTGCCACTGAGACGAACGGACGCTCCGTCTCGAGCTCAAGGCAAGCCGCATGGCGTTCGGTCGTCGTACTCCGCTTGGGGACTGTGTGCACTATATGAATGTCTAGACTACAATAAAGAGATAAATAACAGAAGAATGAATTAATCAGAGTTATTTATTCCCGTCGTCCCGACGGAAGAGTTGATGGAAATATGGAGGAGCAAAGCACTTCTATATAACCATAGAATTACAAACCGTTCCAAGATGGTCATGTGCTCGCTCTCTATAGTAAAGGAATTATGACCATTGTTGATAGACAGCAGTGTTTCAGTTAGGTCTGGGAAACCCATCCAGATTTTCCAGGCAGTTTTCCTCCCGATGCCAAAGAAGAATATTGGCTGGTAGAATTACATCCAGTAAATGCGTGAAATAGTGTCAATTTACGACTTGTGTCTGAGTCTAGCAGCACACTCAGCTGATGAATAGGTTTAATTATACCGATGACTTTTTTTATTCCGAAAAATATTAAGAGTTCTAATACAGCGATATTAGGACATCAGTATCAGGATTGATCATTGCTTTTTGTTGTCCATTTTCCGATGAATATTCAAAATTGAGGAGCATTCTGGTATCGGCTTCTTGGCAGCCTACATGTGCGCAAAGGTGGCTTAAAACCCCATTAATTTAACTGCTTGTTGATTGTAATGTGATATCGGTGTTGCATTCTAACGGATTGATGACATTGTCGGCTAGTGTAGTAAAGAGGGATACACCAGGTCCAAGATCCAACTTAGATCCGATTTAGATCACTCAATATTGAGTATACCATTCCACTCTTTTGCGTTGATAGGGGTAGCAGCCGTTACTTTGTTTGCTATGCCATCACCACGATTGCTTATTAGTTCAAATATGCTTCTGGGTAGACATCCCATATCCAATCCATATGCTGAAGAGAACCGGATGCTTTATTTCTGGCGAGGGTCGAGGAGTGGTTTCTCTTTGTAATCCCCAATACACCCTTTTCAATAACAACACGTCACACAGTGACCAAAGCTGAACTGTTTTGCTCAGACTAATGTTACACACTTTTCAATGACAACACGCGACACAGTGACCAAAGTTGAACTGATTTGTTCAGACTAATGTTCAAGCGCAAACTCGTGCAAAGAGTGTATTGATCTCACAGATTGTCCAGGCTGCATTATCATATACCCTGATTGTCACCCCAGAGAGCTTTTCACTCACTGTTTGTGGAAGGCACATCTGCAGGTCCTATTTAGTTCCAATGCGTATATATATCCCTCTTTATTGGCCACAGAGTATGGTTCCTTTTGGTTTTCATATTGGAAAAACTGGCCCAAAAAATGCCCAAAAAACAAAAAATGTTTGTATCACGCCTGGATTGGGTAGAGAGAAACAGTTGTGAGAGACCAATCCTGTAGTATGTTGTATAATCTCGTTTCGGTTTATCTGGTGGCTTTTGAAAGGTCAACAGTTTGTTACGATGACTGGTGTCTGTGATAGCTTTAAACCCATCCATAAAACGTGTTTCTCTATAGTTCTTGTACAGTGCCTTGACTGCCTTCCTCAGGGAGCGCAACTCGCGAATGCAGCTCACTACCACATCAGTCATGATAAGTTTAGTGTTATGTTGAGAGGTGAGGACTGCGTTCTCTGTAGGGATTGATTGGACGCAACAGTAACCAACACCTCCACAAGTGCGTTTGCATGGGCATGAAAGCGCACTTGGTGCTTATAGGAAAAGTATTCATCCAGTTTGGGGTGCATCAACATTCCTTCATAAAACCTATTGATGAGCTCAGCTCTTTGTTGTGATACAATAGTCTGTATGAGCAAGGTAATGTGTTCATTGACATTTAGGTTTGTGCAACGACCATCTTTTCATTTCCTTGTTCGAGTGTTCGTGCGATTGATCCCTCGCCATCAGTGAGTAGCGAGCATGTGAGATCTGGATCACAAAATATCCTTTTTGAACTATGCACCCAGATATGGATGTTGGGTTTTCAGCTTCATCAGATCCCCTACTTGGACTGGTACCCACCTGACATAGTTTGCGTGATTCAAGATAAAGAAGTATGTAATCCTCTATCCAAGGACCTCAAAGTACAGAGCCTAATCACCTTCACGCTAAGACTGAATGAATCGATTATAGATAATTTCTAAATTGAGACTGTCATTCCACCACTGGAATTGTAAGTAATCTTTCATCAGCACACACAATGCATCCCTGCTGGAGTAAGAATGTGAAAATGAATTATCTTGGTCAGCCTCTTCTCTCAGTATGAAGATATCAACTCATGAGACCTTACATTTCAGGCAGTAAGTTTGGAATGAGCACGTCCTGGGGTCAATACTCATGCTTCAGCTAATTTAACGTCCCACCCAGCATCGTCAATCCAGTTGCCAAACATCCCCTGAGGTGCCATTTCAATATGCAGTCACACCAACATCACAAACTGAGTCCGCTCCCAGTTCACTCCCTGGAAACTGTCATTGTAGTTGCTAGAGCATGCTGTATAGTGGTTGATCTGCTCCAATAAGTGGTCTTTGACCAGGGTTTAGAAAGGTTATTCCATATTTGGCAAGAATCATCGCGTGCTGCATCATAGATGGTGATTGTGCTTTATTCACGAATATTGGACATATCTCTATTTCAGCACGTGGTCTAACCGTTTCACGTTGAATCAAGCTTGCATTGAACCCTGCTAATGAGCACATTACTCCCTTTGCCACCGTATATTTGTTGATCAAACCAATATCACGTTTCACTGAAGCACAAGTGCATTTGTAACAGAACTTGACTCAGGAATGCATCTCTCATCTCATTGCGTCTAATACATATAAATATTTCGTAATTCTATGTGTGGTGCAATGGTATGAGAATCCGTAAGGACTATTTTCTTTCGTTCAGGCTGAGATTCAGGATATATTTGATATAATCTATTTGATTCTATTCGAGTTCACGTGTCAACCCTTCATTGTCTGACGTGAGGTGGTTCGTGAATGATAGCATAGTACCATTTAGATCGTGACCATTGAAATACAATATCCCACATTTACGTTTTAGCAAAAAGTGCTCAACTTGACTTTTCTTTTGATAAAATGATGATTTGAATGCCTGATAATATATATTTAATTTCAGTAAGTTACATCACATACACAAGACTATTTTTTATTAATACAAGATGGTCGCCATAATTCAAAATGGCCGCCAGCCAGCCAGGAATACAATGCCAGGCATCATTATACTTTCAAATGATTTTTTAGTGGTTTTTGATGTCTTTTTGATCTCCGTAGTTTGATATTTTGGCAAAATTGTGTTATATCATAGTTAGATTTAAATTTACTTCCTCCCAGAATGAGGTTATCATCCAAACACTGTTCTGAATTCACATGCAAACACGATCTAAGGTAAAACCATATATATCACATGTATATGACAGCGATAAAAGAGGTAAATAGACATATCATTTACATTATAATACGGCACTGTTATTTTGTAGAATATGTAGAACTACTATCCAGGGGGGGTAAACATCATATTTTCTGGAAAACTGACACGGCGTGTTGTAAAAGTTTGAGCACCTGACATGATATCTACATATATTTAGGATCACAACCTAGGTGCACAACTTCGCAAATCGACTACTGGAAATTCGCAGGATGCCAATAATGGCGGCCATTACCGAAAAACCTGATTTTTTTAATATCTCGGTCAATATTTAAGATAATTATTATTATTATTTATTAATACAAGATGGTCGCCATAATTCAAAATGGCCGCCAGCCGAACCTAAAATCGAGATATCTTAGCTTCTAGATATCATATTGGAGCAATCTTAGTGTCTAGATCAGGGTTTTTTGGATTAGGAATACAATGCCAGGCATCATTATACTGTCAAATGATTTTTTAGTGGTTTTTGATGTTTTTGTGATCTCCGTAGTTTGATATTTTGGCAAAATTGTGTTATATCATAGTTTGATTTGAATTTACTTCCTCCCAGAATGAGGTTATCATCCAAACACTGTTCTGAATTCACATGCAAACACGATATAAAGTAAAACCATATACATCACATGTATATGACAGCGATAAAAGAGGTAAATAGACATATCATTTACATTATAATACGGCACTGTTATTTTGTAGAATATGTAGAACTACTACCCAGGGGGTAAACATCATATTTTCTGGAAAACTGACACGGCGTGTTGTAAAAGTTTGAGCACCTGACATGATATCTACATATATTTAGGATCACAACCTAGGTGCACAACCTCGCAAATCGACTTCTGGAAATTCGCAGGAAGCCAATAATGGCGGCCATTACCGAAAAACCTGATTTTTTCAGTATCTCGGTCAATATTTAAGATAATTGCTTTAAAAGTCAACGATCAATATAAAACTAGTCCTGAAGTGATGTTAAGTCCTGTAAATATGTATAGCAGTACACACAACTCTGCTTTTATGTTTTGGAAATAATATTTCGCACTGGATATTAATAATCTCTTTTGATAAGAAAGCATCATGAACACTCCATGTCATAACAATGATAATGTTTATTGATAATGAATGTGATATAAAATAAGTATTAACCCTTGCAATGATATAGCATTTGGTATTATAATCACTTTATAACATAGTCAGTCTAAAGGGTACTGGCATGGTTGCTAGTAGTAGTACTTTTTTGCACCCACCTGGGGAGGATCATTAGGGATCTGTCCCGTCTGCTGCATGTTGCACCACATGGTACAGAAGCACTAGACTACAGCGATTATCCAAGGGAAGCTGCAGCCTATACGTGACTGGCTATAATAATGTGGTGTATTGCCAGCGGGGTAGCCTGTTTCCTCCACTCAATAGTGGTGCCAATGCAGCTCCCGCATCGGTGCAGGCACTGATTTTGGCCATGCTAGAGCCTTAAACTACAGGAAATAGTGTTTGACATTAGGTCTCTCACGTGGGATGAATGGACATTGGAGTTGCCCTCAGCTATTGTGACTCTGAGGACTATCCGACCGGATGATAGCGGAGCTGTGCTAAAGGCCTCGGTGTTTCAGCATTAAATTGCATATCAAAACCCAAGTCCTCGATCGTCTGGACATTTCTGAGGGTAAATCCCCTAGACATGCCCATAACATCGGGCAGTAGGCCTAATCCACCATGCCCAATGCCCTATCACTCCACCCTCACGACATCATCTGTACAACGGTCATCAATGGATATCAATGGACTGCACTCTTTTTATCGTGCTACAATATCATTTAAATGACCATTAGTGCCGAGCCACGTTAAGCATTACCAGTATTCTACGACAACTAGTAGTCAGCCTGAAGTTGCACACAACACAATTGAATAACACTGAATATAATACTGTCAAAATAACCACTGTTTGCAGGGAAAAGCTATATATTAGATCATTAAATTTGGGTGTGCATGGTTAACAAAAAATTTTTTTTTTTTTTTTAGTGTACGAAAGACATTGTGTTATGCAATTATCATGATCATGTTCAATTAAGGTCTCAATGTATTGTACACGGCTACCTTTGCTTAGCTATCCCTGACAGTCACATTCGTCATAGCAGGGGATTTTTCTTTTCTCACCCGAGCAGTTTTTGTTGCAACCCTTTTTGCAGCCACATGACATTTTGTGTGTCATATGTGGTGACCATCGTGGGTTTGTAAATTTACCTGGGATCAGTTTATCATTTTATACAATCCGTCCATAGTCTTCAGGCTTGCAGGCAAGCTTGGCGATGTAATCTGACTTGTCAAGTGCTGTTGCCAATGCTGTACGCTGTAGATGCAGTTTGAAAGCAAGAGGATGGCAGCAATTTTGGGAGTGCTGATTTGTCATTATAAAACTTGATGTATCTGAGTATAATAGCTATAGCACAACCTTCGAAGTTGGATTGTGTGTTCACAAGAAGCTACTTTGCCTCATCATACACATCTACCGTTATTTCAATGTGAGCACAATGGCAGCATCAGCTATCATGCTATTTCCATTTTCTGTGAACAATGATGGAGGCATATTTCTACTTTCATGATCACCAATAAAGTTATTAATTTTAATGTCTCCGCCACTTACTATTTTTGTGTTATTTGCAGAAGAGTAGAGATGTCATCACTTTTGTCAGACGGAGCAATTTCACTTATATACTATTTTGGTTTCTGGTTCTGAGTCTGGTCATTCACGGGTGACAAGAGCTTTCTATAATTATGATATTCAAAGTAACGGCAGCTGTGGACACCATTTCTTTCACATCAAAACCAGAAGCTCCCCTGAACATAGCAAAATAGCTAGCAGGGAGCGATACAAGAGGTTTACAAGAGTTTTTCCAACAAGACTCGCTTTCTTGCTTTCCAATGTCAGACATGGTACCAGGATGAACAAAGTGATCCTCCCATTTGTTCAACTAACTTTCACTTATGTGGTGCAGGATAAAACAGAGTGTACTAATTACGGCCACATACATTGCATTGTATATTTGGTGATTGGTCGTTCATCTCAAGACAGCTATCAATTCACGAGTTTTGCTGCTGCAATGGGTCATGCAAACTTTAGGGCACTGCCATTTATTCATATTATCAGCGGACGAGATATCATCGGCTATCCATTCTTTACTGGCATGTAAAGTTGGCTGAATTGATGTATGTGATCAGGCACAGCAGCTTCTTGTGAACTCATATTTTAACAAGAGTGACACTTCGAAGGTGGTGATATAGATCTACGCTCAGAGACAACGCGTTCTTAAATAATATTAATAGCCCTCAGTCAACACTGCTGAAGCTGCTGCCACCCAATGAAAATGCTTTCGAACAGCATATAAAGCATGCAGCCAAGCCATCCTCAAGACTATGGATGAGTTGTAGAAAATGGCAAGCTGACAAAAAGGGTTGCAACAAGAACTGCTAGTGTGAGAAAAGGGAAATCCCTCCTATGTATGATGTGACTGTCGGGGATCCCCAAGCAAATGCAGCTTTGAACAACATAACACATAATCCTTATAATTAAATAGCATAACTGCATCATGTACATTTTTAGTATTCTTTTAAGCACACCCACATCTAATCGATATAGCTGTGTGCATGTTGCTTCCTGCAAACAGTAGTTCCTTCGACGGTATTATTTTCAGCGCGCTTAATTTCTGTTTCGTGTAACTTTATGCTAATTATGTTTTGAAGTGATTATTGTAACAAGTGATGTAACACTACAAGGATTTATACTTATGTTAGTTTATAATCAATAAACTTACCATTGTTATCACAGCAAATGTTTTCCTATCAAACGTGATTAATAATAAAACATTAATTTCACACTATCAATGCATAGTTGTGTATACCATCTTGTTAAGAAGACATAAAATCACTTCAGGGTTGGCTTTATTTTGATCATTGACCCTAAAAACATAGGCTTAGACAACTTTAAAAGCAAGTTATACTAAATATTGCCCGATATATTGAAAAAATTAAGGTTTTTCGGTAATGGGCGCCATCATTGGCTTTCTGCGAATTTCCGGTAGTCGATTTGCAAGGTTGTGCACCTAGGTTGTGATCCTAAATATATGTAGATATCATGTCAGGTGCTCACACTTTTACAACACGCCGTGTCTGTTTTCCAGAAAATATGATGTTTACCCCCTGGGTAGTAGTTCTACATACATCAAATAACAGTGCCGTATTATAATGTAAATGATATGTCTATTTACCTCTTTTATCGCTGTCATAAACCACGTAATGTATATGGTTTAGCTTTATATTATGTTAGCATGTGAATTCAGAGCAGTGTGCGGATGATAACCTCATTCTGGGAGGAAGTAAATTCAAATCTAACTATGATATAACACAATTTGGCCAAAATATCAAACTATGGAGATGAAAAAGCCATCAAAAACCTCTAAAAAATCATTTGACAGTATAACGATGCCTGGCATTGTATTCCTTGATCCAAAAAACCATAATCTAGGCACTAAGATCGCTCCAATATGATATCTGGAAGCTAAGATATCTAGATTTCAGGTTCGGGTGGAGGCCATTTTGAAATATGCCGGCCATCTTGTATTAATAAATACAGTCTTGTGTTTGAGATGTAACTCTCTGAAATTAAATATATATTATCAGGCATTCAAATCATCATTTTATCCAAAAAAATCAAGTTGTGCACGTTTTGCTAAAACGTAATTGTGGGATATTGTATTTCAATGGTCACGTGACCTATGACCTTCCAATGAACCCAAAAATAAAATTGTCGTCAAAATTGCATTATGGGATCTCAAAACCTAAATTTAGGGCTGAACGACACATTTCTCGGATTGCCGGGACTGTATTGATAGACGATTCCTTTTTTTTGGGGGGGGGGGGGGGATTTTGGAAATATGCAAATTAGCTAATTAAATATGCTAAATCTCGAATGGTATCTGGCAGATTTGAAATCTACGGGAAAAAATACAATGGAAACCGTTGAGAAAAGTTTGACTGACATGTTTATTAGATTGGTTAGGATATATCCCTGTCTACAGGGTCTACACGTTATTTTGAGGGCTTAAATGTTGCTGCAGGTGGATTTTCGGTGATGATATGCCATATTGAAGACATAAGATCGGGTTTTTCTGGTTTTATTTTTCTATACAAAATCTTGAATATCTCACTTACTGCCGGGTTTCAGAATGTCCACCCTCGTTAAAAATGTGCCCCAGTAGTGGTCTACTATCAAATACATGTGGGTGATTTCGCGGTTATTTTTGTACGCAAACACGCCTTGGGTCCTGGACTAATAGTAGGTACATTGCATAACCAAGCATCTGATCTATGACAATATGAGTCATTTATATGACAATATGATTCAGCCATTAGTCGAGATTAACTATACAAATATGTTTTAAACTTAGTAATAGTAAAGTATCTATATATTTTTATTTTTTTATTAATTTAGGCTAATTTCTTTGAAACAGTTGACAAAAACCAAGTTTATCTGATCATACATCCATCTAGGTTAGAGCATAGTACTTGAGATTTGCCGTAAAATGGTCATGCAATGGTCGTTGAGATGATATAGAGATCCGTATAGTGGGCCAGTTATCATGATCACAGCTTGTACAGTGGATATCCTTCTTAACCTTTTCACAGCTAATCGCGGCTAAAGTCGTTTTTAATCCGTTTTATCTAAAAATCAAATAACTGCTACTGGGAATGAAAACGTAAAAAATCAAGATTTGCATAATGGTTCGTCTCAAGTTAAACAGATAATGAGTAAATTTCATCCACTTGAAGTTGTGGGTCGCGGTACATTTTAAAGGTTAACCCTTTCATCAAGAATCAACGCTTTTTTAAGAACAATAAATTGTATTCACTGATATTGATCAATCGTGTCGTTGCATGATTATTATCTAAAAAAACAAGCCATTTGAAGCTATTAAATGCGTCAGCAATGACAGCTTAAAATGAGTGAGTGTCAATATAAAAAAATACCAAAGAGTAAATACAGAGTTACAGTTATTGCCATCTAATATTTTAAATAAGCAGCTTATTATGTTTATCCGTACGTTAGCAGATCCTAAATTAGTTTCTTAAGTCAATTTGGTAATGCGAAATGTTAGACTTTTCTCAATGTAGCTGCTTATGGTTAGGATAATTACGTACCTATTACGTATGGATAATGCAAATTAGTATTTTTTCATTTAATTTATTATGCTGGATGCTCTTTAATATCTTTTATTTGATATATATATTTTTTTTTATTTGAGGATGTTCTTAATTCGAGTAAAATTATAAATCCTACAATCAGCTAACGTTTGCCCGTGAGATAGCTAGATCATATTTTGAAATAGATATGTTATACTTTCTCCCTTGGTTTTTTTCTTTGTTGTAAGGCGACAATAACCATGTTCCCTCCCCGAAATCTGGCTGTAAAACTCTTCTTATCTTTTTTACAGCTGATCAACTATAGCTTGTCGTGGATTCTTGTGTTTGCTTCCCTTTATGTGTTAAGTGTGAGCACCACTCGAATAGTTGTAAATATGCCAACACTTGAAGTGATGCATTATTCTTAAGTGCAAAAGAATGTCATTGTTACATGTAAATTATCATTCAACTACATGTTTGAGTCAATTTTGTACTAATTGAATTATTAAACTTACGTGACGTCATTGATTAAAATTGTATAAAAACTGATATTTAAGCCCAAGATGGGATGTGTGTTCTAAAATAATATTTAAAAACACTGTATAAACGTATAACGCACATATCAGTATAGTAAATATTACTACCAGTAGCGCGGGTATAATTATACCATTGTATCTACTTACCTATCTGCACGAATGTATCTGTACAAAATCGGTCGCATCGATAATTTGTCATAAAATGATATTGTGAATAACATAAAAAAAGAGAACAAACAGATTATTAGGCGATTTAAATTTTAATATAATTGAACATGTGGATTCCTAAAAATATTAATACGATTGTTCAAAAAGAAGTAACCCGCTTTATATATAATTATGTATATATTTATGAATAATATTCAATATAATTATTCAAATAAACTACTGAAAAGCTTGAATTCAAAAAAGTATGTATTTTCACATGTACATAGATAACTATATTATTTATCAGTTTTCTTTTCAACAAAACTGGTATCTTATATCATATTAGACCTTACTGCACTTCAAATAAAGTTATATGTGAACGATTATGTGTCAATGGGTCCCATGTATCTGGTTTTCTTGAACTACATAACAATATATCCATATACCGAACTTCAAACTAATTAGAAACTCTACCCTACCCTACCCTACCCTACCCTACCCTACCCTACCCTACCCTACCCTACCCTACCCTACCCTACCCTACCCTACCCTACCCTACCCTACCCTACCCTACCCTACCCTACCCCTTACATGTCTGTGTCCACCCACAATGCTTCAGTTTACCAGCTTATTTGCCTGTCTGACATAAAAACATATATATATTTGCCTACCCAGCTGTTGACTTATCTACCCGTCTCACTACCTGCGTAATTATATATGTTCAGCTGCTCATTGTTTTCCTATGTAGTCGCCTACATACTCATTGTAGTCGAGAGGCTAAGCAAAAAATCGTGGATTTTGTGATAAAAGTGTGCAATTTGGCACACAGCTAGAAAAGCCATCAATGACTTAATTTAAGGTGGGACCCAACAAGATTTGACCTGTGACGGCGCCTATTTTAAAAAATGGCCACCGTATCAATGGTCGGAGTGTCATATCTCGCTAATAATAGAGATAGGGTTTTGATTTTGATGGCTATACCTATGTTTTAGTACCAAGAATTTTTAATATGACATTATTATCAGCGTACCACGTTAAGGTCATCTTCTTTTCAACATAATCAAGGTAAAATAAAAATGGAATATACAATTGGAGACCTGATCTAGCAATACATTTTTGTTCAAATATTTTATTTCAATTGTGCTTAGTTGCAAGGTCAATATCACTAGAGTATTCAGATAAAACAGAAGCACACAAATGTAAAACAACCACATATCTAAAATATTGTATATTTTAAGTTTTACTTCAAAAATTTAATGTGAAAATCAATTGTGCATCACCAGCCAGTGGAAGAGTTATTCATTTTATTTGCCACTGCTGGACACGGGGGCTTTCGTCGTAAATAGTCGTTCCACCGTCAGCCTTGATACAAGCATTGTACTGGTCATAACTTTCGTCTATATATTTTCACAGTAAAATTACCTTTGCAGATTTCGGCATAAATTATTGAGCGTCTCTTTGGAAGTATCAACATTTCCCGTAAATGTTCGGCAATTTGTCTAGCATAATTGTAGTGGTCAATGGAATGAAACAACCAACCCACAGCAACGACGGAGAGACATCCATAAAGATTAGATATTTTACTTGAATCGTGGATACGTTTGTGTCAAATATTATATTTATAAGATATCATGGAAATCATTTTTACTTCAACTTTAAAATTAATGGCTTTTAAAATAGGCCCATATAAATAGCTCCTAGTGCGAATATTTCGCATTCTGTAACATAAAATAGTATGATTTTATACATTAACAGAATATCACTTTGATCACTTTAATTTGCATGTTATAATAATGTTATTATTACTACGTTTCGTCTTGCCAATTGTTGAAGTAACGGCATTACGCCTGGAAATTTATGGTAGATAGATGCACAGTTTATTTATTTAAACAGCAATGAGGCCTCTTTGGAGCACGTGTGCATTTTCAGTTATTGTGTAAAAGACAATGTGTGTGTCTTGGGGAGGATACAATGTCATATCACATTAATTTCACAATGGACCCTATGTTTCAGGTAACAGTTTAAACATTTTGCATATAAACACAGCTTGGGAATACTTTCGGAACTATCACATGTCATGAGTTTAACAATTTAAGACAATGATAGTTTCCGCCTCTAAATGATAACAAACATTACTAAATGATAACAACCATTACAAGTTTTACACAGACGCTGATTCTAGACTTTCCCGTGATGCCATTTTCCGCTAACTAATGAGATATTGCCGTGAAAAAATAATATAAACAACCTTGTATTCTGATATTGGAAAAAACATCCATCTATTTAGAGCAAATTATATAATATATTTTTAATTCCTCTATATAATTTTCCATATGGACACAGGAGAAAATATTTTGATACATATTGATCATGTGATCGTTGGTTGCATAATTTCAAGAAACTTTAAGTGTTATGAACAATATAATTTCCCCAAGCTATGACGCATAATGCAATAAGTGACAAATCAGATGGCGGACACTTGAATGTGGAATGTTTTTTGTCATTCTGCGAAAAATATCACGAAGAATATTATAAGGAATCCTCGTTTAAAGTTTCATAGGTTTATACAAAAATGCACACCGGGACCTAAAGTCGGACTATACAACGATTTCGTGGATCAGTGAAACCCAATTATTTATGTCTAATAATATACGCATTAACGCGTCTATAATTATATAGTTAGTCAGGAGATATTGTTGACAGGTAAATAACAATTATTCAGATAAATAATGTTCTTTTTAAACATGATACATAATCGCATAGAAATATAATAATATATACATAAATATAATGAAATGTATGGTGTTCCTAAGATAGTTGCGTTGCCATATAGCACAAAATGGTTGGTTGTGTTTAGAGCGAGAACAAAATTGCCGGTTTTGGCCTTCATTTATATCATGTTTAAATTATACCGAACGCGCAAATTATGAATGTAACTCTCTACCCAGATAACACGATACATTGGCCCAATAATTTTGTGAAATAAAGCTGGGCCACCGTCTGCGACGCTGGGCCAACATTATTCCAACCAAAGCCATTTAAGCTCTTAACTACGAATATAATCGTGAATATATTTTTTTCTGAAAAGTACTTAACCCAGGGACCTCAAACGTTATATTCGACATGTTCATAAGGACTAGTGTGCAGAAATGTCGACCGTTTCCCACACACAGCACCGATCTTTCCCTTGCATAGGACACAAACTCAGGCAAAATAAACTTAATCGGCTCCTGGCCTATACGGCCGGGCCCAATAAGGATTTTTAGGCTTCGTCTTTGGTAGAACGAACGCCCTGACCAAATCACTATTTCCCGCCACCCACTATATACCTCACGCGAAGCTTTGACATTCAGGGATGGTTGTAACGTAAATTAAAATTTCTTAGGATATGTTTTTGTGCCGTAATTTGGCTTTTATTCAATGCTCATCACAATTTTCAGCTGATGTTTGTGTCCATTGCAAGTCGGCACGACACTAACCTAATGCCGGTTCAACTGCATCCAATCAAAACTGGTCAGTGCTTTCTGCTGGCCACATAGCATACACGTTCACACACTGTCCCAATGGCGTTTAAATGTTGGCCATAATCATAGACAATGGCTTGACATCGAAACAATGCACGGTACACCGACACATTGCCTGCTCAATAGTCAGAAGGTAAAGGTAAATGTGCTCTGCAATAGGGGGCTGGTGGGCTGGTCTAGCATATCAGAACCAGCACAATGCTCTGAGTCAAAGCTGGTTTAATGTTGGCCCGCGGTCTGTGACGATGGCTCACATTCAGCGCTCGTGCCAGCATTTGGTAACCATGGATATATTATACAGGTATGCTGGCAGCTTGGGCACCTGTCCTGCATACTCCCCTAAAGTTAAAGACATTAAACCCAATGTCGGTTTAATGTTGGGGAAGTGTTGTAAATAATCGATCAATATTAATCCAATAATACCCCGACTCCCGCATATGCCCAAATATATATTTTTGGCAATTCACAACTTGCTTATGTATGTCGGCAATACACGTGCAACAAAAGAACAAGAAAAAAACACGTTAGTATTCTCTATACATTTTGTCTGTATCAGCTCTAATTACACTATTATCACATCATGTCACTGTTTCATCAGACTCACAGTCATTGACGTTTCTGATTGATGCTTTATGACTATTTTGATTATGCAGGGGTGTTTCATTTGAACAGGGGCTCTCAAGTCCCTGTGGATATAACTAGTAAATACGTATTACGTGTCATGGCCAGTACATGGCGGGGTAGACGCCAGCCAAAGCTGACGTGTTATCACGGTTCACCTTGCATTTGTCAGCTGCAAGAGCGTATTATGTAACATTATCATGATTATTAAAAGGGCTGGGGGCTAGCTGGAGCAGTGGTTACACACACAGACACGCACACAGAGCTAACAGTGATTACTTGCACATATATCTTTGGTATGTATGTTTTGTTGTAGTGCTTGAATACTATAGTGTCATAATCTATTTTCGCATATTTTGTACGTATTAGATTATTCAAACATGTCAATAGGGCCCCACGACATACCATATAATTATGTCTTATTATTGTTTTACATATAAATTATATACTCCAGTTATATCAACTTGTATATTATCCTATTGGTTTCTAAGGTTTTCAGAGCTTCTTTTTTTGCTACTATTTGTAGTAATAACTGTTATTTTAACAGTGTTTTTATCATGTTTTTAAGCGTTTATATAAATGTTCTCAGCACCGAAACTAACGAAAGTTTGACTTGACAGAATGATGAAATAGCGTCTCCACAACAATTCCAGGTAGTCAAACTGAGGTATAAATAATGTTTTGAGCACTTTTTGTTATCTGGAGTTATATTAGATGGTATTATCTAAAGCAAAGAATTGAATGAAATAATTTAACTTGCACCAAAACAGGTCTATATTTTTATTTTATTCAAAAATTATTATTTAAAAATCAGGTGACATAAATTTAGCCAGTGGTTTCTTTGCACCACCTACCGGTTTTGCTTTAATTACCCCTCACGTGCCAACAAATTTACATAGGCTATAATAAATTATCATCTTAGACAAAACCGTAAGTGAATATCTCACTAGCTCGGTGTAATTAATAATATTCATTGGGGAAGATATAATATATTATCACAAGCATGTGCTACAAGCGTTTTGAAAAAAAAACCCGGCAAAAGTAATATACACAAAGCTTATTAATAGCATGAATCAACAACAGCTTAAATAATTATGATTATCTTATATAAAATATATCTCGAAGTGACAGGCTCATTATTTGTTAGATATACTTTTAACTGGCAATATTGTATGTAAGTTCTGGCCACCGTCAGTATGCGAAAGCCACACAAGCAACCAATTGTGTAGTGTTATACAAGAGCAGTGAGCTTGGCTTTTCATGGTCGAATCAGCATTACTACCTTTAAAAGTGCACTGAATTAGTGTTATTTTCCATAGCTCGTAACTGTAAATGATCACGTAACATGTTGTCAAATAAACTGTGTGATATGATTATGTATAACTTAATTTTAATTTTTGCCTTATTCAAACCTTGCACATGTTGCAGGCATACGAGAGAAAATTATATCTGATAGGCCTATACGAAACTACTGGCCAAATAATTGCCATCTCATTTATATTACTTTGCCACATATATTGCTACTTAATAGATAGCCCAATAAAATGTGGATGCTTTGATACCACAATACATTTGATTGAGTATTGGCAAGATTTTGCCAATTATTATGCTATTCAACACCGTGTTTCATCAGTGATTATGCCATTTGAAATTATTACTGCATATGAAAAGTCAGTAATCAACACATTATTTATACCACAATATAACTATCTATAGGCTACCTGCCACCTGTGATGGTTTGTTCTATAAGCTCTATTTTATCAGTCAGTAAAGTCAAACTTTGTTTAGTTTTGCTGCCGAGGGAGATATTTCAACGCACTCATAGTGTGATGAAAAACAACTGTTAAAACGATGGGGCAAGCGTTTTGGACCTTTAGAGGTCTCTATAACCAACACTTGCTGTTCTTTGTTACAGTAGAAAAAAATCCACATTAACATGATTAAAAGCTTGAAGTTATGGAACCGATTTAAAAAAAAAGATTAAATATTATATTCGTGCTTATCTCGTATAGCTTGAAGTTATGCCACCGAATTATTTAAAATTGATTAAATATTATATTCATGGTTATCTCGCATCCGGCTATATTTGTCGAATTTCGTAGACGATGTTTTCTGGGAAAACAGGGTTTTCAAAGCTCAGTCATCGGCTCATCCTTAGTAATCATTTTACTGTTAGGCTATTTATTCTCTAGAGGTGCTGTCTCGAAGCGTATCGCCGGCATCGACCATGATATTGAATCTAAATATAAATCACACGTAACTGTTAGTGGTATAAGGACTAAATACCATAAATGATATTCCAAATGAACATCCTTGCAACTCTCAAGGCGGCACGTTGTAGACCTTCCAATCGTGCCCCCGGTCCACAAAGACCGTCCATGAACATCATAGGGTGTATAATTTTTTATTATTCTAACTATAGTTTCTGAAATTTTGCTTGAAAATTGATTTTCGGAAATGGCTGCCTAATTTGCATATTCTATGATAATTTATTATCACGACCCTAATTATGTACCTTTTATTGCAATCCTTGACCATAAAAACCATCGGGTAGACACTTTTTTGGATTTTATCTGAAACATTGCTTGAAACTTGATTTTGCCATAACGCCTGCCTAATTTGCATATTTTTTGCATATTGAACCCCTACCAACCCGGAAAATCCATGGGGGTGGTGGTGGTTACTCACGGGTGGCCCATGGTCTATTGAATGATACAGTGCAAAGGCAAAAAGCAGGAATTAACCGTTTCTTGGCAAAATAATGCGGTTAAACAAACCACAGGCTTAGCCTACTGATTTGTGTTTTTGCAATATTAGGCAAAGCAAACAGCAGTAACTAATTACATATTCTCACATTAAAACATTATACCTCTAACATTTCAAATGTCGTTAATTGTGTTTTCTCCAATTACTTTTAACAACAATGTAACCCATCGATCATTAATCACGACTATAATTATTATTTTTTTTTTCATTTTTCATCCACACACATCACTTTAAAGATATCTTCAGTGACCGAGATCACTTTATAGTGGCTGACTCCAGTTTGTGAGTAGCCAAGATAACCTTTGTCGTGGCTGAGATAGCTTTTAAAGGGGCTGTGGTCACTTCTTCAGTGGACCAGATCACTTTTGTAGTGGATGACATGACTTTTAAATTGGCAGTTATAAATTATCCAGTGACCATGATCACTTTTGTAGTGTTTGAGAAAACTTTTAAAATGGCTATGATCACGTCTTCCGCGGTCAATATCACTTTTGTAGTGGCTTAGATACTTTTAAATTGGTTGTGATCACTTCTTCTGTTGCCAAGATTATTTTTGTAGTGGCTGAGATAACTTAAAGTGACTGTGGCCACTTCTACAGATAACTTGTGGCTGAGACCAGTTTGTTAGAGTCCAAGATCACCTTAGCCGTCAAAGTAACTTTTAATGTGGCTGTGATCACTTCTGTAGTGGCCAAGATCACTTTTTCAATTGATGAGATAACTTTTAAAGTAGCTATGAACACGCCTATGACCCCCACTATATGAAAAGAATGTGCTTCGTGTCTAGCTCTAGTCTAGACTAGATCACGTATGGCATTGGGATACTAGCCTGCTACAGCCTATGCTTTATTTTTTTAGATATGCACTATTGTTTTCTGCAGCACATCAGATCACTCCAAAAATAGTTGTATTGTCTTCATTGCCCTGAAAACATAGGTGTAGATACCCTTTTTGTTCCATGATCTGTGATATTGACCAATCTATGAATATATATATTATAGATTTTTCGGTAATGGCGGCACTAATTTGCATACTAAATTTTCTGAAACACATCAGATCACTCTAAAAATAGTTTTATTGTCTTCTTTGACCCTCAAAATATGGATGTAGACACCAGTATTGTACCGTTATTTCTGATAAAGATTAACCTAAATTTAGGAGCCAATAATTTTTTTTAAACAGTGAAGCTAAAATCATAACATAATTGTGTGTCATTACATATATAATTTTATGTGGAATGTATGTTACATAAGGAGTCGTGACAGCTTGCTTAGTTTTTTTTATCCTAGAATGCTGCAAATAATGTATTTTTCTGACTAGACAGTACCCTACTTCAAGGTCAGATTACAAAAATCAATCTGAGCTGCGGCCTTAGCACCATCACTTTTCTGACTCAAGAGATTCTAAGCTTTAATTTCGTATATCACATATAATGTTACTTGCTGTGGCTGTGTACCCCAAAAATTGAGCTGCTGTGCGGCTGCACTATTACTGGAATGACGCATTACAAAAATGAAGCGAAAATTAACCAATTTGCACATTTTTTAAATTTGACCATACGTTGGCGGCCATTTTTAATTGAATAAAAACACAAAATATACTAATAAACGGACATTGTTACTGTAATGATACCAAAATATCAACATTGACTTTGTTACATTTGGTGATTACATTAGAAACATGATTGTTGAATACCAAACCCTTGTCAACTGTGACCCCCAGGTCATTATAGCATGACATATTTTCTAATACAGTTCCGTTAAGATGATATTTAAATACAATAGGAATAACATTTCTTGTAAATAAAAATACTTGAGATTTAAGCTCATTAAAATTTAACTTCCAAACTTGACTTCATTCATAAATGTTATTTAAATCACGCTGCAGTCGCTCAGAAGCTTTATTATTATTAATTTTCCGGAAACATTTTGCCTCATCTGCGAACAAAGATAATATTGAATGTTCTGTACAATCGGGCTTGTCATTTATGAATAGCAAACAAGGTTAATGAAGGAGCTAGAACGAATGTACATTCTTTGAGAATACTCGAAGAAAGGTTATTGGGGCCATATGCTTTATTAGTTTAGCAAATAAGGTAACCTATTGTGCATTTTATGATTAAAGCTCTAGAGGTCCCAAAAGTGTGTCAAATACTCGAACAGACTGTTTTGAATCATAAACATAACACCAAGGTCATGTCAAGGTCACACCAAGGTCATTTAAAGGTCAAACTGGCAGAAAATAGTTGAAATGTCCACTTTTTATCCATTTCCACGCTGTTGTTGTGCGGTCATTTATTACTAAGGACTGGTTTTGACATATTCTTCGTCCCATGTATTTTCCACACACATTTTAGTATATCAAGGGCAGTATCAACCTTGGGAAGGAGGCTATCTACTAGGTATTCTACTTATTACGCTCCTTCCTCAATATTCAGTTGAACGGGCCATATTACAATTATGCAGCATTGTGAAACATTTCCTTGGCAAAATCTTGATAAATTATTGTGTTATGAAGTTTGACATGGGGGGGGACTGTGTTTTACTGGAGTACCATTCGAAAGCAATTTCAAGGTCATGTCAAGGTCAAACTGGCAAAAGGGGTTACCATGATCACATGTCTTCTTCAGAGCTGTTCCAATTTCTTTTTCAAACGCATCTTACTTAAAGGAGCCTGAGGTTCAGTCTGGTGGCATGTATATAATTTTTCTAAATTCTAGAATCACATCTATCTACATCAACCTAACTTTATGCAGGTGAGCCATATCTGATAATTTAAAGACAGCTCAGTTTTATCATTAGTGATCGTGATTTTTATTAATGTTATTGGTTTTAGGTCTATTGGTTATACATTTACTAGCCTCGATGTAGCAATCATGTCTCTTTCAATAAGTTTGGTCAACAAAGCAGTGTCTTTTAATTCGGGACCACATTTTTATCTATAGGCCTACTGTAGACAGATGCATAGTGTAAACCATGTGAGCCATATGTATGGCATTGATGCCATCACCTTCATCTAGTATCTCTAGTCTGATGTTCCAGGTAGCTGGAGGTTGTTAGAAGACCACATAAATTAGGAGAAAATGACGGTCATTTATACTGATTGTAACTGCTCGATTAGAACGTTGAATTGTATATAATTCTTAGCGTGACCCTAAGATCACGTAGAAGGGGTGAGCAGGTTTTTATCCCACGTCCGTAGGAGAAGGGGGATTTTTAGTCGCGCCGAGATCCTGGGGCGGATCCAGGATTTGAAAAAGTAGGGGGCGCAGTTTAAATTTGTCATTTTTCCTTAAATTTTAAATCACATTCTGAACAACATGGGGATTTGCAAGTGAGTTTTAAAACATGCTACCAAAATGCACAATATCTCCCATAGTTATTATTCTAATAATACAGAAATCACTCTTGACACAGAGTATTATTTGCCGGTAATGTAATAGTGCAGATTAAAAAATGTAGTTATGTAGTTTACATATCTGAGAGTGCCATCATGTTCAACTTCATAATATTGTGGGCGCAAAAACTTAAAACCTGAATCAGAAATTATCCAAATCTTTTAATCACTTTCCCCACAATATAGAGATGTACAGGCAATTTGTTCAAGATTTCACTGAAATTTAAATGGCCGCCACAAATCAACTTCATAATTTATTATGGCCGCAAAAACTCAAACTTTGTCAGAAATTAGTCAAATTGTACAATCAAATTCTCCACGATATGGAGATGTGCAGGTGATTTTTTAAACATACCGGATAGGCCCCTACTAGAATTAGTCTGTAGACTACAGCAATTTTTCAGAAAGCTCGGTTAAATATCGATGTCATGACTGCCAAATTT
This sequence comes from Flabesymbios commensalis, assembly GCA_964017125.1. NCBI lineage: Eukaryota > Metazoa > Annelida > Polychaeta > Terebellida > Flabelligeridae > Flabesymbios > Flabesymbios commensalis. The sequence goes on along the minus strand of OZ024914.1, from coordinate 37,750,888 downwards.
TCTCGTGAAATTAGGACCCCGTCATTATGATATATATAAAACCGATTATTACATCGGTATTCAATTCATACTGAATAGAATGCATTATTTTCTATTAGGACATGACACTTTTCATGACTTGTCGGCAACAGTTGCATTATACCTAGACTAAATCTTTCACAGCCGTCAAATAGGATATATAATATTAACTACTTTGCACATCTACTATTCCGTTATAACCGTCTAGTATTTTTTTTATAACGGTTTACTAATCCGTTATAACGAGCTACTGTTCCGCTATAACGGTATAGTATTTCGTTATAACGGCATACTAATCCGTTATAACAGTCTACTTTTGTTTTAACGGATTAGTAGACCGTTATAACGGAATAGTAGACCGTTATAACGGATTAGTAGACCGTTATAACGAATTAGTAGACCGTTATAACCAAATACTAAACCGTTATAACGAGATACTACACCGTTATAACAGAACAGTAGACCGTTATTACGGAAGATTTGACCGTCATAGCGAAATACTACACCGCTATGACGGGATAGTAAACCGTTATAAGGAAATACTAAACCGTTATAACGGAATAGTACACCGCTATAACGGATTTGTAGGCCGTCAGAACGAAATACTAGACCGTTATAACGGGATAGTAGACAGTTATAACTATATACTAGACCGTTACAACTGAATATTATACCGTTATAAGGGAAGACTTGACCGTTATAACGGAATAGTAGACCGTTATAACAGATTATTAGACCGTTATACCGGATTAGTAGACCGTTATGACGTGATACTAGGCCATTATAACGGAATAGTATACCTTTATGACGGACGACTTGACCATAATAACGGATTAGTAAACCATTAAAACGGATTAGCAGACCGTTATAACGGATTAGTAGACCGTTATAACGGATTAGTAGACCGTTATAACGGATTAGTGGACCGTTATAACGGTTTAGTAAGCCGCTATAACGGATTAGTAGACCGTTATAGCGGATTAGTATGCCGTTATAGCAGGACAGTAGGCCGTGATAACGGATTAGTAGACCGTTTTAACAAAATACTAAACCGTTATAACGAGATATTACACCGTTTTAACAGAATATTATAACGGAAGACTTGACCGTCATAGCGAAATACTACACCGCTATAACGGGATAGTAAACCGTTATTCCGAATTACTTAACTGTTATAACGGAATAGTAGACCGTTATAACGGATTAGTAAGCCGTTATAGCGGATTTGTAGGCCGTCAAAACGAAATACTAGACGGTTATAACGGGATAGTAGGCAGTTATAACAGATAAGTAGACCGTTATAACGAAATAGTAGACCGTTATAACGATCTACTAGACCGTTATAACAATCTACTAGACCGTTACAACGGGATAGTAGAACGTTATAGCGAAATACTAAACCGTTATAACAGAATAGTAGACCTTCATAGCGAAAGACTAGACCGTTATAACGGACTAGTAGATCGTTATTACGGATTAGTAGACCGTTATTACGTGATACTAGACCGTCATAACGAATTACTAAACCGCGTTATAACGGGCTAGTATACCGTTATAACGGATTAGTAGACCGTTATGATTACATGATGGCACTATCTATCAAGTACGCATATAAAAAAATGATCAGTAATAATCTACTTGTTCACGTGTATCTTACATAAGGGGGGCACCTTCAATTAGAAGGGGGGGGGGGCGGTATATTTTTTTTAAATATATACTTCCAAACTAAATCTTCGTGAAAAAAATAATTAAGACATTTTTATGACATTTATGCAATGTCGGCCCAACGTCTTCGACGTTGGTCCAACATTGCATAAAGTCATACAAATGTTTTGTGTTTACTGGGTGACAATACAAACTTGGGGGTCAAGCAGTTTCCAAATCCCCGCAGTAATACAGTCAGTTTGTTTGCAAGTAGGCGACCAAGTAGGGGCAAAAGACAAGGGCTTTGAATTATTACCTCATAGATGTCGCTCAAGTATATATGAACTTGCTGTGATTTGAGAACTTGCTCTTAATGAGGCTTTGGGTATGAAACGCATATTTAGTATTTTTATGGAATAGGGCCTTGGCTTACCCACGGGCACTATTGCCTTCTGGGGGACCCTTGTCCCGCGAATTTTGACAGTTGACCACCCCTTTAAGATAAACAGTATATTGATAAAAAAATAAGTCACTATCCAAAATATTAGAATTCAACCAGGTCTCTGTTCTTCCAAATTTGTCAATGTCACTGAGTTCAATTAGAGCGTTAAAGTCTCTGATGTTATTCACATCCGATGTAGCCTTCAAACTACGAGCGTTAAGATAAATTTAATTAGTTTGTGTGTTGCGACTCGTATCAGACAAGTCATATGTCAGGCGCGCTGTGTTTAGTTCATCTCTTCCAACACATGGTGTTCTTGTGGCCGCGGAGTGCGCAGCTCCAATACGTCACACGGCTGTGGCGACAATCAGAGGTGTTGTGATTCTAACCACACTTGAATATATATATATAAATATATATGAACATTGCTTTGAGTCGCTTTCTGCACAATCATGACAATATCGCGACAGAAGGAAACCCGAAGCCGGGACTATGCCCTGCTCTTATTTCGAATGACTTCAAGGGTTCTTTATAGTGCACAGTACCATAGGCAGCACTGTCCACTCCATGCCTTTGAACAGTTTGGAGCACTGTATATGCACTAACACGATTACAAATATCCGGCCTGACCGGGACTCGAACCTGGTACCCCCAGGTTACATGCCCCAGTCCATACGAATGAGCCATCGGGGCTAGTCCACCACACTTGAAACATTAACGGCTGGCACGAGACTGTTTCATGTTTCATGTTTCGTCTCTCCTGATTCTGTGATTGAGATCTAAAGTGCCGCCGTTCGGATGATTCACTCCCCGTGACCTTTCTGTTAGAGTTGGCAGTAATGCGAGAGCCATGAGCAGGCTGTGTGTCACCACTGGTCTTTTGCTTTTTTTTCTCTGGATATTCTGACTAGCTGGACGTGACGTAACACAGCGAGCGTGTTTGTCAACGCCCAGGCTCTTAGCTAGGCGTTATGTCCCTGTCTTATCAGACAAGGTGAGACCGTATTGAATATTTCAGAGATGCTAAGTCAGCTGACATTCTCTATGAGGTCGAGCATGGTTTTGTTCCATTGCAACACTGTATATGTGTTACTAAATAGGTCGCTAATTAGGGCCTAATAGGGACCATTCCGTCGCCTTTGTTATCTCGCGAAGTGAGGCCTTATGGATGCTTTCAGAGTCAGCTAACTTTCTCTATGAGGTCGAGGATGGTTTTGCTCTATTGCAACTCGGATTATGTGTTATTAACAAGGTCAATTACACCACTAAGTTGTAATATTGTTGTGATAGTGTCATGTCCTGCGTGAATAGCTAATTATCATTATTATCATTAATACAAAGGATTATTATCCGCCATTAATATTGTTATTACACACATTGTATTCTGGAACGACCACACATCTATCAATAGCTATTGCCGGCTAGTGTTCATAGTACATTGATGAAATTATGTTGTTTTCAAAATGTAATTATAATGTTCTATTACATACTTCAGTAACATAAGTATGCATTTCTATATATCTTTAGGCTTCTACGCTTTCCACGGTGTAGTTTTTGTCACTGCATATTATTTGTGTATAGGGGTGCTGGGATGATTGTTAATGGTGGTACTTTTCGCCCCCATCCGAGGAGGGGCATTATGGATCTGCTCCGTCTGTTTAATACTGTACGGCATTGTACAGAAGAACTAGTCTACATCAATCATCCGAGGGAAGCTGCAGCCTCTTCGTATCTGGCCATAATCTTCGGGCGGATTGCCAGTGGGGTACCCTGGCTCCTCCGCTCAACAGCAGAGTTAATGCAGCACCCGCATCAGTGCGGGCGCTGTTATAGGCCGTGGTAGCCTTAAGTAACCGGCAATCGAGTGTTTGATATTAGGTCTCTCACGGGGGATGAATGGAGTTACCCTTCCAATTGCTACTCTGGGGACTATCCGTGCAGAATGCCAGTTTTAGCATTAAATTGCATAGTGAAGGCCACGTCTCCGGCCGTCTGGGCATGTCTAGGGGTAGACATTATGTATTATTCCTAGTAGCTATACATCTCAGGTTTTGGTGCGGTAAACATCTGTCTTAATATCTTGGTGACGCCATGTAATTTTCTTTTAACTAGCTATCATGTAAATTTTCAAAATATCTGTTTTATGATGACAATGCCTCTTAAAATGTTAATTCTCTATCTAGCAAATGAAACCAGCAAATTAATATTGAAAACCTACAAAATTGGAAAATGAATTGTGTTAATACAGAGTACTATTTTAGAATCTCTCAATCCAACGTTATTTTTAATTGTTTGTAGTCTTTATTTTAATGTTGCTAACTCTTTTTGTAGGGCACAGAAATGGCGGGACACATTTGTCAAATTGAAGTGATCAAGTGTACTTGTAAATACTTCATATATTTCATGCTGATTATGGGTTTTATCATAGCATTCAGGAGGGCACCATCTAGTGAACAACTGGGAAATATCTCAATGAGACAGATCAAAGAAAGTACTATCTCCGCGAACTCATCTTCAAAGTTTTACATACCTTATCCACACGCCGAAGAAGTTAACTCATCAGAGGCAATTGATTCTAAAACTCTTAGGATTCTGTTCTGGACGAGATGGGGCATTAGTGTTGACTGGTGGTTTCTCCCCACTACGTCAATAGTGAATTGCGGGGGACTTAAATGTCAATATACACACGACAAGACCCTGGCTCACATCAGTGATGCACTGCTGTTCTTTGTTCATCCAAGAGTATATGCCAAAAGAGCTACCGTCAAGTCCGTCCACCCTACATCCAGAAACCCGAAACAGTACTGGATTGGGCACTTTCAAGGACCACCTGCTGATAGTGATTTTGATGGTTTAAATCAGCTGAATAATTTATATAACTTATCTGCATCGTTTCACCACAAAGCTGATGTACGTACACCTTATGGATATTGTCACGAGTCAAGTACTACTGAAACAATAAAAAGTAATTACGCAAGCGACAAAACAGGACTAGTGAGTTGGTTTGTCAGCCACTGTGTTACAGAGAATGGGAGACAAGAGTTTGTGATTCAATTGAAGAAATATATTACAGTTGATGTTTATGGGGGGTGTAAAGAGCTGGGTTCACTGGGAAAACAATGTGAGACAAATTACGCAAACAAGAGAAACTGTGAAGATGCAAGAGATATAATGAATTCACACAAATTCTACTTGGCATTTGAAAGCACTAACTGCGTAGATTACATCACAGAAAAGTTGTATAAGATTCTACAGCCCCACATGACCACAGTGCCCATTATAATGAGTGGGGTTGACCATTTACAAGAATTACTACCACCCAAATCTTACATTGATGTCAATGATTTCTCTTCTGCTAAAGAGCTGGCAGAATATTTGCTACATCTTGACAGAAATGATCATTTATACAATGAGTATTTTGCATGGAGGTCTTCCTATAGATGTATACTTAATTGGATACCCTGTTCCTTCTGTGAAGCCTTTCATGGTGTATATGGCAGTGATAACATGCTCTTTACTAATCCTAGGGCTCTATTTGGAAAACCTGAAAATTGTGAAAGTCCAGTAGCGGAATAAGAAAAGTAATTAAAGTAATAAAAAAATTGAAGTAATTATTAGGAACGATCGATTACACATTGTTTTTTTTTCAAGTTGTGTAGCGTCGGTTCAATAGTGAACATGCAAAAATGAAAAAAAATGAAATTGGTTCAATATTGAACATTCAACATCCGAATATAAAAATTAAAAAACCCAATAAAACCACTCGAAACAATTCAATATAGGCGTACATCGGGCCATCTGAAGTAACACATTAAAAAGGAGCTAGGGTGGCGTGTGGGATTGCTATAATTATATAAATATTGACACTAAATGTAAAACGACGCTTAATGTCATAAAAATCGATTGAATATTATGTAAAAAGAATTACATGTTGCGTTAATTCTTAATATGGATGAGTACACTGTACTGGGACAAAACTGCGACCCTGGCCGCTGGTGCAGAGTCGGACTTACCCAATAGTGCAAATTTCTCGCTTGTAGGTGGGTTCTATTTCTGTAATACATTGTACATCATTTCAACGTTTTTCAAAGTTTGATGGTCAGTGAAACTGTCCAGACCACTCCACAATTCTAAGCAAACAATTACATTTTTTGACCAAGTCACTATTGTAACAAACTCCAGGGCCACAGTAAACTCTGTAATGTCTTTATAGAATACAATATTATTTACAAATTCGTTTTATCATGAATATGTATCATCAGTATCAGTAGAATAAACATGGAAGCGTCACACTTATTGGTCAATCAATTTGTGCTTATGTCATAACGCAATGCATTCGATCAAATTGTGTTATGACCTCGGGTTATGGTGACTATTGCGATGAAATTTCTTATTTTCATAGTGAATTTGACTTCATTGACCACTGCTAAATATTCAATATTGAGGGTATTATGTGCAGCTCATGTATGCCATTCTGATTACTTTTATGGTATTTTTAATGAAACATGAAGATGGCAAACATTTTTCCAGCACCCATATTTTCAATAATGCAAAATAAAAACATTTCATTATTGTAGGTAGACATAAATCTATGTGCTACTACATAATAATTATGTCAATTACTAACATTGTTGCTGATATAACTGAATGGATTTTGTTCAAGACGTCACCCTCACATCATCATCTGTACATCATTCATCTCATCAATTGACTACAACGTCTTTATCGTATTACACCGCACTTCAAAGACAATTTGTGCCGAAAAGTGACGCAAAGCAATGATTTACTACTACTACTACTACTTGTTCAAGACGTCATATCCACTCTCACATAATTATTAGTGGTCAACAGACTGGTGTTGATTCACTAACATTATTGACTTTTATCACAATTTATAATTTATTACAAAATAAAATTTAGATGAATTAAAACAATTTATACAATCAATTAAAATTCAATGTAATAGGCGACCAAATTGTACCGCATCTTAAATACCAAATTGGCCCAAATAATATCTTACGTTATCTTAAACAAAAAATAAGTAACCAATAAACGTGACATTTTAATAATTATTGTGCCTATGCCAATTTTTCTTTAATATTGAAAATGTTATTATCAATTAAAATTGTGTATCTAATTGAAATTTTAAGGGATGGCCCTGGTGTTGCTGTGTGCTAAAAGGGTTAAATATATCAACTTGTCTGAGTGTTGTCTAGATGGATTTACTGAACACTAAACCAGTAAAAAGGGTTTATTACAACAACAAAATATTAAACGTGATATGTATTTAGGAGCTAAAAATGTCAATTTGAGCAGTATCCAACATTTGATTACATCGGCGGCCATCTTGAATAACTAAAATGCTAAGGATATGAGCTAGGCATCTTTCAGATTCTTACCTACCAAAATGATCAGTAACATAGTTTAGTGGTATTTTTGCATGCATCGCCCATGGCTACTGGACTTTAAGTATGGTATTCTATGGTTTCAGTCGGGCATTTTGCATTTGGAACTACACTACATCTATACGACCCTGTAAAACAAGTTCCTTGGGGATAGAAACCTAGATTAAACACAATAATTAAGCGTCTATGGTAATCACAAAATAAGATATAATTATACACATTCGTATACATCTAGTGAAATTACTATGGCTTTAAGTAAATTTAAAAATGACAAAGCCATTGGATATGATGACATACCAACTGAAGTTTTAAAAAACAAGACTGTAATTAAATATTTATTATCTGTGTTCAATAAATGCTTTCATTCTGGACGAGTACCTACAGCGTGGCAGAAAACCATAATCAACCCAATTCCTAAATCAAATGTAATCATTCCACAGGATCCCGCTTTTCATAGAGGTATTAGTTTAACATCAATAATGTACACATTGTATTGTAGTGTTCTGCACGAGGGGCTGTACAAATGGACGAATGTGAATAATATAATACCGGACGAACAAAATTGTTTCAGGAAAAAAAGAAGTTGTATAGATCATGTATCTACTTTAACCAGTATAATTGATACCCGTAGAAGACTAAGAAAAAGTACATATACTGCGTTTATCGATTTCTCCAAAGCTTTCGATAGAGTAAATAGAAATATTCTGTGGTCAAAGCTAGGTGGCTTGGGAATAAATAACAACTGTAAAATGTTAAATGCTTTAAAATCACTTCATGTTGATATACAATCATGTGTAAGAGTGAATGGATATTATAGTGAATGGTTTAATGTAAGCAATGGTTTAAAACAAGGATGTATTCTCTCCCCCCTTTTGTTTAGTTTATATATATCAGATCTGGTAACCAGTCTGAACACAATGAATATAGGCGTTCCAGTAGGAGACGAAACTGTGTGTGTTTTACTATATGCGGATGATATTGTTCTCCTTGCCGACTCTGTTGATAATCTACAATCTTTATCAGATGAAGTCCATTTATGGTGTCAATCTAACGGTTTGTGTATTAATGAGAGTAAGACAAAAATTGTACATTTTCGTGTGGGGCCTGCAACTCCTAGAGCTTGTTATATATTTAAATGTGGGGATAAGTTATTAGAAACAGTGGATAAATATAGATATTTAGGCATAGTAATAAACGAATTTTTAGATTTTAATGTGACAGCTAAGATTGTTGCACAATCAGCTAGTAGAGCACTTGGTGCCCTCATATATAAAGTTAAAATAAATGGTGGAATGCCAGCTATAAAATATGAGAAGTTATATAATTGTTTAGTTCAACCTGTCATTGATTATGGTTCGGCAATCTGGGGTTTTAAAGATTACAGTTGTATCAATGCGGTTTTTAATAGAGCTTGTCGGTTTTATCTTGGGGTAGGTAAATATACACCTAACGCAGCCGTGCTAGGTGATATGGGATGGTGTCTACCTAATATTAACCAGTGGTCTTGTATTTGTAGGCTATGGTGTCGATTAGTTAATATGTCCACTAATAGACTTTGTAAACGTGTATTTTTATGGGCTCGTGATCTTGCAAATAATAACAGAAAAACTTGGTCTTTTTATATACTCAACATGTTCCGATCTTCAGGGTGTCAACAATATGGTAATGTTGACACATATTTAGTCACTAGCCAAGTAGTAAGCAATGTTAAATCCAAATTGTCAGTAAAAAATAATGAGAAATGGCTTAACTCTATAAATAAAGATAACGCTGTTAGGGGAAATGGACGACATAAATTAAGGACCTATAAAAAGTTAAAATCTATTTATGAAACGGAAATTTATGTAAAGAAATGTCTACCACGCCAACACAGGAGTGCCCTAGCTAAATTCAGAGGTAGTGTTGCCCCCATTAATCTGGAAATAGGGCGGTATAATGGTACACCAGAAAATGATAGAGTTTGTATCAACTGCACTAATAGCATTAAAAACGAGTTGCATGTTCTTTTGCACTGTCCACTATATAATCATATACGTCATTTTTTATTTCTAGAATGTATTAAAGTACATTTTAATTTTCGCGAACATGAGTGACATTGAAAAACTGTGTTTTATCCTTAGTAACAGCTCAATTTGTAAATACTCCGCCAAAGCCTGCCATGAAATTATAGTCCATCGAAGAACATTTGTGTATTTATAAAATAATATGACTTGTGCGAAATAATTTTTAATACAATTTGTATCTCATTCATTTACTTCAAAACAAGGTATATTGATATTGTATATAAAACTTGTATTTATTTATTTATTTATGTATTTATGTATATGTATATTTATTAGTAGAGCGTCTCTCATAATCCAAATATGGATGGCCAACTGTATGTACTTTTAACATTGAATGTAGATAATGAATGCTAATATTTAAAGTGTGTATATATGTATGTTGGGTGAGACGGAAATGAACGGATCTGAATCTGAATCTGAAAGTGAATTATGCATATTAGACAAATTAAAAAAAAATTAAAGTGCCCTAAATAGTATCGACCTTTCTTGGCACCTTTGAACATGTAAGTGTAACATTTTCATAAAAAAAACTTTGTAGAAAAGAACATTTTTAATTGACTTTTACCTACGAATATAACCTGCATGGACGCCATTTTGAAACATCCAAGGTAGGTAGCCTAAAACCGAACAAAAATGCTGGTGCCTAGCAGAAATTGAAAGTTCATACATCTGAGGTTCCCTAAATAAAAATGGTGGTTTTGTCCAGTCTGTCACATCTCTATCTATCATGAAATGAAAATAGTGATTACTTTCCCATTCGAGAAAAAAATATAAAACTAATATTCGCTCCCACATAATTACAATATTACCGTAAATAGATAGAAATACAGACATGTGCTAAGTCACTAAACATTATATCGGACGTAAGGAGACTGGACCACCTTGACACTTGGGGCACCGTGAGAAAGGTATGTTCGATACAGAAAGTATTGTCCGATCAGGGCGCCACTTGGTGAATGTTACAAACTAAAATCAATTTCGAGTTTTCCCTCTGAGCTTATGTAAACTCAGTTCCGTTTATTATTCTAAAAAGAATTACTAGTAGTCTAGTAATACTTGATTATCCACAATTTTAGTGTGTGGTTGCTATCACTTTATAGCAGATGTAAAATGGTTCACTTGAAATATGGACCTACCCAAAGTGTTACCTATGACATCGAATGCGAGGTCAGTCAGTTGGGGGGGGGGGGGGGGGGAGGCACATTCATACATTGTCTCAATGTGCCCTGAGACTGTGTCAAGGTGCCCCCATTGATTTCGAGCATATATTGTTCTTTATTCTAGCAGAATCTAGCATAATCTAATTGTAGGTTTTGGCTACAACTACATGAACTTAATTGATATAGTTAATGTACAAACTGTCTCAAGTGTGTCTAAACTGTTGAGTATTTGGTAGTGTATGATGATACAGACATTGTTTTAAATAGATTTTGCTAAAAGATAAATAGATTTTGCAAAAATTAAAAGGTTGTGGATTTCTCAAACACATCATATCTTGTTCTAGCTCACTGGATGGTACATTGGTATATGTCGTCAAAGTGTTTTATTTTAAATTAATTAGGGTCCCTCTCTTGGAATAGAAGTCTAAAGATATGTTCCAAATTGCTTCAATTTACCTGTTTTGTGGCCCACTCAGGCCTGAATGTCCTTGGACGCCATAGCTAAAAACCATATGGTTATTATCTCTTAGTGACCCCTACCCCTTTTTTATCACCATGTTTTCACTTAAAATGTCTTCTCGAGTTACCTTGTGTTGATAAGCAGATACAGCTAGTCCTGTCTCTTGTGTCACTGGGATCCACCTGAGACGGTTAAAAAATTACACAAATGTCATTTTCGGTTGATTTGACCTCGAAATGACCTTGACATGACCTCAGGATTGTACCTCAAGATAGCCTAAGGCTATGTTCCAAATGGCTTCACTTTGCTTGTATTATGGTCGATTGGCCAGTGCTGCTACATGTACATGGTATATGGTGAGCAATATGCTTATGTTGCCACATATCTTTTCCATGATGTGCAAAGGTATATAACTGTTAAATGAATTACATCTGTATTTGTCATGAAAAAAAACAATCTCAGTCTCATTCACTGCTAGTAGTTAAAGGGTTAATGTTTTTTAGGTATTTATTCATTGTAAATATAAAGCGAATGCATGAAAACTACCTTAATGTTTTAAAACTGGACCTTGTATAACTTATAATTATTTTGTGTTTTGATGCAATCTTTTGTTTTGGAAGAGCAGTTCGAAAGCGCCCGTAAGCACTACTCGCGCCGAGAAGGTAGCGCCTGTGATAACAACATAACTAATCTGTGTACGAATGGTATTTTTAACACATGTGTGTTAAGATTAACTATTCAAGTTTAGCGTGGCACTGTTTGTTATCAAATTTTCATAACCTTTGTTTACCTTTATATTTCAATAATAAATGACCATTAAATTTCCTAGATTGGCATACGTTTTCATTTGAATTATACACACGTATGTAATTTTACCCACTTGATGTTGTGGGTCGCGGTAAATAAAATGAAATGAATAGGGCTTTAGGCCACCTTTGTGCACATATAGGCTAAACTGGGCCAGGAGAACCTCCTCAGGATGGTGAGATGATTGGGATGACACTGTCCTCCAGACACAGGATTCGAAATTCGAGCCCTGGCGGTCTGAGGCCGAGCACGCTACCTCTCGGTCACGGAGGCTCCCCACAATACTAACTTTCACACGTGGATGGGGAAGAAACATTTGTGTTTCTTTCAAACCGCCGAGACCGGGAACCGAACCCCGAACTCTGGCATGAAAGGCAGCGGTGCAAACGACAAATTATACGTTGTTGCGCTGCAAGAGTCAACATTACTATTAACAAATTACGAGGTGGATTAACACCGCTCTGGGCCGGCTTTATTTATCACAAGAAGAAGTGGCCCTTGATCGCGTTAGCTCTCACCTGATTATCCCTGTTATCCGTAAATGAGGTTTACCCATGTAGTAAATGGGTGGCATGCGTCAGATTAATATGTATGTGTCGTGATAACAATGCTAAATCATCTTGATAAATGCCTCTCGGCATTTCCCCTCTGGGGTTTTCGTGCTATTCTTTTTCTACAAATAAATCATATCGAGATAACGCCAATTAGGGCGACTTCACACTTGGTATTTCCATTAACTCTTTAAGTGCTTCATTACTACTTAACATTTTCCTTTCATTTGAAGTTGGCATTGCTCACGCAATTGCCAACTTCAAATGAAAAGAAAATACCTCCTTACTTGAAAATTAAACCTGCTAAATTTCACAATGGGGGCTTTACTCAAGATTTATACATGCATATTTGTTCAATTTCTGTCAAATTTTAGTTGTGGATAAACAGTATGAATGCGCTTAAAAGCGTCGCCCGCACTCAAAGGGTTAAAATGGCGGAAATTGGAATACGATACACAACATGCATAGATAAATATATATTTTCTTGGAAGTCTATATGCAGACTTATGTGTCATTATAATGAACATAATCTGATAATAATTATACTTCTGTTATATGTCAAAGGGAAAATGATGTAAACTGTATAGACAGTTACATGTAATAGCCTTTTTATAAATGCAAACTTGATGAAACTGTTACATATAAATCTAATTGAACATTAGCAATTATCATTTTACTAGCTCCTTTTATTTTTTTCTGGTGAAAGGACAACATTTATATAAAATAACAACTTATAGTGATTGTAGCAAACTACATGTATACTCTCTAAAAGCGCAGCAAATCTAAACATTATATAGAGATCGAGCACCAATAAAAACTATTAGGGCTTATTTTTGGAAAAGGTGCTTATGACTATCACTTTAGGGCGGGTGCCCTGGTGCAGTGGTTAAAGCTGCCTGCTTGGAAAGTCGAGGATCGCGGGTTCGAACCCCACTCTGGCCTTCAAGTTTCAAAGAAAGGTCACTCGTAAAGATTCAATATTGTGGGGAGCCTCCGTGACCAAGAGGTAGAGTGCTCGGCCTCAGACTTCCAGGGTTTGAATTTCAAATCCTGTGTCTGTAGGGCAGTGTCATTTCATGCATCCCACCATCCTCAGGAGTTTCTCCTGGCCCAGTTTAGCCTATATGTGTACAAAGGTGGCCTAAAACCCAATTTATTTCATTTCATTTTGACTACCATCTATGGCACTAATCAATTAATTGTACTAGCTAGTTGTTATCCCTCAAAGTGCTACATTGTTGGATTTAAATTGTTACCCACTTTTAAGTTTCGCAGCCGCGACCCACAACTTCAAATGTGTGACAATTAGGCCTACTTATATCTGTATAATTTGAATGGAACTATATGTCAGTCTTCAAAATGTAATGTTAATTTATCTCATCTTTTGGAAGGACTAACATAACTATTTAATGGGTTATATACGTGATTAGCCCCTGGAACACTGTGGTATTCAAAATAATTTTTTAGTCACTTGGAGTTGTGTCTCGCTACCGCGATCCACAACTTCAAGTGACTAAAAACTTCAACATATACCAGTGATTAAATATTAAAGACATATTTTATTTTTAACAACTGGTTGTAAGGGTGGTTATAACAACACAGAGTGGCTACTGTGGTCGACATCAGCGCTATAGGGGTCAAGGGTTATTTGAAAAGAAGACTATAGTAGTGACGAGGAAACATTGGTTAAACACTTAGTCCCAGAGCTAGGGGGGTTTTATTTGTGTTGAAAGGTCCATACGATCTAAGAGTTCCACCTATAGTGAAATTTTCTCAGGAATCCGAATCTGCGCGTCTTACAAAAATCATCCTGTCCAAAAGTACTGTAAAAACCCTTTAAACACTAGTACCATCAAAATCGCAAACCGCAATTTGAAATATTGCGTATGAAGTGATTGTTTGCTCAAATTGTGGTAATTTTCTATTTAAATAATTTTTTTATTATTTTTTATGACACAGGCTTTCACATGGATGTAAAAGATTTTGTGTCTGATCAATGACAAATACACAATATAGCTTTAAGTTGGTATTTTAACACGTAATTTTACTCATTTTTCATACTTTTTCACTAAATAGACAAAATACTTTTCTCTCAACCGATTTTTGTATAGTACAAATGTTTCAAACATGTTCTAGAACTATTGATGACTTAAAATTAACCCATTTGGAATAAAAATAATGAGTTATGTGAACATATTACTCGCTTTTTTCGTTAGACGTAAAATTATGTCGCTTTACTTCAGGCTCGGGAAAATTGACCATATCTCACATTTTTGCCCACTGATTAGTCAAATTTTAAGTTATATCAATATATTTGATATCAATAGAAAGCTACTGGCACAGGCCGTCACATGGATGTAAAATATTTTGTGTCTGATCATTGACAAATGCAAAAGAAAGCTTTAAGCTGGTATTTTAACCCTTAATTTGACCTTTTTTCATACTTTTTCAGTAAATAGTCAAAATGCTTTTCTCTCAACTAATTTTTGTGTATAATAAATATTTAGTTTTGATTCAAACATGTTCTAGAACTATTGTTGACTTAAAATAAACCCATTTGGAATAAAAATAGTGAGTTATGTAAACATATTACATGCTTTTTTGTTTACACGTAAAATTTGCGCGCTTTTCTATGGGCTCAGGAAAATTGTATGTATCTCACAGTATTGCCCAATGAGTTGTCAAATTTTGAGCTATATCAATATATGTGATATCAAATAGAAAGCTACTGGCACAGGCCACGGATGTAAAATATGTTGTGTCTAATCTTTGACAAATGCACAAAAGAGCTTGAAGTTGGTAATTTAACACTTAATTTTACCTATTTTTCATACTTTTTCGGTACAAAGTCAAAATACTTTTTTCTCAACTGGTTTTTGTGTATAATAAATATTTAGTTTTGATACAAACATGTTCTAGAATTATTATTGACTTAAAATAAACCCATTTGGAATAAAAAATGATGAGCTATTTGAACATATTACACACTTTTTTGGGTTGGATGTAAAATTTGGGCACTTTTCTTCCCCCCCCCCGCCCCGGGGAAATCGACAGTGTTTGTGCCCAATGAGTACTGGTTACCCAAATTAAAAAAAATGTACAAACATCTTTAATATTAGGTAAAAGTAACTATCAAGGGCTTTAACGTGGATACATAATATTTTATTTATGTTAAACACGAAATGTACAACAATTAAGCGCTAACTTTGCATTTTATCCCTCCATTTGAACAATTTCCAACGTTTTCATGGTCAATACCATCAAGACTTCTCGCTCATGTTAACTTTATATGGTATAAATGTTTGTTATTACTTTTACATTCTCTGGAGCCATTTTTCAAAAGTTATCTTGACAACTGAAAAAGTGATCACAGCCACTTTTAAAGTTATCTCAACCACTACAGAAGTTATTTTAGCCACTGAAGAAGTGATCATAGCAACTTTAAACGTTATCTCAGGCACTACAAAAGTGATATTGGCCACTGCAGAAGTGATAACAACCATCTTAAAAGTTACCTCAACCACTACAAAAGCTATCCTGGCCACTGAAGAAGTAAATACAGCGTCTTTAACAGTTTTTTCATCCACTACAAATGTGATCTTGGCCACTGATGAAGTGATCACAGCAACTTAAAAAGTTACCTCGCCAATGCAAAAGTTATCTTGGCGAGTGAAGATGTGATCACAGCCACGTTAGAAGTTATCTCAGGCACTACAAAGGTGATCTTGGCAACTTACAAACTGGTGTCAGCCAATTTAAAGGTTATCTAAGCCACTACAAAGTGATCTGGGCCACTGAAAAAGTGATAACAGGCACTTTTAAAAATATCTTAACGACTACAAAAGTGATCTTGGCCACTGGAGTAGTGGTTACAATAACTTTGAAAGTTATCTCTGCCACTATAAAATTGATTTTGGCCACTGACGAAGTGCTCATAACGACTTTAAAAGTGATCTCAGCCACTACAAAAGTGATCTTGGACACTTAAGAAGTGATCTCAGTCACAGTAAAAGTTATCTCAGCCACTACAAAACTGATCTTGACCACTAACAATCTTATGTCAGCCCGTAAAAGTGATCTTGGCCACAAAAAAATAATCTTAGTCTCTGGAGAAGTGATCACAGCGACTCTAAAAGTTATCACAGCCACTACGAAAGTGATCTTGGCCACAGAAGAAGTAATCATTGCCACTTTAAACGTTATCTCAGCCACTACAAAAGTGATCTTGGCTACTGAAGAAGTGAGCACAGCCACTTTAAAGGTTATCTCAGCCATTGCAAAGGTGATCTTGGTCAGTAACAAACTGTTGTCAGCCACTGACAAAATTATCTAAGCCACTACAAAGTGATGTTGGCCACTGAAGAAATGATCACAGCCACTTAAAAAGTTATCTTAACCACTACAAAGTTGCTGTGATCACTTCTTTAGTGGACAAGATCAGTTTCCTTGTGACCAAGATCAGCTTTATGGCGGATGTGATGATTTTTAAAATGGCTGTGATGGCTTCTTAAGTGGTCAAGATCACTTTTGTAGTGACCTAGATCATTTTTTTAGGGACTGACATAAGATTATTAGTGGCCAATATCACTTTTGTATCGGCTGAGATGACTTTTAAAGTGAATGTGATCACTTCTACGGTGGACAAGATCAGTTTTTTGTGGCCAAGATCACTTTTACGGGCTGACATAAGATTGTTAGTGGTAAAGATCCCTTTTGTAGTCGCTGAGATAACTTTTAAAGTGACTGAGATCACTTCTTCAGTGGCCAAGATCACAGTTGTAGTGGCTGAGATCACTTTTAAAGTCGCTGTGAGCACTTCGTCAGTGGCCAAGATCATTTTTATAGTGGCAGAGATAACTTTCAAAGTTATTGTAACCACTTCTTCACAGGTCAAGATCACTTTTGTAGTCGCTTAGATATTTTTAAACGTGGCTGTGATCACTTCTTCAGTGGCCCAGATGACTTTGTAGTGGCTTAGATAACCTGTAAATTGGCTGACACCAGTTTGTTAGTGGCCAAGATCACATTTGTAGTGGCTGAGATAACTTCTAAAGTGGCTGTGATCACTTCTTCACTAGCCAAGATAACTGTTGCATTGGCGAAGTGACTTTTTAAGTTGCTGTGATCATTTCATCAGTGACCAAGATCCCTTTTGTAGGGGCTGAGATAACTTTGAAAGTCGCTGTGTTCACTTCTTCAGTGGCCAAGATAATTTTTGTAGTGGTTGAGGTAACTTTTAAAGTGGTTGTAATCACTTCTTCAGTGGCCATGATCACTTTTGTAGTGACTGAGATAACTTTTAAAGTCGCTGTGATAACTTCTTCAGTGGCCAAGATCACATTTGTAGTGGCTGAGATGACGTTTAAATTTGTGATGATCACTTCTTCAGTGGCTAAGATAACTTTTGTAGTGGCTGAGATAACTTTAAAAATGGATGTGATCACGTTTTCAGTCGTCAAGAAAACTTTTGAAAAATGGCTCCAGAGAATGTAAAAGTAATAACAAACATTTATAACACATAAAGTTAACATGAGCGAGAAGGCTGGCTGGTATTCACTAAGAAAACGCTGGGAATTGTTCAAATGGAGGGATAAAATACAAAGTTAGCGCTTAATTGTTGTACATTTCGTATTTAACAGAAATAAAATATTATGTATCCACGTTAAAGCCCTTTATAGTTACCTTTAACTGATATCAAAGATGTTGGTACATTTTTTTTTTTGGGTACCGGGTACTCATTGGACAAAAATGTGAAACACTGTCAATTTCCCCGGGCTGGAAGAAAAGTGCCCAAATTTTACATCCAACCCAAAAAGTGTGTAATATATTCGAATAGCTCATTATTTTTTATATTCCAAATGGGTTTATTTTAAGCCAACAATAATTCTTGAACATGTTTGAATCAAAACTAAATATTTATTATACACAAAAATCAGTTGAGAGAAAAGTATATTGACTATGTACTGAAAAAGTATGAAAAATAGGTAAAATTAATGGGTTAAAGTACCAACTTCAAGCTCTCTTGTGCATTTGTCAAAGATTAGACACAACATATTTTACATCCGTGGCCTGTCCCAGTAGCTTTGTATTGATGTCAAATATATTGATGTAGCTCAAAATTTGACAACTCATTGGGCAAAACTGTGAGATACATACGATTTTCCTGAGCCCAAAGAAAAGCGCGCAAATTTTACGTCTAACCAAAAAAGTATATAATATGTTCACATAACTCACTATTTTTATTCCAAATGGGTTTATTTTAAGTCAACAATAGTTCTAGAACATGTTTGAATCAAAACTAAATATTATTTATACACAAAAGCTGAGAAAAAAGTATTTTGACTATTTACTGAAAAAGTATGAAAAAAGGTCAAATTAAGGGTTGAAATATCAACTTAAAGCTTTCTTGTGCATTTGTCAATAATCAGACACAACATATTTTACATCCATGTGAAGGCATGTGCCAGTAGCTTTCTATTGATATCAAACATATTGATATAGCTCAAAATTTGACTACTCAGTGGGCAAAAATGTGTGATACGGTCAATTTTCCCGAGGCTGAAGAAAAGCGACCTAATTTTACGTCTAACGAAAAAAGCGAGTAATATGTTCACATAACTCATTATTTTTACTCCAAATGGGTTAATTTTAAGTCAACAATAGTTTTAGAACATGTTTGAATCAAAACTAAACATTTATACTATACAAAAATCGGCTGAGAGAAAAGTATTTTGTCTATTTAGTGAAAAAGTATGAAAAATGAGTAAAATTACGTGTTAAAATACCAACTTAAAGCTATATTGTGTATTTGTCATTGATCAGACACAGAATATTTTACATCCATGTGAAAGCCTGTGTCATATGTGAGGATAAAAAATAATTTAAAAATTATTTAAATAGAAAATTACCACAATTTTAGCAAACAATCACTTCATACGCAATATTTCAAATTGCGGTTTGCGATTTTGACAGTACTAGTGTTTAAAGGGTTTTTACGATACTTTTGGACAGGATGATTTTTGTAAGACGCGCAGATTCGGATTCCTGAGAAAATTTCACTATAGGTGGAACTCTTAGATCGTATGGACCTTTCAACACAAATAAAACCCCCCTAGCTCTGGGACTAACTGGTTCTACATATCGTCGCCTGGGAGCTAAAGGATCCTATCTGACACTCGTTAGAGTGGCAGATAGGATCCTTTAGCTCCCAGGCGACGATATCGTCTTTGCTGGGATATTTCTAATACTGTAGATCTGGTAACTTTTGCGTGTTTAGATTTTCGCGAATTTGTGATCTTGGGGACTTTACAGCAAATCTAGAGTTCTCGAATTATTAATTTCGATGATAGGTAGCCCTATTATAATAATAATTTCGCGGGATTCCTAAATTCGCGAATTTGTCCTCCTCGCGAAATTCGCGAAAATTAAAACCTTGCGAATAGTACCAGATCTACGGTAATTGTCGTAAAATAACAGATTTTTAATTATATTTAAACAAAGTGTAACACATTAGCTGCTTGGGACATGATTGTTTTATTTGAAATAAATGTCAATTATTGAGCATCAGTAAAATTAATTAAAGCTGTTGCGACGTTGATTCAGTGTCAATGATGTTGATTCAAGGTCGCAACAACGTTGTGGGCAATGATGAAAATATGAATGCTGAAATAAATGTTATAACTGTCCATGAAGCCTTTTTCCTTGGAGTCAACGTGCCCGAGACCAACATTCTACTTACGTGATTATTAAAGGAAACTAAATCATGTTAATGACATTGAGAGGAGCACTTTGATGTTCCTGGTATGAAGGTGAATGCTTGAAGCATGTATACAGGAAGATAGTAGATTATGTAGATCGGCGTGGGTTTATTTGCACAGCACACAGAAATACAATATATAACGGGAGTCATACGAAAAAGGAAATTAGTCGGGATTAAGTGTATGTACATTTATACAGCCACTGCTAAACATAAACAATAAATATTATACAAGCAAGATTACAGTGGACGGAATTATACTACTTTGTTATTTGATGGTGATCTCTGGTAATGTGCACATTCTAATATTGGCGAATTTTTTTGTGTTTAATGATTAAACCAATATGGTTAACCGAGTAGCATGCTTAACTCTAATTTGATCAATTCATTTTATTTCCATCGAGTAAACCAAAGGCAACATAGCCGTTTATATTCATTCATTCATTCATTAATTCATTCATTCATTCATTCATTCATTCATTCATTCATTCATTCATTCATTCATTCATTCAATCATTCATTCATTCATTCATTCATTCATTCATTCATTCATTCATTCATTCATTCATTCATTCATTCATTCATTCATTTATTCATTCATTCATTTATTCATTCATTCACTCATGTACTCATCCACTCATCCACTCATTCATTCATTCATTCATTCATTCATTCATTCATTCATTCATTCATTCATTCATTCATTCATTCATTCATTCATTCATTCATTCATTCATTTATTTATTCATTCATTCATTCATTCATTCATTCATTCAATTATTAATTCATTGATTCATTGATTCATTGATTCATTCATTTATTCATTCATTTATTCATTTATTCATTCATGTATTCATTCATTCATTCATTCATTCATTCATTCATTCATTCATTCATTCATTCATTCATTCATTCATTCATTCATTCATTCATTCATTCATTCATTCATGCATTCATTCATTTATTCATTCAATCACTCATTTATTTATTTATTTATTTATTTATTTATTCATTCATTCATTCATTCATTTATTCATTTATTCATTCATTCATTCATTCATTCATTCATTCATTCATTCATTCATTCATTCATTCATTCATTCATTCATTCATTCATTCATTCATTCATTCATTCATACATTCATTTATTCATTTATTCATTTATTCATTTATCCATTCGTTTATTCATTTGTTTATTCATTTATTCATTCATTCTTTTATTCATTCATTTATTCATTCATTCATTCATTCACTTACTCACTCACTCATACATTTATTTATTTATTTATTCATTCATTCATTCATTCATTCATTCATTCATTCATTCATTCATTCATTCATTCATTCATTCATTTATTCATTCATTCGTTTATTCATTCATTCATTCATTCATTATCAGCACCACATATACTTATTTAAAATAATTTAGTAAATTCTTTATTAAAGGGTACGACTTTCAAGACTTTGGTTTTCAAATAAAATTTAAATAATTATTCATGTAATTTGTATTTTATTTAAACAAATTGATGAAAATAGGTTTCTAGTCACTATAATATAAAGGGTTTATAATACATTTGAGTGCACATCCTTCGCAAAAATATGATATGATTGGACTTTCGCTCAGCCAGTAATCAACATGCTCAATCACTTCTCATTTCCCTACTACAATTATGTAGTATATGTGCGTGTTTCAGAAAATGAAGAGTATCATGCATTCACATAATTCATGCATTTGATATGTTTAATAAGCATACACATTACTGTCACTTTACATTTTAAAATATACTGCAAAATCCCTAAAGCAGCTCCTTTGGATGACATCAATTTTCGTTTTCAATTTTGTAATTAAGTAGTGTATCCCCCAAATCATGATTTAATTTTTTTCAATTTTTTTGGAATTTTAAAAATATTTTTATCAACATTTCTATGAATCCGCTTAAAACCCAAACAAACTTTTTGTATACCTTAACATTTGCTAAAGGACGGTTGAATTTTCCTATGGCATTGGGCCACATCGTATTATCGTCGGCCCAGGGTTGGGCAGACAATCAGTGCTGCAAGTGTATCCCCACATGTCCTGACTATAAGACACCAATTAGCGACGTTTGCTTTAATCTTACGTCCAAGACGTAGGAATATGTGGTGAAAAGTGCTGTATATTGCTGACTTGTTTTGTTTACATGACAGTATACAACCTGGAAATATAACTATTTCACTCTTTTTCTGTGCTTTAAAATTGTTTTTTGACTTTTCTGTATTTTTAGTTAAGATCAGTAGGCTATATAGCTTCATATGAATTAAATTTTCAAAATCGGCAAAATTGAAAATGTCTCATCCCAAGGGGTCCCTTTAACCCTTTCCAGCCCGAGTTTTTTAATGAAATCTAAATAAAAATAATAACTCAATAAAAATATTACAATATCTTTTAAACGGTTATTTCAATGAACATAAAAATTTCTACGCACATGGAGAACACTTGGGGGATCAACACAAGCTTCTTATCATACCCCTCGAAGACGCACCCTTACTCCCTAGAAACGGTTTCCATGGAAACAGTACCCAATTTAAGTATTGTGTATTTTCAAGACGCACGAGATCAAATTAATATCAAATAATTATCTATTTATATATTAATAGAATTGTAAGATGTCCGTGGAACATATTACACAACGTATACGTCAACAACCATTAACCCTTCCCATGCGAAATATTTCATTATTTCGAAATAAAATGTAAAAAAGGAGTAATTTCAGTAGCTAACGCTAGGCTTGCAAGACATTTGGAGGATATCAAAATGGATATCATTATTAGTATGGGATGTGGTTAGACTCTCCAGGTACTCAGGGCCCGTTCAGGGTCATTTCACTTCACATGATTCTGGGGAACTGCCACACATATGTTTCTATATATGTGACGCAACATGCCAAAACCAGGCTCTTCTCGAAAATAAAGTTTTTTTTAAAAAATCCACCATCTGATAGCGCTTTATGTTCTGTGCATTTTAAAACAAATTGTATGAAAATCGGACGAGTATTTCCAAAGATACAGCTGCTCAAAACAAAAAAGTCCAACCCAATTTTCTGGCATAGTACTATTGAGAAAACTGTCTTTAAAGGTAACCATTAAAAATAAGATAACTTGTAAACTTGTACAAGAAATCACAAAATTTGTCAAATTTATATATAAGAAAAACAGTTTCATAGAACATAAAAAATGAAATCGGATGCAGCCCAACCCAATTACACATGGTGACATGGGTTGGAGTTGGGCTTAAGAGGGGTGTTACCCCAAGGTCATCTCAAGGTCATCCCAAGGTCATCTCAAGGTCACAGCAAGGTCAAATCAACTAAAAAGAGCAAAATATAGTTTTTTTTACCAATTCTGTTAACTTGAAGTGTATGTGATGGTAGAACCCGGCCTAGACCCCAACATGGAGTTATACTGAACATAAACAAGAGGTTAAAGGGGAAATATAGGGGTTGGAGGGGTGATACCCCATTAAATCACCTTGATGTCACCCCTGTCTGAAATGGCTTAAGTGGACCAAATAACACAATGATTGTCATGTTTGGACTAATGGTCGGTACTTTAATTTATTCTGATAAAGCCCAATCCAAATATGCATGATGACATGGGTTGGGGTTGAGCTTCATAGAGCTGTTACCCCAAGGTCATGGCAAGGTCATCTCAAGGTCACATCAAGGTCAAATCAACACAAATGGGGTGAAAATAGCTTATTTTTGCTGTTTTTGTTTAAATTTAGCTCAATTGAGATATCTATGATTGTTGAAACCCAACTAGACAACAACAATGAGTTATACCAAACATACCCTAATAGGTTACAGGGGTGATATAGGGTTTGGAGAGGTTATACCCCAGCAAATCACCCATATGTCACCCCTGTTTGAAATAGCAGAAATTGACCAAATAACAAAACAATTGCCATGTTTAGACCAATGGTAAATACTTCAATTTTATGTGATGAAGTCCAAACCGTGTACACACGTGGTCCAAAGGGTTGGGCTTTATAAAGCTGTTACCCAAAGGTCATGGCAAGGTCATCTCAAGGTCACAGCAAAGTCAAATCAATACAAAAGTGTTGAATAAAGCATATTTTTGTTGTTTCTGCTCCAATTTTGTTCACTTGAGATGCCCATGATGGCTAAAACCCAGCCGGACCCCAACATGGATGTATACCAAGCATACGCAAGAGGTTACAGGGGTATTTTTGAGTTAAATAGGTCATACCCCGTCAAATCATGCTTATGTCATCCCTGTCTGAAATGGGCCAAATAACAAAATGATGGCCGTGCTTAGACTAATGGTCAATACTTCAATTTCATGTGAAGAAATCCAACCGAAGTACACATGGGGACATGGGTTGGGGTTGTACTTCTGAGGGGTGTTACCTCAAGGCCATGGCAAGGTCATCTCAAGGTCACAGCAGGTCAAATCAACACAATAGAGGGGGAAATAGCATAATTGAATTGTTTTTGCTACAATTTTGTACACTTGAGATGCCTAAGAAATAGGAAACCCACCTGGACCCTAGCATGGATGTATATCAAGCATACCCCAAGATGTTAAAAGGGTAATAAAGGGGTTAGAGGGGTAATAGCCCATTGAATCACCCTGATGTGCCCCCTGTTTGAAATGGGAGAAAAGGACCAAGTAACACAATAATTGCCTGGTTAAGACTGAGGGTCTTTACTTTAATTTAATACATGTATGTTATGAAGTCCAACCCGAGTAGGCTTACACATGATTAACTGGGTTGGAATTAGGCTTCATGGGTGTTACCCCAAGGTCATGGCAAGGTCATCTCAAGGTAATTTCAAGGTCAAATCCAAGAAAACTGAAAAGTAATATTGGTTAGCATAAAAGTGCACTGATATGCTACCGCGATCTACAACTTCAAGCGGGTAAAATTGCTCATAATTTGAATAAAAATATAGTCCTATGCCAATCAACACACTTAAAAAAAATCAAAACAACATTACATTTATGAGATAATATTTGTCAATTTAGATATTTATTGTTGATCACACCAAGGCCACATGAAGGTCAAATTTTGCTAAAATATGTTAAGTAGACTTTGGGGTTTTTCTAATGAATTATTCAAGATACATTTGTACACAAATTAAGAATACAATTATTCAGCATCTGGTTATTCAGTGATTTGAGGTATAAAATGTTTTATTATACACCAGTGACCACAACATTAAACTATAGTCTAGCATAGCCCAGAGGATGGACAAGCTTCTCCCCACAATGTCACAGTTGTGTACTTTAACAAATAGTCATATAGCCATCCAAAATTGACCTCATCCATTTCAATTAATTATTCAGGATACAAGTGTACTGAGACTTAGAAGATCTTCTTTCATTCAGCCTCTGATTATTATGTGATTTGGAGTACAAAAAGTTATATCATACGCCAGTGACCACAAAATTATACTATAGTCTGTCCACAATTTTACACTCCTGTGCACTGCAACAAATAGAAGTCATGTAGATCTGGTCATCAAAATCGACACCATCCATTCTTTTCTTCTACAATATCTACAACTCCAGGTATCATTTTCTGAAACATACATTACACACAATAATGAAAAGGCTATTACATCCACCATAATAATTTCAGATTTTAAAATATTTAACTTTTTTTTAATGCTGGGAAATTCTAATCAGTTGTTAATAGTGATAGTTAATAACTTGTAAATCTGCTGATATAGCTATTTGAAACGAATACTCCAATACTAGAATGTAACTTTAAGATACAACTGATGATCACACAGGATGAGGATAGAAATTTTAAAAATGTACATACCTAATGTTGAGACTGAACAATTCACTTACTTATCTCACTGAATAAATATATTAAGGTTACAAAGAATGTTGGTTCAATGCTGGTCCGATGTTGTATACAGTGGACCAACATTGATTCAACATCTTATGTCTGCTGGGATATGACAGAAATACAAATTATTGAACTATATAAGTGCATAACATGTATAAAGACCATTATTCTGGTAATGTTTGTAGTGTCTATTTTAAACAAGGGAAGGACAGTGAATAACAAAAAAATAAGAAATGAAGAAAAGAAAAAATGTGATTTGCTTGTTTTTTAAAGAGTGATTATTTCATGATTCCAACTTGCAGGATATATCAGACAATTTAACAAGAGAGTATGACAAAAATCAGATATTTTTTGTGGTGGGCTATGAAATGGGAATATGGTTAGGTTTACAATTAAACCTGCGCTAATGATACTAACCTTACTGTACATATTTATGACTTTTGTTTTCTAGTCTGGAATGTCAGATTGCTAGCAGCTGCACATATTCACTATCATGCCATTTTGCAGTGAGAATTGGATCTTTTCTGAACAAAATCACTATATTCTTTGGTACCTGCCAAATGTAAAAACAAAAGACATTTGACATTTTGAACCATCATTTTTATCCACCTGTTTAGTAATATCTTATATTATAGGCATACATATTATACAGTAGTCTATATCCTTACAAATCATATAAATTTTAAATACTGTACTTAGCTCAAATGAAGTTCATATCATAAATGTGCTATAATAATTTTACTAAAATGTATCTATTGGAATAATGAAGCATTACATGTGACTTAAATTACATTATATTGTGAAATGACTTACATATTACCGGTAGTGTCTTGCTGTCAGTAGAAATATATTTTATGAATAGGTGAAAGTTTGAGAATTACATGTCTGTTAAAAAAGGTTTAAAACAATAAATACCTAACTAGTCTTCTTCGTCAAATTGAGTCAAACAAGAGTTGCCAAGATTTAAGGAGCACTTCCAGTGACAATTTCCGCATGCAGCCTCAACTCAATTGAAGTTGCTGTATCAACTTGCAAAGCTGTTTCAACCTGAAAATGATAAGTAGCAAAAAATGAAAAATAGCAAAAAGTAATTTTAAGAAAAAAAATTCATCGATAGTAGCCTACTGTTGGACAGACAATGACATGAATGATAAGTCTATAAAGTTAGTCTAGCTAGGCTAACATAATTAATTATGCCCAGATACCTATGATAGGCCTACTCCGGTTCATATTAACCAAAGAAGAGTGAATGTATTTCGCTGATGTCTCAGTCAACTCTCAACTAATTTTCATTCAGGGCCTAGGGCCTACTATTTTCAGTGATGCAGTGACTACTCTAAGAAAAATGTCAGCAATTATAGGCCTAGGCTAATACTAGTCGCAGCATAACTTGGGTAAAAAAAAAATTGTTAGTCAATAAATATTTTTTAAATATCAAAACACAAGGTTCGCGATGAGGTATGAGCTATAGTCTAGTAGGCCAACTGGCTTATTATATACTAAAAAAATCGCACAATATTCAAAGTATTGTTAGTCGCCACATTCATGACTAGAAGTAGAACATTTGAATAAATATTGTGTGAAACGTAGGCATTGGCCTAAAATGTAAAATCGCATAAACATGGTCAGTGCCATTGCCATTGCCCCCCGCATTGGTTGATAGGCCTACTAATAGGTGTAGGCCTAGGTCTAGGCCTAGGCCTAATTGACAGACTCTGAGTGAGAAAACAGCGAAATTCATTCAAACTTGACGTGGTTAGGACTTAGGGCCTAATCACTAGCCTATACACTATAGCTGATGTGAATCTGAATTCTATTTTCACTCACACTCAGCGTCTCTGAGAGAGCAGGGACAGTGTGCCACTGATGTGACTATCATTGTCAGACTCAGTCTGAGTCAGTGAGAGTCAGTGAGTGTCACTCACTCACTGACACTCAATTACTGACGCGGTGACGTGAAAGTGACACCGGAAAAACTGTAAGTGCGAGCTTTAAAAGTTTAGGCCTTTATAGTCTTTACTAACTCTTTAGACTGTGTCAGTGTGTTCGACTGTGAGCCAGTGCAGTGGCTGGCAGTGTCCGCGGATCAAGTGTCACTGTGACTGTCAGTCAGTGAGTCACTGCCGGAGTCATCCCCCGACAATTTGGATTTTCAATTTTGGCTTGGCACGGGCGATATTTGAGTAGACTAACGAATGCTTACCTGTGACTGTGTCATTTTTCTCATCGGCAGGATTAGTTTCAGGAAATGTGCATCAACGATGATATATTCTGTTTTCAGGTTCAGCAAGTGAGCTTTCAAACACATTTTCTTGTGAAATTACCCAAAACGTGGACGAAGTCCTAGAAATGGCGCGGAAAAAAATGTAAACAATCGACCAGTGAACTGTTTCCGGTAGAGTCGTTGTCAGTCATGTCAAAGGTTGCCGGCAAAAATCGTCTTAAAAACCTTCGAATCAGATAAAAAAGGTGGAAATAACTTCAATAATGTGTTAAAAACATATTATTCAACGTCAAAACACTTAATTTGAAAAAAGCATAGACAAAAAATTATTCAGTATTTGGCAGTTTCAAATCTGTTTTACGCAAATCAACACTGTGCGAGAAGCGCCTGGTTTTGCTGTGGCGCGTCACATATTGCGCGCCTATCCAGAAGTGAACAATATGGCTTGGCTTGTATAATTTTTTATTTGAATTTGTGAAACTTTAACCTTTCAATGACCAAAATGTTGCATGCTCACAAAGGCCCGCCCCTGCCGAATCCCACACGTGTACATATGGTTAATACACCTTGTAGATCCACAGTTACAGCCATTATACCACAACATGTGCATTTCCATTAAATGACCACCATTATCCCTGGGTCCTGGCATGAACTTGAGAGTCAAAGGGTTAACACAATCAAAATTGAGATATGAATGGAATAGATGGTAAATATATATATATTTTAATTTTTATCGAACTAATTAAACATTGCACAATGTATTATGGCCGAAATTTTACAATTTTAAATGTATTGTGGCAATCTAAAGGCCATGTGAATGCAAAATACGGGCATTTGACAAATGACGTCATATTCCACCGGCCTTCAGGGGCCGTATGGGCGTGAAAGGGTTGAGCTGATAAACCTTACATAAACATGCTAATACAAGCATATTAATGATTATTATTAATTATATGCCTAAAAAACTAAAAAATAATTCAGCGTGATGTAATTGTGCTCATCCACCTGGGATTGACCTTCTCTCAATTTGAAAACTCTAAAATAAGGACAAAAAAAAAAAAAAAACTAATAGAAGGACAAATACAAATAATAATTATATAATTATTTCCAAATATAGAATACTGAGTATATTTTCTATTTAAAAACCCAGGCTGAAAAGTGAAAACTCTGATGACGTTGGTCTAACATTGAACACATGTAATACATATGTGATGCAACACCCCGAAATCAGGCGGAGTGCGAAAACAACATTTTTGAGGTTTTTGCCGTTCTAGAAAGCACACATTGTCCTGATCATTTTGATATAAATTTCATGAAAAACAGTCTAATACTACCGGAGTTACAGCCAATTGAAAAAATTAAGTGCATTTGTAATTAAAAATAGGAGTTTTGTGTAAATGCTACTCAAAGATGCAGTACATGTGAGCACATTCATAAACTCGTTTCAACTCTGACTTTTTTTGTCATTTTTTTGCATTTTTAAAATGTTAGGCCTAAACAGAAAATAAAGATTTCGCCATAAATTACAAATCACCCGAGGAGACTAGGATGTCTATATATATATTAGGGAAGGGTAGGGCACACACTTCCGTATGTCACCTTCTAGTCGGTATTTGGTTGCCATGGCAACGGAACCACCCTCAACTCCAGAATATGAAGAAAATATATTTTTTGCCTGTTCTGGTGGTTCTAATTCAAAGAAATTCGGCAGTTTAAGTCCTAACTAGGGTTAGAAAATACAAAACTACATGTCTAGGTCCACACATTGCTGGGGCCAACCCATATAATTTGCCTGAAGGACATCACCTTCCAGGATGGTTGGCATGGCAACCAATTTTATCATAAGTACATACAATACCTAGAAACATTGTAGACAAAAACACACAATATGCATGATATTTATGATTCCAGTTTATCCCACACGGGAAAATACGGGTCTCAAGACACATAGTGAAGCATCTTATAATGCTATTGAAGTAGGGGGGGGGGGGTTAAAAGGTCATCAAACTTCAGTACTTTACACCATATTTTAATCGGAAATTGTACATAAACTGCTGCTAAACATGCAATTTTGATTTCTCTCACTTGACTTTTCACTCAACTTTTCTCACTTGAAATCAGATATAGAAATGACCTGAAAGTGGTCACAAGATTTGGGTGAACACCAATCATAATTATAATTGAGGGCCAATAACCCTTCACAGTGGTTTCCATGGCAACCAATATCACCCAAATACATTAAATTCACTGGTACATACACAAAAAGCACAAAAAGATCTCACTATCCGATAAATGATACCAACATGATTCAAAATGCATCCTAAATGGGATTAGTGTTAGTCTTGGACTGATGAAAAAGGACCACATAGACATTATTGGTAAAGAATAGGGTCAAAAGGTCATGCAAAACTCTAGTACATGGTACCACATTTCAATTGGAAATGGTACATAAATCACTGCCTAACATGCAATTGTACACATTGAAATAGACATTGCTCAGTTGAAATTAGATCTAAATTAGATCAAAAAATGTTCACAAGGTTGGGGTAAACACCTCTCAGATTATTACAGAGGGTCAATAACCCTTCACAATGGTTGCCATGGTAACCAATTTTATCCCAAGTACATAAAATTTTTTGAAATGTACATGAATTCCAAAGAAAAGCTCTCATTCGCCAACAAAATGACACAAACATGATTCAAAAGGCATCCTACATGGAATCAGTATTAGTCTTGAACTAATAATAAATCACCACAGTGACAATAAAGGTGATGACAAGGGTCAAAAGGTCATGCAACCTATATAACTCTGCATTACATTTTAATCAAACATGCAATTGTGAATATATAACTAGACCTTTCTCAGTTGAATCAGATATAGGGATGACCAAAAACTAATCCCAAGGTTGGGGTAAACACCATGCAGATTTATTACAGATGGCCAATTACCCTTTGCAATGGTTGTCATGGCAACCAATATCACCCCAATTACATGAAACTCACTGCGAAACACGTGAAATGTACAGGCAAGCTCTCACTATCACATAAAATGATACCAATCAAATTCAAAATGCATTCTACATGGGACTAGTATTAGTCTTGGAATGATAGTGAAGTCATTAGGGGTAAATAGAAGGGTCAAATTGTTAATCAAATCTTCAGTACTTGGCAACAAATTTTAATCGGAAGTGGTACATAAATCGCTGTCAAACATATTTAGCTGTACACACTGAAATAGACCTTCCTCAGCCAAAAATTGATATATGAATGGCCAAAAAGTTGTCACAAGGTTGGAGTGAACCCCACTCAAAACTATTACCTACAAATGGCCAATAAAACTTTAAAATGGTTGCCATGGTAACCAATTTCACCCCCAAGTACATATAAATCACTGAAAAATACATGAATTGCA
The DNA here is from genome assembly GCA_964017125.1 of Flabesymbios commensalis. Classification (NCBI taxonomy): domain Eukaryota; kingdom Metazoa; phylum Annelida; class Polychaeta; order Terebellida; family Flabelligeridae; genus Flabesymbios; species Flabesymbios commensalis. The sequence continues at coordinate 37,719,086 of OZ024914.1, read as the reverse complement.
CAGAAAATCTTTCACTCTTAAATCAGATTTAAACCTGATTCAAAAGTTAAAGGCATCCTACATTGACTGGTAATCTTAGACTGGTATCTTCACAGAGACAATCGGGATGTATAGAAAAAGGTCAAAAGTTCATTAATGCAAAAATACAATACAATGTTTTTTATAATGTTTTTATTTTGTTTAGTCAGTGTAGGCCTACTTGGTGTCACAAAAGAGTATATCAATTTCACTACCCTATGAGGAAGTTCTGGAGGCCATCATTAAAGCCGTTTAGACAGAACAATGTGGGAATATCTAAGATATCTGAGATTCTTAGCCATAAGGATGAAAATCCATCAACATTTTTCTTCTTCCAAGAACTCCTCGTGGACTAAAGAGGGGCCGGAGGCTATGCCCTAATTTCTGATAGTTATGTGCATATTGCGGTATATTTGCTACTGCAGTAGAATCCTGTTAGAACACGAATCGTTACACCGCGGTATCGGTTAACGCGGTTCGCGCATGGACCCGGTTTTTTTTCAAGTTAAATTTGACCTAATAACCAAAAGTGTCTTTTTCAGTCTTGATACCGCAGGTCTGCGTTAAAACAGCGCCCGTACATATTCACATGTGCTGACCAGTAATCCATGCATGCTGTGATCATTGCACAACTCCCTATTCTTGGCCACACTTTAGACAGGCACGAATACTGACGACGCGTCAGATTAGCATTTTGACTGCTACTGTTCAAAGTGAAATAAAAAGTAACGATCCGTGGTATATATAATATATATAGGCCCTATGATGATTCTGTCATACCACGCTATATAATATATCACAATCTTGTTATACCATTAATATATGACAATCTTGTTATACCGCGGTATATGATGATCTTGTTATACCCCGGTATATGACGATCTTGTTATACCCCGGTATATGATGATCTTGTTATACTGCAGTAAATGACGATTTTGCTATACCGCGTTATATGATGATCTTGTTATATCGCTGTATATGACTATATTGTTATACCGCGTTATATGACTAATTGTTATACCGCGGTATATGACTATCTTGTTATATTTGCGGTATATGATGATCTTGTTATACCGCGGTATATGATGATCTTGTTATACCCCGGTATATGACTATCTTGTTATACCGCGGTATATGATGATCTTGTTATACCCCGGTATATGACTATCTTGTTATACCGCGGTATATGACTATCTTGTTATATTTGCGGTATATGATGATCTTGTTATACCGCGGTATATGATGATCTTGTTATACCCCGGTATATGACTATCTTGTTATACCGCGGTATATGATGATCTTGTTATACCCCGGTATATGACAATCTTGTTATACCCCGGTATATGACTATCTTGTTATACCCCGGTATATGATGATCTTGTTATACTGCAGTAAATGACGATTTTGCTATACCGCGTTATATGATGATCTTGTTATAACGCGGTATATGACTATATTGTTAATCCGCGTTATATGACTATCTTGTTATACCGTGGTATATGACTATATTGTTATATTTGCGGTATATGATGATCTTGTTATACCGCGGTATATGACTATCTTGTTATACCGCGGTATATGACTATCTTGTTATACCGCGGTATATGATGATCTTGTTAGACCGCGGTATATGACGATATTGTTATACCGATGTGTATGACGATCTTGTTATAGCGCGCTATATGACGATCTTGTTATACTGCAGTAAATGACGATTTTGCTATACCGCGTTATATGACTATCTTGTTATACCGCGGTGTATGATGATATTTTTATACCGCGGTATATGATGATCTTGTTATACCCCGGTATATGACGATCTTGTTATAGCGCGGTATATGACGATCTCGTTATACCGCGGTATATGACTATTTTGTTATACCGGGATATATGATGATCTTGTTATACCGCGCTATATGATGATCTTGTTATACCGCGCTATATGACGATCCTGTTACACCACCTTATATGATGATTCTGTTATACTCAGTATGTGAGCGGTATGTGGTCATCATGTTACCGCGGTATAGAAATATAAGCCATATTATTCTTTATGCATTGAAATTGAATTATTTTAGGTATTTAGCGTGGACCACCCTGCAATAATCGTCCGGTATGTGCTCATTTAATTTTTTATCGCCAATAGCCTAATTGAGGTGGATCTTTTGATGATTTTTCCTTTTGCAACTCACCCGTGCGATGTTTTGCTTGTGCAAGATCACAGCAAGGAGGACAATAACAATTTGTTGCGTGTATGTAACACATTTATTAAGTACACATTTTCTCTTTTTTTTATCGCCGCTGACAGTTAACTGTCTGGACGTCTGTGTACGTGGTTAACAGTATTGGACCAACATATACAATCCACTCCACTCTGTAAGCACAATACAGGTGTTAACGGTACAATGCCGGGGCAACCTCTCAAATTAAATAAACTTTATTTCGAGAGGGCACTCTCACGATGTTGATCCAGCATTAAAACAGCGTTGTGCTATAGTCAGGTGTGAACGCTAAACTGTTTACATCTATTGTGGCCTCATGAATCATAGTCTGGGAAGCCATATAATTCTAGCAAATCTCGTCGATTCTCAAGGCCTCGTGAATATATAATACAAAGCCCACCCTCTCATTATACCTGTCAATCAGTTTAAAGAATACACCTATTTTTTCGCACGAAATAGAGCAGCGTATTTGTTATTAAAATTTCTACTCTAACTACGCACTGTGTGATCCCATAGCATGCACAGGGTCGGTGTAGATCCTACACGCCTTCAATTCCGGCCCAACGTCGCCCTTCAATCTGTTAACTACACATGAAGTGATTTTACAGAGCGAGCACAATATGTCATCATATCTCGCAAGTGTTAATACATAGTTCAATATCTATAGATAGATAGATATTTTTTTATATATAAGTAATATATGTATGTTATAAACATTGTAATCTGGAGCAGTATTGTAATCAGAGCAGTATTGTATAATTTGCAGTTCTTAATATGGTATATTGCGAAGTATGTGCCCTATTGAATGACCCGAAATGTCTAAAATATTTATACAATGTGTTCTACTTCCCACATGCTGTAATACAGTACCGGGGAGTAATAACCACCCGCTTCCTGACGATACCGGGCAGTTATAACCTACTGGGCAGTTTTTACTCCACGGTATAGTTAGACAATACTGCTCTGTCACCTGGTAATATCTAGTACATAGCTAGCATATCGAACACCACCGCCTGGTATCTGGATATAGCGTGTCCATATAGGCCCAATGTTTTTACCATTAGCGGTAGAACGGTTGTCTCGCTATAGCGCGCTCCGCTTATAACGAGTCCCCGCTTCTTAGACCCCAACTACCGCGCTGTAATTTATTTGAGGTCCGTATCTTGAAAACGCGCTCTTGATACGCGCTCAAGTAGAAGATCGGTAACTTCATTCAAAAAAATACGACGCCGCGAGCGAAATGCGTCACATTTGCGAGCGCGATATCTCGGCCATATAACCATTAATCTTGCTGAAAGTTTGTGACGTCATCGTAATAACATAAATTGCGAAGTGGTTCAATTTTTAAAGAGATCAAATTAGAAATGAGCGAGTAGTGGCCTAATAAACATCGGCAAGATAAGCGAAAAATCCCCATGTATTGTCAAATCCCAAATGGGCGAATTGTGACGTACCTAATTTTTTTGACTCTCCTAAATCGATAATGCTCTAATAAATCATACAAAATATACAAATAAACTTTTTTTTTCACTAATTGGACCAAACTAGATGATTAAAACATGTTAAGGTATTTATTGATGTCAGAATCTCAAAATGGTAACATTTTTCCAAAAATGGCAAAGTTAATCTACTCGTTGGATTCCTGGCACTGCCCTCTCAGCGCATTCCGCCTGATTTCGGGGTGTTGCGTCACATATGTTTTGTGTTTGCTGTGGTGTCCCGCACTCAAAGGGTTAGAAAAACCCAGAGCGATATTGTAATAGTTTATAAGTGTAGAACTCCCAACCGGAAGATAATATTTGTTTTGATCTTTTAAGGGAAATGTGCAGAAAAAATTCCCCGCTGATATCACACTAGGTTTTTTACTTGTTTTAGTAATAGTTTCGGAGCATACGGTAAGATATGTGCAAAATGCAAATGATGTACATAATTAACAAGACATTGAACTAGGATACCAGTCCTGGTCATGAAGGGTCTTCTATGCCTATGTGTCATTTTTCGTCACTCCCCATGCTTATCCGATGTTTATTTCTGGGCATGCCCACACACCCGAAAACCTTACTTAAAAGGTGTGGGCTATAGACGTCAAATCCTGACGTCTATAGTCGGTTCCCGCGCTGGAAGGGTTAAAGACAGGGAATGAGAGAACTGAAAGAATTTAAATATTTATATGGTCGTACACCCATAACTTTTCAGAGGTATTCAAAAGAATCAAAAGAATCAGAAACAGCTAACTACGACTTACATGATGATTTTAAATTGAAAAAAACCCCTTTGGTCTCCATGGTTAATATAGAAGAATTCAGCGTTGCAATGGTCGAGTAGAATTGAGAGAAGAGCTTTTCGGATATCAACGATCACACTCACTGTATTGTCGTCTTGTTAAATGACCCTAGCAATGAGATGGTTGACCGTATCCATGTGTCCCCATGAGGACAACGCTGCCGTGCAAAGCCAAAAGGCAGTATCTGCCGACTTTACAAGTAAGCAGATACTACCATTTGGCTTTGCAGAGCAGAACGTATTTTGCATACTTGTGGTTGGGTTTCCTTATGACACATCGGGATGCCCCGTCTTCTACAAAAACCTCTTTATATTATATTTTGCTATAGTGTTTGTAATCTCTGTTTGTGTTAAAATTCTAAAAGCCTGTTTACACATAAGAGCGGTAACGGTAAACCGCGCGGCAAAAAAAAATAGAAATTACTAATATGACTGCCATTATTCACACCAAGGGCGGAACGGTATAGCGGTTTACCGTCGTGCCGTTCCGGATAGAAACTTGAGCGATTTTTCCTGAATACCTCGCGGGACGGCTGCACTGCTAGTCAATCAGATGGTTTGTTTTGGTGTGACATCATGTGCAATGTGCACGTGTATGTTCACACACGTGTTGAAGATGGCGGGAGAAAAATTACCATGGATGCACGGTATGTGTAAAATTTTGGTATATCTGCAGGACTGATCGATTCTCTCCATCGAGTAGTCTTTTTCTTAATGGCGTTCTCGACAAGTGCCAAAATTTCCGAAAACTGTCTATGAGACATCCTGAAGTACATATGTGGTCATGGTCATGTAGTTCACGCACTAGTTTGTGATACTCTCCCAGATCTTTTCTCTTCTGTAATATTTCGTGTACCCAGACACGCCGTTGACGTCTTTTATTCCTTCTTTTTCTTCTTGCCAGTAACAGTAACAGCAATGCTTCTTCTTCCCTTCCAATTGCTGCCATCTTTTCTATATACCATGCAAATCTCACATACCACGTGCTAACAATTTGCATACCCCAGAGCGACTTTCCGCTGCATGTGTAAATCAGAAATACCGCGCGTTTTTTTGTTTTACCGCGTGGTTTACCGTTACCGCTCTTATGTGTAAATAGGCCTTTAGGTTAAAATGTGAGTTTTAGCGGATGAACTTTGTGATAATATTATAATCTTTAATGAACTGACTTATGTCATGCGATCGAAATGTGTTTCCATTCTAACTTCTTGATTAAGTCATTTTACTCTTCCAAATTCGATGTGTAAGTAGCCTCCCGTTCTGTGTAAAAAAAGTAATTTTAGTGTAATATTTATTTAATGGTTTATATTTTACTAGTGGAACAAAAACACGAGTTCTATGGATTATTCTAGAATCTCCGGATTCCCCCTAAAAACAGATGCGTTTGAGAGGGAAGATCAGGGATTGCCTCAGGACGGTTTGCGGCCAACGCGCCGGGGCTAACGCGGTCCGCCCAGTATAAAAATGACACTGTTGTTTGGGCGCGATAGTTAGTACCAGAGTGATTCGGATAGTCAGTACCAGAGAGAATCAGATGGTTTAGTACCAGAGAGATTGGGATAGTCAGTACCATAATGAGATAGATAGAAGAGATTGAGATATATATTCAGAGATAGAGAGATGAGTTGTGAGTGTGAATGTAATATAAATAAAGTTAGTACCAGAGAAGTTAAGATAGTCAATACCAGATAGATAGAAGAGATCGAGATAGATATTCAGAGATAGAGAGATGAGTTGTGAATGTGGATGTAATATGAATGAAGTGTGATAATCAGTCTACCATATGTTGAGTTGTGGTTCCCCGAACGTTAGCCTGGTTAGTATCACACATTCAATGGTATCACGTAGGCGTCTGTCATTACAAAAAGTAAATCCTGATAGACCAACAGACCAAGGATACTAGAACACACGCCCGCTCCACTAGACAGAGCTACTTGAGTAGGTTATATATCATCCCGATTATGGTAATAGATAGCAGCTGTGCCCTATGATATTAACTAAGCAAACAAGGAACGGGGAAAATATTATGGCGGAGACGTTAACATAGACGTAATCTGGCAAAGTAATGATAGTGTTAATTTAGCGGGGAGTAGATCGCATACACCAAAACATACATAATAGGAAGGTGGCCACTGGAGAAAAATATTGAAGTTCTTTTATGATATAATTCCTTCAGTAATGTATGTTATCGTACTATTGTCTGTTGTTGTCTACAGTAGCAAAACCAATTTAGAAATACAATAATTATTATGATCCACGCTCTCCTGATTTATTTCCACTTCGACACTCATTCATCTTTCGGAGGCGGCAGGGGGGGGGGGGGGTAGATGATTGAACATTTACTAAAATATTCCAGCTACTTTTCAGCAGCATTGGTGTGAGCAATAAATAATTACATTAGTATACATGTGTACACCGAGGAAATATATAGGCCGATGCAGGATTCGAACCCGGGCTCCGAGTCAACCAAGTTAGCAATGAGCTGTCGTGAGCTTGGCAAATATACCAAGGGGTGCAGTAATTCCACACACGGGTTTAAAGGGTCATTATACAATCCTGCGCGGCACACGACATCATGGCACACATTTAGAAAATGGATTGTCCCTAGATCAGCAGTAACCAGTCAAGTATCCACTTATAGCTGTAGTGAAGATTAGCGATGATAAAGCGAAGATTGCGATGAATAAATATACTCTGATATCCACCATTCCACTTCACCCTTGACCGGCTACATCATAATATTTAATTTTCACCCACTTGAAGTGGGTCGCGGTACCTCAAGTGGGTGGAAACTAGTCGTGTGTGTGTAATTTTAGACCAAATATTCGCAAATATTGATGTTTAAACAACCATTTCATTCTCAATAACTGTGGTTTGATAAGCTGATAAACAGATTAAAACAGATTAAACTGGCCTAGCCTTACTTCGGGGCTGAGCCAACGTCTGAACTCGTTGGCCCAGTATGAAAGCAACGCTTGATTGCTGTTGATCAGGATGGAGACATGTCCTGCTCTACAAAGCTACAAGGCAGTATATGCTTACTTCTAAAGTTCGTAGATACTATATTTTGGCTTTGCACGGCAGTATACACATATGTACGCCGAAAAATGGACACGTAATTTTCATTCGCCGCATGCATCCGTTTGTATTATTCATTTCTGCTGATTTTACTAGTCACAATAAATTCGATTTAATTCAGTTGAGCAATTAGCATACAACGATCGGACGAAGAATTACTGCTTGTGTATATACGTGAACACACGAGGTGAGGTATTCAAGGCCACAGAGGGTTTTCTCGTACCTGGTGGAGAGATCGAGGTAAATGTTGACAGTTCTCACCACATAAAATGCAAACTGCCGCCACCCTCCATCCATCCAGGAAGAAACTTTCCTCCCACCAAACTCCACACCGTCAACCAATCTTCAGCAACCGTTATAGACTGTGGGGTCGACATTGAAACAACAGTTTTACTGTGGCTGGACGTCAATCGCTTGCCTTCTTAAGATAACGACCACTTGAGATCTTTCTTGATGCGCTCCAGATAAGTAAATCTTATTTTTATAGCTACCACCACCACCAACATAGACACCACCAACACCACCACTGCTTCTGCTGCTGCTACTGCTAGCCTACTGCTACTGCTACTGCTACTGCTACTACTATGTGGCGCAATGGTTAGAGAGTGGCGCATTGCCAATGTTGTGTCCTTGGGCAAGGCACTTTACCCTCACAGGCTTTACTTGACTCGGGTGTAAATGAGTACCTGGTAGGACAGAGATGGCTATGCGTGCGATTAGTCCCTTACGCCGATATTGATACAGTGCTGTATTTTCCTAAAAGGAAGTTGAAATGGTATATAAACGAACAGGTCTAGTGACCAGGGGTAATGTGTGTGAAGCGCAAAGAGAATTGTATGTGTGCTTTATAAGAACTCACCATTATACTGCTACTATATATCTACGATATATCTATGAAGTATTTGGCATGCTAGTTATATTGGTATTTAGTGCTCACTTGATTACTTTGTCAGATTACGATTCCATTTGTTTATTGACATACAATTGAGAAATAGCTTGATCCGCAATGTGATCTGCCAATGGCCTATAGAAAGTGTTCGCTTGTAATGCTTAAACTAATATATGTTTTATATATTTAAAAAACTACATCATGAGAAAAATCTATCATTAGTATTCTTATATATTTTACAATTGTCGTTTTTTAAAACAAACCAGCTATGCATGATCTATTTCCTAGAAGTGAAGAGAAGTGGGGAGGGGGGGGGGGGGTATCCCTCCCCATTGTATCACAGGAGAGTAGATTTCCAGTATTGTAGACGCATACACTTGAGCTGATGGTGGTCGGTTTTTGAACAACTAGGTCCATCAATCACTTGAAATTTCAACTTTCATGGTTCATCTTATTAGTAGATCCTTGTGGGTATAATCCAAGATGACCGCCTGTTTTCTTAGGCCAAAAATTAATTATTGTCATCTTCGACAGAATTAGAGCAGATTCACGGTTTTGTTGTCGATCTAAAGGTTTTCGAGTAAGCCCAACATACATGTGGTGGTGTGGTAAAAATACTCATTTAACATGCTAAACATCGCATTGTAGGTAAACGCGCAAATATCTGCCATTTTTCAACGTCAAACAAAAAATTAGAAAGCATAATTTTTATATCTTCGTTTTATGACACTTTAACCCGCAGAGTAAATAATGTAATATGACGCGTTTGGTCACATAACATTTGTTATGCCCTCACAGATTGAAAATAAGACATATAAATCTAATGTTCAGTTTATATATTTTCCTGTCGAACTTATGTTTAATCTTTGAGGCCTCAAAGGTGGCCTAAAGCGCCGTTCATTCATACATTCATTGCTTATCTGAATGGTTGTGTTTTTGCACATGGTATATGGAGTGTTTGAACAAAGTACAATGTATTTTTTGTAGCAATGTATTTATTTACAGTGTATTTATTTGTGGCAGGCCTAATAAAAGATGATGACAGGTTTAACAATATAATTTATTTAACAATATTCAGTAATAGCGCTCAGACAAACAACATAACCGTCACAAAACCATGATACATGTAATGTCCATCTTCACAGCTCAATAACAGAACAAACAAATAATTTGACAGGTACAGAAGAATTGCATAAGCATAATTTCGATTATCTCAACACAACATGCATATGATTATGATTATATTTTAATTATATGGAGAATATTAACGACACACACGTTGTCTGCACAAACATGCCATAATTCACATTTACCTTTATTATGTTTATGTTTATAGTTCACACAGTTTCATGTGTCCTCAATATTGACATATGCATCTTGCAAAACCGCTTAAATGATTATTGAATAACAACGTGGTGTATAATAGACAGTATTACTGTGCATTAGATACCGCATGCTATCGAGAGAAAAAAGTAACCGGAGATATGTTTTAATGTGCTGATAAGTGAATAACAGCATTATTTTGATAAACAAAAAATTGGTTTCTGAAATACTGTGGTGTTTAGACACTCTGCAGTAGGTTAGCTCAATTTTACATTGGCTAGGTAAAAAAACAAACTTTTTTTTGTCAAATCAGGTAATATTGATCGATAATGGGTTATCTGATAACAAAATCTGCCGCCGTTTTTAATATTGTTTTGATCATCAATGTAATATATTCTTATGTCACCAGATGTGTCACTTCAGTATGATCAAATACATCAACTAAAGGTTTAAATAGATAAGTCAAGATTTAAATACACGAATGCGGCATATGCAAATACGAAAACAAATACCCAAACCTCCACAAGACAAATTATTGCAAATCAGTCAATTGATAAATTATCCGAAAATCTTAAACGGTCGAGTATAGTGGGATACATGTAGATTATATGCAAGAGCAGGATATCAACATTTATCATATGTTTCATCCATTCATTAACCAAATACGATACGATGTTTTCGATGATATTCCACCCGCTCCCGTTGTCGCAAAATCCGAAGATAATAATAAATATGTATTGCACATAAAAAGATAGCAGTAGTTGTGACCATCACCCAAATATGCTAACAATAACGATGTATATATTAAAACATATTTCCATATAACATTGCACCAATCTGTCATTTCAAATGCTATTGCCAGCTTTAAAACAACAATAATAAGATGCCTGAGTTTAAACACCTGACGTGTTTTAACAATTGTTTTTTTTATCTGCACGATAACATTTGCCTGATTTGATTTACCAGATAAAAAAAACTGTCTTTAAAACGTCGCATACACCGTCTAGGCGCACACTAAAATGTTCACTCTGTTATTGAGCGTGTGTTTCTTTGGATGAGTTGTCATTAGTTGATGAGATAAGGTGAGATGCCTTGTTATCAGACGATTGTTTTTGCTGATTACAATATGTATCATTTGATGAGATATGTTGAGATGCATTGCTGTCAGACAAAGGTTTCAGTTGATCATGTTGATGGTCACTATATTTGCTAGCTGATGAGATCTGTTGAGATGTCCCATCGTCAGACACAGATTTGAGCTGATGGCCACAGTATTTGTCAGTGATCAGCACAGCTATCACTTCACCTACCACGTTACTGCTCGATCTCACTCTATCTCTGAAAAAATAACGTTAAGCTGGGTAAGTGTATCGTAAGTCAAACGGTCGTTTTGTATTACCGATGGTAATCCTTCGCCTGCTAAAATGTTTTTCCCATTTTTCGTCATTTGAAGTGAGCCGTTCTGAGGCAATTGTCAGCTTCCAATGACGAAAAATATTTTTATTTATGAAAAATATATATCCTAAATTGAATTATTTGATACATATTGCATCTTCGCTAAAAAAAAGTTTTTTTTTGTATTTAAGTAACATTTTTTTATTGGTACAACGTCAACCAAACGTCTTCGACGTTGGTCTAACATTGTACCAATGCTATACAAATGTTTTGTGTTTACTGGGATAGTTATACTTACAACAGCCACTCCACAGCAAACAGCAGAGCCACGTTGTCAGGAGGTATATTTAGAGATGAGCAGATGATGACGACAATTACTAAACTAGAACTGGGAACTGATGGTAGAGCCAGGGTAAAGATGGCACTCAGTAAGCTGTCAACATTAGAGAAAAATACATGTCAAGGGCAGGTTCAGCAATCTATGAACATAATTGAAAATAAAAAATGAAAATGGAGAACGTACATCAGATGGAAAACAATGGCCAATAGGCTATGTACATATAACAGTGAAAATATAGAACGTAAGGTTGGGCATTATCTTTTTTCATGTAGATAATGTCGAGAAATAATTTTCGAAACGATCAAAATATACCTATAGCTCCACCAAAACAAACAAACGGACACCATATGAAAACAAAAATGAACCCATGCAGCTATAACCAGAGTAAAGCACTGATAACGTTGATCAGTATATTATCACCTCTCTGTTGTTTCAAGGTTAATATCTGCCTAAAGATTCCATGACAAGATTAATTCACACGAGCACTTAACCGTTTAACCGCCAAATTATTTAATCTGAATTTTCACCCTCTTGAAATTGTGTCTCGCTGACGCGATACACAACTTCAAGTGACTGAAAATTATTCAGATTTGACAAAATGCAGGTCAACTCTTTTCAAATCTTGCTGGTTGATGTCACATTTTATCTTTACCATATTTAAAATGTGGTACTTAATGTGCTAATAAAAAATGAAAACCCGAATATATGCGGCACCGGTGTTTAAAGGGTTAAGAAAGCAACACATTTTGTGAAAAGATGCCCGACTGGCAGTGGGAAAGGTGCATTATTGACATTCTCCCCTCTTTTCACACTCTCCTGCATGTACTTGACCACTTGGGGTGTGATTGATTGGCTGCATCTTGCCTTGTGGATACTTATGCTGTTTGCTCAAACCCTTTCAATGCCCGGTTTGCTCTATGTAGTTGTCTTTCATTTCAAGCTGGAAATACTGATCCAATTTTCAGCTTCGAATAAATGATATATGTCCCCTTCGGTATTAGAGTGTCGTATCTGCTACTTTACAAAGTGGCAGATACACCCTCTAATAGCAAGGGGTCGATATAATTTATTGAGTCAGATTTATACACCCCATGTGTTCTATTCTTCGATTGCTCTACCACGCTCAGCAAAGCCAAAAGGCAGTATCTACTGCATTTTGGCTTTGCACGGCAGTGCGTAGACTATTTCATGTGGCTTGAGCACAATTTGACCTGATTAAAAACGTAAACATTTTTATTCTACCCGCGCATTGTAAGTGTTAACCCTTTACCCTTTTTTAAAGTGTTTTAGTAGCAGGTTAAAGCACTTATTGAAAATAAAATGAGTGTTCAAACACGAAGATTTGTAAATTTTTGGTCTAAAATTAAACAAATACTTATCACCCTCTTAAAGTTGTGGGTCACGTCAGCGAGTTTAAGTGGGTGAGAATTTAAATAAATATTACATATCGGCCTCTGAGTATTAAAAGATAGTATCTACCACTTGGTAAAGTGGCAGATACTACTTTTCAACCCTCAGTGGGACGATGTAATGTTATAGGCCTATCAGAAGAATGATGTATGCCGTTCGAGGGAGGGGTTGGGTGGTAATAAAAACAAGACAAGACAGTTGATTAGGAATATGATAACTTATAATATACTGTTCTGCAAAGCCAAAATGCAGTATCTGCTTACTTGTAAATCCAGCAGATATTGCCTTTAGGCTTTGCACGGCAGTATAATATGATAATAATTATGTTTTTGCTTGGGCACTGACAGATGATATAAACCGGGATATAAACTCATACCAGTCATCGTGGTTACGAATGAAAGTTCCTGATAAGATACTCCACCTCACTGCCCAAAATGAGACTAAATTACGTGACCCAGGTGCCATAGCAGCTATATTATGAAACGGAAAAAATAGAAATACAAATACTGATGATTTCCCCGTGTTGTCATCATTATACTGTATAGCAAAGACGTTTTGTAATCACGCATCAATGAATCAATGAATCAATGAATCAATGAATCAATGATTTAACAAATCAATGATTCAATGAATCAATAAATCAATGAATCAATGAATTAATCGTTCAATAGATCAATCAATCAATCAATCAATCAATCAATCAATCAATCAATCAATCAATCAATCAATCAATCAATCAATCAATCAATCAATCAATCAATCAATCAATCAATCAATCAATCAATCAATCAATCAATCAATCAATCAATCAATCAATCAATCAATCAATCAATCAATCAATCAATCAATCAATCAATCAATCAATCGATCGATCGATCGATCGATCGATCGATCGATCGATCGATATCGATTGATCGATTGATCGATTGATCGGTCAATCAATCAATCAATCAATCAATCAATCAATCAATCAATCAATCAATCAATCAATCAATCAATCAATCAATCAATCAATCAATCAATCAATCAACCAATCAATCAATCAATTATTCAATCAATCAATCAATCAATCATTCAATCAATAAATCAATCGAGCGATCGATCAATCGCGCGATTGATTGATCAATCAATCAATCAATCAATCAATCAATCAATCAATCAATCAATTAATCAATCAATCAATCAATCAATCAATCAATCAATCAATCAATCAATTGATCAATCGATCAATCAATCACAAATCAATCAATCAATCAATCAATCAATCAATCAATCAATCAATCAATCAATCAATCAATCAATCAATCAATCAATCAATCACATCTTGTGATGAAGAAGTATTTTAAATGCTGCTTACCACACTACTGCTAGTTGGCTGACATCTAGTGAGTAGCCGCTAAGTTGAGCCAGGAAGTGCACAGCCACACAAATGAAGGCGGCACTGCCGTCTCCATTGAACGTCACAGAGGTGGGAATGGCGAAGGTGTAAAGGCGCTTGTTTACTCCAAGTGATTCACAGGCGTGGAACATGTAAGGCATAGCAACGGCTCTGTAAAACACAATTTAAACTTTAAACCTTATAACATGTATAACGCTGAATTATACACCATGGAGACCAAAGTGTTCTTTTTAATTTGAAATCATCATAAAAATCATCATAAGTATCTCTTTCTGATTCATTTGAATACCTATATGTCATGGATCTACGACCATTAGACATATTTTAATTCTTTCAGACGGCAGATTCTGACGCATAAAGACGGCCCCCGCACTGGAAGGGTTAAGTAACACATGTTTAACCCTTTAAGCGGTAAACACGACTTTAATCGTTTCCAGTATACTTTTTGATCAGATACAAGTTTTTGTGACATAAAGTTATGTTCAATCAGTAGGAATTGTAAATGTTTGGTATCAAATTAGACAAATACTAGTATGAGTAATTTTAGCCACTTCAAGTGGGTGAAAATTAAAATAAGATAACTTAGAAGTAAAAGGTTAAGATGGGAGGAGCTGGTATTCGATCTACAAAGTTTAATATAATCTGCTACGCGATCTAAATAATTTGTCCCACGTGCAGTGATACACGACTTTACGTGGGTAAAGGGTTAATGCAGAATGTACGTTATTAAAAGTGTACTCGTCCTCTTGCATATGAAAGGGTGCATCTACCACTTTGTAAAGTGGCAGATACACCCTTTCATATTCAAGGGGACGTCCTGTTGGCGCATAAAAATTTACGATCCCCTCACTGAAATAATCAAAATAGGTATTCAAATGAATCAGAAAGGGCTAACTAAGACATTTATGACGATTTCAAATTAAAAAAAATGGTTTATATATTTTTATTGTAATATTAATTAAATTCATTCAGCTCACCCAGATGTGGACGCAAATCCCACCAGCCAGACCTTCACCATTTTTAAATACGCCTTGAAGAGATTTTTTCTGACGGTGACGAAGTATATGAGAGGCAGAAGCACCACCTGGTGAATGACGCAGCAAATAACGACCGTCACCACAAACAAGCCCAGGTTGGCGAAGATTGTCTGCATGTCGTCTAGAGGTGCAATGGCGGCAACAATCAAGCTGAAGGCACCTACAGGTGCAGTCCTGTCAACAACATATAGTATATTTAAGCATTTAAGCACTGAGTACGACTAATGGTTTTTGATCTTTTGGATTAGCAGGTTAACCCTTTAACCGCCGGTGTCGCATATATTCGGGTTTTCATTTTTTATTAGCACATTAAGTACCACATTTAAAATATGTTAAAATAAAATGTGACATCGACCAGCAAGATTTGAAAAGAGTTGACCTCCATTTTGTCACATCTGAATAATTTTCACTCACTTGAAGTTGTGGATCGCGTCAGCGAGACACAACTTCAAGTGAGTGAAAATTCCAAATGAATAATTTGGCGGCTAAAGGGTTAACACAGCTTAAATCACACTTGTTGAGAATGAAATGGGTGTTTCAACATCAAGATTTGAAAATGTTTGGTCTTAAACTATACAAATATGAGTAATTTTCACCCACTTAAAAATTTAAATAGAATAACTCAGCGGGAAAAAAGTTAATTAGGCAGAATATATACAACTATACAACTATAGCTACTAGAACAGGGTTCCCACGGAGATCTGGAAATTAAATTCTATGTCTTTTCCATGACTTTCCATGACCATTTTTAAGAATTCCATAACTTCGTAAACGAATTAAAAATGCACATTTGAAACTGCACAGGCTCCACCATCACACCGGTCCGATCTAAAGCAGAACCGGGTATCGCAGCTTCTTACTTTTTGCATGTAGAGCTATATGTGACTGTCAGTGTCATTGTGTATCAAAATTGTAGGTAATCAAAACACTCAAAGAAATGTGATAGACACTTATACAAAATTCCATGACTTTTTCATAACTTTTTGCCAAATTTTCATTTTCCATGACTTTTCCAGGCCTGGATTTTATTTTTTCATTTTCTATAGTTTTCCATGATTTTCCACCGTGGAAATTCGAAGATTGAGGTTTGATATAATTTTTTTTATTGTAGCATGTGACGTATTGTTTACAGTAAATAAGTGTACGCTGAAAATATATACTAAGATCAACTATCTACATGATCTGATAATAGCTACAAAACCATAAATTATATGACAATACTTTATGGTTGCGCCACGATTTAGAAGGAAAATCAATATTAATCCTTATAGCGCTAGGCTCGGCTACTGTTGTTTTTAATCCGATTTATAAGCCGAATAAAACACTGTTATTATGAACGAAATGTGTGCTTCAACATCAAAATTTGCAATTTTTTGCCTCAAATTAAAACAGTTGTGGGTCGCGGTGGTGAGACACACCTTCAAGTGGGTGAAGATTCAAATTATATAACATTAACCCTTTAACCGCCAAATTATTCAATTTGAATTTTCACCCACTTGAAGTTGTGTCTCGCTGACGCGATCCACAACTTCAAGTGAGTGAAAATTATTCAGATTTGACAAAATGGAGGTCAACTGTTTTCAAATATTGCTGATTCGTGTCATATTTTATCTTTGACATGTTTAAAAGGTGGTACTTAATGTGCTAAATAATAAATGAAAACTCGAATATATGCGGCACCGGCGGTTAAAGGGTTAACAGCGCGTTTAGGGTTAATTTCGCTGTTTCTGCTAGGTAGGGTGTATTTCGGTACGATGTTTAAATAATTATTATGTCAACTCTCCCACTAAAATATAATGAATTTTGTGATAGGGCATTATAGTTGTATAAATTAATAGATATTGCGTAAATTTAGGATCGATAATACTGTACGTAATGGTCTTGAATCTTAATAAACAACCGCCTATCAGCGATCAAGTTAACATTGTAAGTTTAATCTGATAAACTGATAAATGTTATTCATTGTCTCTTGTCGACCAGCCTACATCTATAACCTGGCTTCGATCTATTCCGTGAAATGCAGTGACGTCACCGAAAACCCTTTTGAATGGCTATTCTGTGAAAACATGTTATATAACACCCCCTCCCCCACGCTTCATTGTTTTAGCTAACTCAGTGAAAAATTGGATGTCAAGGCTGTTGAGTTTCAGCGAATAAAATGTAATACTTCAAGAAAAATGTTAAAATATTTGAAGATCGTGTAACTCGTCGTATAATCTACGATCAGTAAAAATAAAAACGGTTACACTCTATCATCTCACCATAGTAGCCATTGGAGGAGTAGCATGATGACCTGTAGAACAGACTGGAAGAAGTTCAGGAAGGGTTGACCTGCCTGTTTGAGCTGTCCACACGCGATACCCATCATCATACTGCCGAATATCAGCCCTGTAACCAACAAATAGTCATTAACCCTTATCGCGCTAAGTTACTTTATTTCAATTTTTTCAACCACTGGACTCCAGAGGTTGAAAATTACCCATATTCCTTTATTTTACATTTACAAATTTAACATTAACTCGCCGTATTAACATTTACAAATCGTGCTGTTTAAACAGTCATTTCTTTTCAAATATAGCAGTGATTTGATCGACAAATACAACAAATTAAATTACGACTATCGTCTTTCACGATTATATTCGTTTTCTTTGTCATTTTTTATTTGCAAATTAAATACCAGCTTTTAAACATGTTGATTTTAAAACGTGACATCAATCAGCAAGCTTTCAAAATGGTTGACATCCATTTAATCGAATCTGAATTATTTTCACCCACTTGAAGTTGTGAGTCGCGTCAGCGAGACTCAACTTTAACCCTTTAAGCCCTCACGATGCATTAAAGCATCCTTTTACATCCCTGAAAACAGACTTAATTTTCCTACAACTAGGGGTTTTAGTTGGATTATTTCCATGAAACTGGCTCACAATACATGGCAATTTTCTTTTTTACCCACTTCAAATCATCTTCATCCACTACAAGACGAGAATTGCGACAGCAATTCGCGGCTTGTAGTGAATGAAGATGACAATGTAAAGTCAGGCTTGAAAGGGTTAAGTGGGTGAAAATTGCAATTAAATAACTTGGCGGTTAAATAGAAAATATTGATGCAAAAAAAATTATGTGGACGTAGGCTACAATTCAATCATTTCTAGTATCCGTTGCAAAACACAATTTTTCATAATGGACACATCTTTGACACTTAACAATCCGTTCGTCTGGAACTTTTACATTATTGGTTTGAAGAGGTGGTACGAAAGGCCTAAATTGTCGCCCATATTAACCTGATTACCAGATTAACACAGGTAATATACAAGCAATATCTAGAGTTTGCCTTAGTACATCAAAGCAACATTTTGAATCCAATTAGCATAATGCTATATATCAGAAACAGTGTGGGTATGGTTGCTAGTTATGTGTCTAGTATTGATTTAAATGGTAGTGTGATATTTTGAAAAAAAAACACGTTGATAGCGTGCATTGTCAAAGTTATGATAGATAAATATATTTTATTGACATTTATAAGTCTAGGCCTACAATAAGACATATGTGTCAATACAACTTATATCGCACTTTTAATTATGTCATATCTCCGGCTATAACAATTTTCGAAAGTTGCCTGTTCAATGACCCGTGACCAGTGTACGTCTTCATGGACGGGTTTCACCAAACGTGACAAAGTATTATATTGTCAACTTGTGGTAATAAAGGGTCGTATCTGGCATTTTACAAAGTAGGAGATACAACCTTTTGATGGCAGAATGGCGATACATGGGTTTACTATATTGAACATATTAGCCAGGCTAGCCACTCTGCTGATAATATCACTATATAATAATCGTGTTAATAGTTGCATTATTATAGCAATTATTGTGAAATAGAAAATCATTTTCGGAGAGATATTTCACATAAATGGCTGAATTAAATAAATTAAGTTACTAATCATTGTACCAATTTAAATTATCACCCACTTTATGTTGTGTCTCGCTACCGCGAGCCACAACTTCAAGTGGATAACAATTACTCGCAATTGTACCATTTTAACTCTTACGGCGCGGGGGTCGACTTTAGACGTCAGAATAAGATGTCTGTAGACGTCAGATTCTGACGTCTTAAGTCGATCCCCGCACTGTAAGAGTAAAAATATTTAAATTGATCGTAGAACCATAAAATAGGTATTCAAATGAATCAGAAAGAGGTGGCTAGACATGTATAAAATAAAAATAAAAATGTTTGGTGTCCATGTTTTTTACGAAAGTATTTCAGCACTTTAAGGGTTAATCAAGAGTTGCTCGTGTCTCCTTCAAATTTTATCATTATTTTTTTCAGGATAAATAATTGGGGTAAAGCGACTATAGTTGGGCTTAGCGCGGAGTAAGCGGGTAAGAGGTATGATACATCACTGATCACTTGATTTGATATTACCTAGAACATTGACCGAGTTCGTCCAAGTGATTTCCCTGGACAATGAGATCATGGTTTGATTCATAAGACCGTCTGTTGAGTTCACTTCTTCAATGTGCGAATGTTCACTGTACACTGTTTGCGACTGTGTAAAATATAACATATTTATCAGGAATAATATTGAGTGGGATACACTTGAAAAGTTTTGATTATCCACAAACCGGGCTTACGGTATTGAAGTAGCCGCTGTCATGGTTACCATCATTAAATGGTATTGAATTATGGTTCTAAAATGATTTATTGCTGCTAACATTTGGTCTAAGTAAATAAAATGTAAATAATTGTGAGATACGGCAGCGAAACAGAATATTTCAACCGGCTGAAATATTATGCATGTAATAGCAAATCGTAATCACTCACTTTCTGAATGGATGCCCTCACTAGATTTTCTGGGAACATATTTCTGCAATGAGAAGTCGGAAATAAAAATAAAAAAATCATGCAAATGTTAGAATTGAGAGAATGCTATTCTATATAGTATAGCTTTAAATACTACATTTACTGCGTTACATGTTTGAATTCATTGTAATCTGACATTGCTGGTGCAGTTCGTACTTTCAAACGTATGACGAATACCATTATGTTTAAAATGTAAACTTTTTATCATGGTTATCAGTGCTCATAATTCACAAGTAGTGATGTATTTGGGTTTTGCACTCACATATTAGACACGATTCAGTAAATGGCTTATGCGTCTATATAATTATGTTTAAAAAGCGACTGAAGGAGGATTTGCTTAACTTTGCACGTGGTTGACAAACACGACCCTTTCTTGCAGATAGACTTCGACATAATTATAGGCTCAATATTTTTGTCTTGAAAATTAACCATGAAGACAGTTCAAATATTCGGCAGCACAGAAAGGTTAACCCTTTCAGTGAGCCCCCCACTGAAATAATTTAAATATTTATAAAGGCTGTAGACAAAGAACATAGCTATTCAAATGGATCGGAAAGAGCTAACTAAGACATTTATGACAAAATCAAATTGAAAAAAAATAATTATTTTGTTCTCCATGGTTTATGCGCTTCAGGGGTTATGTAATGCAGGGTGATGTACTGCATCCCATAGTTTTAATTAGGCCTACAACTGCGCCGTGCAAAGCCACTTAGCAGAATAGACTAATCACAGGCCGTCATTCAGCCATATGCTCTGCAAAGCCAAAATACAGTATCTGCGTGCTTCTAAAGTAATCAGATACTACCTCTTGACTCTTGACTGAATACCGGGCAGTGATTAGCTAGATTCTGTCATGTGAGTTTCTCACTGGTAATTGCTAGGGATATACTACTATGATGATGTCATGGTTATTTTCGGCTTGTCTGTAGTGGCTAACCATATTACCTGAGTAAATCTGCTATTATATCTCCAGTTTGCAGCCCAGTTTGAAGTTTCTTGGGCCCACTACTAGCGGTGGAAATGCCAGAACCTGCATAAAACAACAATTTATGTTCATTTGCTTTTTCATATCAGTAACCATGTAACTGTGCGTCACTATTTTTGAAGACTATCTTATATGAACATTATTAAGATGGAAGTTATCAAATTGACTGGCCATGGATTTAGAGAACTATGCTCAAAATGCCTTTTATCTTAATAAGGAACATAAGTAAGGCCGGAGCGTACTGAGAGATTAGTACACGCAACTGTAACGCCACCCATACTTAAAGTACTCCACTGGCTTCCTATCTCTCAGAGAATCCAATATAAAATTCTTACTACTGTTTATCCTTCCCAACACCGTCATCCCTCATATTATTTGAAAGACATGTTAAGTCATTATAATCCCTTTAGGGCATTGGAATCAAAATGTTGTAATAATCTGAAGGTGCTGCGTGCTCGGGGTGCCTATGGCACCAGAGCTGTTTCCACCTGTGGACATCGATTTTGGAACAAATTGTCTTGTCCTAGGACTTGAAAAATGCCACAACGCTGGAGACTTTAAAAAAAAACATTAGAAAAGCTTTTATAACTAATATTTTATAGACTGAATTTTCTATTACTTATTTATCGGTTCTCGCCCGTACGAATTATTATTTTAGCTAGTTTTAATTAAATACAATTTTAATACAATTTTAATTGTGAAGACCTAAAAAATATAACCTAGCGCTTTAACCCTTAGAGCGCGGGGGTCGACTTCAGACGTCAGCATCTGACGTCTGTAGACGCCAGATTATGACGTCTAAAGTCGATCTCCGCACTGTAATTGTAAAAATATTTCTAATGACGGTAGACACATAGCATAGGGATTCAAATAAAGCAGAAAGAGCTAGCTTAGACATTTAGGATGATCGCAAATTGAAAAAAACTTGATCACCATGGTTTATACAAAAATATTTCCGAGTTGTGAGGGTTAACATAGTTAAGGGAAGCTAAAATGAGAAAAAAAACTTCCCAAGAGGGTTGAACAAATCCTAACCAATGTACTGATCTATATCATTCCCTTGAAAATGAATATAGATTACATAAATCATATTGTACTCAATATGTACTATTGAGTACAATATGATTTATTGTACTCAATATTGTAGATTAAATATATTGCATCGATCTATTCATTTATCTTGAAATGTATATAGATTACATATATTTCTCCCGGAAAAATATTGAATTTGTGTGATTTATGTGCATACCTGGATTAATGAGCACGGCCATGAACACTCCCAGCAGAGCCCCCATCAGATTGGTCAGGGACAAATAGCTCATCAATATAGCGCTTATCTTGCCGTTCTCCTTCGGATCCATCGAAGCAGTTGCTGAAAGAAATAATTGGGTACATATAAGTACATTATGTGTTGACATTTTTCATTTATTTGAAATTTGAATTGCTGATTCAACGGCCATGGCCCACCACCAAAACCAACAGCAAAAACAACAACCGTGGCAACGGATAGACCACTGTTCACAACGCGCGTGAGAAGGGGGTCCCACAAACCACCGCGCCATTGACATCATAAACTACAGTCGGAAATCTGAGTATTTTTCCAACGTACCACCATATATATTTGTACGTGTACAACAGTTTCTACACAACTATTTCCATCGTGAGAGCTATAAAAAATTGTGATGCGATACCTAAATACCTTGCAGTTGGTAGCCCACTTTATTGTTTTTAATTTAAAAATAGCAGACAGAAAACAGGGATATGGCATGCATCCTAACTTTGTTAACTCAGACGTTAAAAACCACATACAGAATAATGTTGATGATGATACCTCGGAAAATTATTCAGATTACTGATTGCATGTTAGCGCATACCGATTCCACTATGGACCACGGGTTTAACCCTTTGACCGCCGAATAATTTAATTGTAATTTTCACCCACTGTGAGTGAGTGAAAATTATTCAGCTTTAACAAAATGGAGGTCAACTCTCTTCAAATCTTGTTGGTTGATGTCACATTTTATCGTTACCATATTTAAAATGTGGTACTTAATGTGCTAATAAAAAATGAAAACCCGAATATATGCTGCACCGGTGGTTAAAGGGTTTAAAACATTTTATAATCATGTGTACTCACATGAAATGACAGACGACACCACCAAAGGTATAATAGTCATCTTCAGTACATTCAGGAACAGTTCACCTGGAATACCTATCAACAGAATCACAGAGCATCAAAATAAAAAAGTATTAATTTATGTGACAAATCATGTTTTTTTTTTAATTTATGTTTAAGTGCTACATTACACCTTCCTATTTTCACTTTTTTATTGCTGCTATTATTGGCAAAATCGCCAGTTTCAGCTGTATAAAAACATTGGTTACTTTCAAAAACTAGACCGGACAAGTTGTTTGAGATTTTGACATGCATATCTTATATAATTCTCAATATTTCAATATTTGTGTGACACATTGAAATATGGTGAATAATTTCACTCATAGAACTGGTTGCAGCAGTTAAATGAAACATGTCTTATTCAGGGCATAGCATGCAGTCCATAAATAATAATTGAATCATTTCTGAAAAAAATACGCTGAATTTCCATTAATGAATTCGCGGACATTCAAAAATATAATCCCCCATTGATTTACTAATCGGAGAAGCAAAAGTGAACGAAACGTCACGTTCTGTCTAAGTGGACCTCTCCAACTGGCAAAATCATAATAATTTATCAGCTGCTAAATGAAGTCAATGGGCCACACATCTACATAAAAACGTTGTGTAATTTCAGTCCTATTACTTTTTGCGGTTAGAATGATGCAAAAACTAACAAAATATCGACAACTGTACAGTGACGAACCGATATACTCATAACATATTACACTGATCTACATTTCTGGGCTCTGCCCTGTTATCATGGTTATCTATAGATCAGTGTAAATAACAGTGTTGGGATTATTGGCCACGTTTTTATTTCCGTAATTCTATTTTTTACCCACTTGAAGTTGTGGCTCACGAGCCACAACTTCAAGTGGGTGAAAATTATTATGCCACGTACCCAGCCACATGATCACCGTGTCACTCGGCCTGGTGCGACTGACCCCGAACCCCACCAAGAACCCCAGGATGACCCCCAGCAGAGTAAGGATCATCACCAGGTTGTCCTTGACGCCTCTCACGATCCCCTGTCTACTGCATGCCGAGCAGGATGGGGACGTGGTGGTGTCGGGATCTGTGGCTGTCTGGTGGAAGGACTTGTCGTTCTGTTCGTCCATCAATAAGGACATCTCTCTTGCCTCTTCCCTTCCCGCAGCCTCATTCTCCTCCACGTATCTCATCTCCGCTTGACGTATTCTGGTTTCTGAAACAAATATTGGGTCTGTATTAATTTCCTGTCATATAATTGAGCGAAAAACTTGTTCATTCTTTAATACTTAATTATACCATAATCATTTACCAGTATATGCATCATTCATTGCTGAATTGCCAACGTTAAGTTTAAGGGACCAGACCACCGTCAAATTCAAACCTTGTCAGGGGCTGAAATAGGCGTTCAATCTTAACTTTTACTGTTGGAATATTTAGTCTAATGATATTTTAACAACAATAAAATAGATAATTAACCATATTTTAATGCTCTAGGCACGTTAGACGTTTTGACAATCTTGACTACAAGTATGTAATGGGCTGGCTCCTTCAACGAAAACATGATCTCTTGTGTTAATGAAGACAATGGATTGTGGCAAATAAATCATTTTCATAAAAATGGTGGCCATATTAGATTGTATGCCCCATTGACTTCCGCTCATTCTGAAGCATACTTCAGCTTATTTTGTCTCGATCTGGTTATTGAAAATTCTCAACGTCCAAGGATATATTGGGTGGACCTCTACTAAGATTATATAGGAGATATATGCAAAAATTGATTGTATTTCTGCTGAAAATCAATTTTCAAGATTCCGACCTCAGATGCCTTCTGGTGTGACGGCTGATAATTTATCTGAACCTTTAAATCGCTGAAATATGTTTGTATAAGTCATGGAGATCAAAGGTTTTTTTTTAATTCAATCATTATAAATGCCCAAGTTAGATTTATCCGCTTCACTCGAATTCCTATGTTATTAGACGTGCAGATGGTTCTCATTTAGATCAATATTTAAGGAGTTTTAGGCTCAGAATGTAATAGGGACAAATTATAGTTCATCTTATTGGAAATTCTCTCCTCTTTTCAGTGGTGGTTGATGTGGAGCTGTATTATTGGGAGAAATCGATGAAAATTGAGCTCAAAATCATGTACCCGCAAATTTAATGATTATTTTCTGTATTTTTTGCCTGATTAACAGAAAGTGAATTTGTTATAATGTAAACGTTCCACATGTAATATTGACACATTATCAACTATGTTTTTAAAAAAATCATCCTCTTTCCAATGGTGTCTCATGTGATCTTCTACTCGTAGCAGAAATTTGTAAAAATTGATATTAGAAGTTTGTACCGTAAAATTATGTAACCGCTTTCTCTATTTTTTAAAAAATAACCACAATTAAAATAATTTGTAGAAAATGGCATTGGTTAGAAAGTAATATTTGCATTTTAAACTCTCTATGGCACAGTCACATTCCAGTGGCACCTCGCAAAAGTCTAATTCTGTTCAGAAATTGGCACAAATATTAGTGTAAAACATGTTATATGGTCCCTATTTTTAGCGAAAGTCAACTTCTTAATCTTAAATAGCGGTAGTGGGATATATCTTCACCATGTTCACGGGGTACACTTGACTTGAATGTTTATATAAAAAATATAATACTGCAATACACTAAAATTAATTGTTGAAATAAATACAGAAAAAGTGTTTTAATAGAGCAACATCCCTGAAACAAAACCCTTCATAACCACAATAAAAATATTTATAACAAAATCGTAAATCTCCACGCCTCAGCATTATTATTATGGTAAACATTAGGACTATGTAAAATAATATATTAGGACCATGTGGCCGTGTTTCTGTGTTTCGTGTTTCTTTGTGGATTGTTTTTGATCCGATTTGATCGATGCCACGCAGTTACGGTTAGTCGCCAAAGTTTGACAAAATTCGAGCAAACACGACGCTGGCCCCAACGAAGGTCACTAAACCAGCATTGTGTGAACATTTTTAGTGTTTGCTGAGTAGATTCCCACAGATATTCAGCGAAAATGCAAAAAGTCTGGTGTTCAACGGAAAACGTATCAGGCTTATATTATTGACAGTCAAGAGACACGATCTTGTAAATCAGGTATGTGCATTGTATTGGCAATATATTTTCACTAACATGCTGGTATTTTCGTAAATTCATTTCAGTTTTTTCGTCTTGTTTCTATTAACACTACGTGTTTCTGTATTTTTTTCATAATTTAAATGATTCATCATAATCTAAATTATATTTCAGGTGACGTCTCAGTATAAAAATGAAGCGCCTAGTTGAAGTTAAGTCCTCTGCAGGTGAAACCGGGCAAAAAACGACCAAGGCTGTGCACAGACTACTCAAAGTGCATAAAATGCCGGTCACTAACAAGAAAACCATTAAGCAAGCCTTCTGCTGCTGGAGCTATTAGTATTGTTAGTGCTGCAAATATACACAAAGACGAAGTCTATATGTTTGCCTAACAAACCAAGATGAATTGGATGCAGATACGTTAATTTCAAATGGATTAGTCTACCACAGAAATTGTTTTTCGTCATTCACTAGCAAAACAAATCTAGTTCACATAGAATGCGGTGATGAGTTATCAGCAGGGACTAGTGAACAATCTGTAGAAGTGAATATTTCAAGAAAAGGCCGACAAGATCGTCACTATCTGCGTCATTAACAGATTGGTCAGTTTGTGTGCTATGTATTAAAAAATTTAAATAACAGGAAACTCCATAAAATAGACACAAATGAAAGATCTGACATTTTATTTCAGGCTGCAGAAAGATTACATGATAATGATTTTAAGCAAACTTATGTTTGAAGATATCATAGCTGAGCATGCGTTGTATCATAACAACTGCATTATTGCAGCTAAATCAAATAGAATAGACAATACAAGTGACAGTTCAAATAATGCTTTCTCGAAACTAGTCGATGAGATTGAACGATATGTTATACTACAGGGGAAGGCATATATCATATCTAAGCTACTTGGCATGCTTAAACATTTGATTGCTTTGATACCTGATAATTACAAACCATCCAATCTGCAGAGACGGCTTGAGAAACAGTTTGGTAAACGTATAATGATTATTCTATCCCAACACGTTTCCATCTGCAGATGATTGCACAGGGAAACGCCCTGGTAAGCGTATACCTCCAGTGGTTTTGACGGCTGCGCTATGGCTGGTTGATAAAAGATCATACAGAAATGGAGTTGACACAGCACAGATGAGGTTAGAAGTAAAGCTTGTTCAACTGTACCAACATTATTACACCGATTCATTTGAGAATAGCAATCCTTGGACATCATAACCATGGTTCAAGATCACTTATTGACACTCTTCATAGTAATAGAAGTTGTGTGAGCTATGATGAGTTAAGGCGTTTTTTAACCAGTGCGACTGAGAATGGACTACATCATGTACACAATGGTATATATATTCCCAGTTCAATAGATATCACTACTGTAGATTGTGGTATTGTACAAGAAGGTGATGATAATGTTGACATAAATTGTCAAACAATTGATGGAATGAATACATTACATGCAATTGCGCGGGTATTGTTTCAAGAGCAGGCAACATATAAAACACCAACTTAAGAGAGAATTCCTCGTGTGTCAGAAAAATATCTTGTCATGTCAAATGAAATTGAATCTCTAATAATACTTCTCCGTCTACTCTCTCTTGGAAAGGTCCCGTTACCAAGTGGATAGAAAGCAAAGGACACTGCCATTCCTTTTTGGTCAAGATACCACTGAAAAACACTCATCTCGCACTGTGGTGGGATATGCACCAATAGTAGATGACAAACCCTCAGATATGTCAGTCATGAAAAAATGCACAGAGATGTCACATGCACTTGGTCAGTCATTTTCAGTGCAAGCAATGGACCAACAGCTGTATGTTATAGCAAAGCAATTTATGTGGCATTTACCAGATGAATTAAACAACCACACTATGCGACTTGGTGGCTTTCACACACAGTGTTGCTTTATTTCATCAATTGGTCAACTCTGGGGTGATAGTGGTTTACGTGATATTCTCATTGATTCTGGTGTGTATGCATCTGCCACCGTTGATCAAATGTTGTGGTTTATATTGATGTACGAAGCACTCAGTAATGAGGTGTTACATGAGGTCTTTTTTCAAGTGGTTTGAGAAAGACGATCACATGGATGGCTTTTCGCCACAGTTATGCTCATACTTTTTTAGTCATTTTAACATGTTTAATGGTAAAACTTAGTAGTCGATTGTATTACACAATGAGTTAGTCTATAGCAAATCGTAATTTTAGTGATGTTGTGTCATGTGATACTACTTACTAAAGATTTAACTGACTTGGATGCTAGTCTCCTCTAAAAATATAGATTTTTCTCGTTATTTTTGATTTTTACATGGTTATGAGCCAAATGTTGTTTATTTGAAATGGTGAAGGGCTATTTGTGGATTAGTGTGTATTAGTGTGGAGTAAAATATGCCTAATATGGACATTCAATTAAGTACAGTTATGTGTCGTTACATTGGTAACAGTTTGATGCCAATTATGTAGAATGATAACGATAGTAACATATTGTTGGTGTTGATTTGTGTTCATAGATAATTGATTGGTATGGATGTAATCGGTTCTGTATAACATATTTAATCATTACATAAACATGTAAATTCATTTAAAAAAAATATAATATCATTGATGATACTATAATATACTTTCTGTTAGCGCTCTCTGTTTTAGTTTGATAAATGTAGAATTGTTGGTATTTTTATATTTTGCCCTGCTAAGACACATTTGCGTGTTATGTAGTTATAAATGTAAAACTAGTCTATAAAAAATATATTTTCATCATAATTGATGTTGGGTTTACACTTGTACATTAAAGCAACGAATAAAACATTATTTGTTATTATTTGTTAGTAGGCAATGGACTAATGGTTTGTTATTTGTGTCTGTTCGTGTTTTATCATAATATATATTACATTGATCAACAAATCAAACTAAAATTGATATCAATGAACGTTGCAACACGCATATAATTATATCAAACGCAAAGTGTTTAAGTGATAATATTGGAAATTGTAAATTTGTTTCTATAATATTCATGGATGCACCAAGGAAATACAAGCCACAGACTCTATCAAATACTAGTTATGTTGTATTTTTTACGGAGATGTTTAAAATATGATATTTAATTTATCTGTACAATTTTTAAACCTGATTTTCACAACTTTTTTATTGGAATATTACCCCAAATGAGACACATTTAGGATGGGGATGGTATTGAGTGTGAGACTAGCTATGATGAAGATGTATCAAGTTCAAAACGTTTACATTGTAGACATTTGCGGGTACATGTCTTTGAGCTGAATTTGCACCAATTTCTCCCAATAATACAGCTCCACATCAACCACCATTGAAAAGAGGAGAAAATTTTCAATAAGATGGATTATAATTTGCCCCTATTACATTCTGAGCCTTAAAGTCGATTTTTATAGCCACCAGCTGCACGTCTACATGTATATGGGTCTACGGCCATTATAAACAGTTTTTCAGTGCGGGGATCGACTTTAGGCGTCAGAATCTGACGTATATGGACGTCAGATCTTGACGTCTAATGTTGATCCCCGCGCTGAAAGGGTTACATTTTATCACTCATCATTTTTGGCAAAGATGCTAGAGGTATTGAGAAAAAATCGATAAAAAATAGATTTTCTACGCACGTCACTTGCAATCGACCAGACTGTGTGTGTATTTTTCAAATAAGCATTTTTTTTTTCTTTTGTTTTTTTTTTCAAAGAAGAACATGTACTGCGCAATTCAAACAATTAATTGCAAATGATTCAGACATAATCTTGAATATTTTTTCCTGTTGGCAATTAGGTGTCTCCATCCAATCAATTTCGTGCTTAAAATCTAGCACATAAATATCGAAAAATGCATTGTAGGCCCACTATGCGAATTTGTTAACCATGTTCACTCACCGATCATATGTTCCTACCGTGAACTATTATTATAATACTAACTTAATTGTCTTGATATTTAGCCTATATATTCATGATGAATCTCTGTGTCTTTGTGCGGCTATTCATAATTTTATACAGACATCGTGTAGCCGTTTCATGCGTTAGTATAATCCTACCATCGATACACCACACATATGTGTTACCTTTGCTGAACTCAATACTTAGTCAAATACAGAATGGTAAAGTGCACAGTCGTTTTCAATGCTTGGTCACCGAACCATAATGTCATCAGGTCATACACTTCTGA
Source organism: Flabesymbios commensalis (assembly GCA_964017125.1). Classification (NCBI taxonomy): domain Eukaryota; kingdom Metazoa; phylum Annelida; class Polychaeta; order Terebellida; family Flabelligeridae; genus Flabesymbios; species Flabesymbios commensalis. The sequence goes on along the minus strand of OZ024914.1, from coordinate 37,688,406 downwards.
AGTGCCAAGAAAAACGGCAATAACCTAGCTGTTAACCCTGTCCATCAAGTTCCTGATTTACATTTGCACCCGCTTGAAGTTGTGTCTCGCTACCGCAACTCACAACTCCAAGTAGGTGACAATTACTAATAATATCGTTTAATTTAAGACCAAACATGTGCTAATCTTGCTGTGTAAACACACATTTCGTTCCCAATAACAATGTTTTAATCGGCTAATAAAACGGATTAAAAAAAACGACCATAACCGTGCTTAGCGCTTAAAGGGTCAATTTTGTAAATTAGTGGTCACTGGTGCTTGTCCTTACAGGGCAGACATCTCGCTGTTCAGTCGTGTGTCACAAAGTAGGCCGATATATAATAGCGCTGGTCGCTGTTCTGACAATTTAAATACCTATATTTTCATCATGTTCACTGTTGCAGAACTCGTTGTATTTCTAACGAGTTAATTTACCCAAATTGAATAAGCAACATTTTCACGCACTTGGAGTCTTGTCTCGCTGGCCATGCTGACGCGATCCACAGCATAATATTTGCTACCAGATATTTTCAAATATTGATGTACACTCCTTTCGTTCCCAACAACCGTGATCAGATGATAACATGGGAGTGATTTTATCGGCCAATGAAATGGACGTCTCATGTTTGTTGGGTGATATGAGAACACTGCCCAGCAAACACGAAAGGTTGATCCAATGTTGGTTTAATGTTTAAAGACGACTATAGTCGTGCTTAGCGGTGTCAGGGTTATACCCCCATGCTACTGAGAAATTTTGTTGACCAGAGACTGACCTGCTGCCGCCAGGCAAGCACATTTGAAGCTCAGGTCAGTATATGATTAGTACATGACGCCTGTGGCTTACATTCACAATGAGTTCAGTTCAGTTGCGTCGCGCACTTAGCACCAATCCTTGGTCGCACTAGCCAGCTAACGTGCCAATGATGTTGATTGTGGTAGCAGCGTGTCCGCAGATGAAAATTCGCAGAACTCGTCCGTAAAGACTCAGTATTAGTGGGGAGCCTCTGTGTCCGAGGAAGGAGGCTATATGTTAATAATTTTATTATAAATTCATTATCACAACAAGTTGTTGGAGATTACTTGTATTTGTTTAATTTAAAAGCAAACATAATTATACAAATTTTGCTCTCTAAACACTCATTTCATTCCCATTAACTGTGATTCAACCAGCTAATAAAATATAATAAAACGATTATACTACTTTGCAAAGCCAAAAGGCTGTATCTGTTTACTTGTAAAGTAAGCAGATACTGGCTTTTGACTTTACACTGCAGTATAGTCGTGCTTAATAGCGCGTTTGGGATTGAGTTGTCGTTTTCGCCCAAGCTCCACATTGTGTGATGGTGGAGCTTGCCCAGCTAGAGTATAGGACTGTTATGTATCACACAGGATTTGTTATGAACCGATCCAGATATCGACACAGTAAACACAAAGCATTTGTATAACATTGTACAAATGTTATACAAATATTTTGTGCTTACTAGGTCAATGCATGCACCACTGCACTTGAAATCAATTAGACGACGATTATAGCCTCTATCAATCAATATTTCTTTTAAAATATAACCATTATTGACTTTTATATTTTTATCTCATGAAATGTAAATTACATTAGGAACTCCTCTATGTCTTGGAATAAAAAATGAATTGAAATGATAGCCAATCCAGATATCTACCCATTAAACACAACATTTGTATAGCATTTGTACAATGTTGGACTAAATTCGAAATATTTTGTGCTTAGGCCTGCTAGGTATGCATGCACTACTACACTGCAAATCGATTGGACGGCGAATATAGCCTCCACCAATTAATATTTCTTTAAAAATGTAAACACTAATGACTATTATATTTTTATCTCTTGAAATGTGAATTACATTAGGAACTCCTCTATGTCTTGGAATAAAAAATGAAACAACAACGGTAGTTTCGCTCACCTACCGTGTTCACCTATATTATGATGCTCCTCGTCCAGTTCTTTATTCTACTCTAAACCGCTCGACACATGACACTATTATTATACAGGGCGGAATAGATTCCCCATAATCAATACTGAACGTCTGGTGTGCGCACGCGTTGATCTGCATGTAATGTTGGGCCAGCGTCATGCGACATTAGTTCGACATCGTATTTGCGTTTGCTGCCCCTTGAATGCTGCGGTACTCTCAAAGTGCTATATTTTTGCGTCATTATAACTTGAATTTATTGACCCACCACCCGTGACGGCGGCCATACAAATGTCATATTTCGTCAGCCCATTTGTTTTACGTCAAAAAGGATGACGAAATATCAGTGTTCTGTACACTGTAGTGTGATTGGGGGGGGGGGGTGTTGGGTGAGTGTGGGGACACGCAAAATCACACTGTTGAATTTCAGACATCTGGACATATCGAATCTTTAACAACGGTGCCGCATATATTAGAGTTTTTATTTTTTATTAGCACATTAAGTAAATACCACAATATGGTAAAGATAAAATGTGACATCAACCAGCAAGAGTTGACCTCCATTTTGTCAAATCTGAATAATTCCCACTCACTTGAATTTGTGGATCGCGTCAGCGAAACACAACTTCAAGTGGGTGAAAATTTAATTTGAATAATTTGGCGCTTAAAGGGTTAATTTATTATATTATAGGTGATTGATTTTCTGAGATACAACAATGGGATCGAGAAATACTAAATATGCAGCTTAGTGCTGCAACTATCGAAAAAATATGTTTCACCATAGCTCAGATGATGTTAACCCGTTCAGCGCAGGGAAATGAAATGAAATGAATCGGGCTTTAGGCCACCTTTGTGCACATATAGGCTAAACTGGGCCAGGAGAACCTCCTGAGGATGGTGAGATGATTGAGATGACACTGTCTTCCAGACACAGGATTCGAAATTTGAGCCCTGGCGGTCTGAGGCCGAGCATGCTACCTCTCGGTCACGGAGGCTCCTCACAATACTGACTTTCACATGTGGACGGGGGAGAAACATTTTTTGTTTCTTTGAAACCACCGAGACCGGGAACCGAACCCCGAACTCTGGCGTGAAGGACAGCGGTGCTAACCACTACCCTAGGGCCCCCGCCCCTTCAGCGCAGGAACCGTCAGAATTTGACGGTCCCACCCCGGTGAGGTGAAGTTCATCAAGTGATGAACGTTAATGAATGTTCATGAACATTCATGAACATTCATCAGTGGTTCATCAAGCCAGTTCATGAACTGTGTTTATAAACTGCTCATCAAAATCAGTTCATGACAAATCATGAACAGTCATGAATTTTTATGAACTTGGTAGAATCAATTCAGTTTATAGATTGTTAATGAAATTTTCTGAGAGAGTTTCATGAACTTTAAGGAATTATTATGAGCTTGATAAGTCTTAATTCTGTCCATGACTAGTTCATGAAAGGTCATGATGGACTGTTTCGTGAATTGTGATGAATTGTTATGAACTGCATTAGTCTCATTATTCATGAATGTTCATGAAGTTCATTATCATCTCACCTCAATATTACAATAAGGAATATCAACTTTCAAAAATTACTATTTTTTATGTTGATATTCTCAACATTTTAATACACCAACAGAACGTCCCCTAGGGTATGAAAGGGTGTATCAGCCACTTAACTAACTGTCAGATACACCCTTTCATATCCAAAGAGATGACTTTACACTTTTATTAATGTCTGTTCTGTGTGATGTATTCAAATGAAGCGGGAAAATAGCTAACTAAGACATTTGTGATGATTTCAAATTGAATAAACTATTTTGTCTCCATGGTTTTCACAAAAAAATATTCAGCGTTGTACGAGTTGATAACTGAATCAGATTGAAAATCAAAGTGTAAAACCATCCAATATATTGATATATTGGATGTAAAACCATCCTTGGAATATATTGATATCTTCGATGACAAATTAGTGTCATCGTGATCAGTTGGGCAAATATGTCATTAGAATAAAAATATTTCATTTACGCGGACGTGTAAATACCTTTTTTATCACATTTGATCATTAATTTGATTTACGTACATGTACAAGTAAATAAAATAATTATTAGTGTTCACATAACCGTGCGAATCAACGGGACAAACACTCTACTTCTAGAAATTGTTTAAAAGTAGTGGATGATTTCGAAATAAATGTACAAATACATTTTAGCAGGAAACATATCATGATAGAGGCGGATTCACTCTTTATGCATATATTGCTTTAGAGATAAACAATCTATGGCATCTTTCACAATTGATTATCGATTACTGGATTTTTGCTGATATATGTTGACATCCTGTGCAGATAGAACGGATACTAACGCTATTCTTATCTATGTGTGTCATTGGCATAAAGGTGTGCAACAAACAGTTAGAACACAATTTGAAATCTATTATAATTCATTCCTTTGTTATTTGGGGGTAGCATATCGCATATCACAGTGAGCTGTGAATAGCAGGGTCTACTCTTTTTAATCTACCACTTATCACCGCTGGCGTTGAAACAATCACCGGTGCCGCATATATTCGGGTTTTCTTTTTTATTAGCGCATTATGTACTGCCTTTTGAACATGTTAAAGATAAAATGTGACATCAATCAGCAATATTTGAAAACAGTTGACCTCCATTTTGTCATATCGGAATAATTTACACTCACTTGAAGTTGTGGATCGCGTCAGCGAGACACAACTTCAAGTGGGTGAAAATTCAGTTTGAATAATTTGGCGGTTAAAGGGTTATACCTGACATTATAATGACAAAGCCCGGTAATATGTGAAATCCTGACGTTATAATATTAAAATTCTTACACTAATATTAATATAATGGATTATCCTGATACTTTAAAATAATGGTATATTATGCATATTATTAAAAATAATGGCATATTATGCATTGTGCATTTTTATGCATTGTGCATTTTTTAATATTCAATACTCCTATTGTTTAAATGCTTTGAGACGAAAATGAAAGCTGCACTGCAAAGCCAAAAGTAAACACACTGCCTTTTGGCTTCGCACGTCAGATTGAGCGGGGGCTCTCGTATAGTGGTTAAAGCTGCCTGCCTGGGAAGTCGGAGATCGCGGGTTCGTCCCCCGCTGTGGAATTTAGGATTCAAAGAAATAAAAAATTCTTCACCGCTCAATCGTAAGGATTCAACATTGTGGGGAACCTTCGTGGCTGAGAGGTATCGTGCTCGGCCTTAGACCGCCAGGGATCGAATTTCGAATTATGTGTCTGGAGGGCAGTGTCATCTCACTCATATCACCCTTTTCAGGAGGTTCTGGCCCAGCTTAGCCTATGTGGTGGTCATTTATTATTCATTTTTTTGACGGCAGAATGGATTTCCTGTGGTGAATGACCCTGGTTGTGTCCCACCGAACATTGCGTTTTCTTCTGTTGGGAGTCATCCCGATGTTCCCCAGTCTCTATGTTTCCCGATCCTATGTTCACCGGTATCTGTGTTCCCCAGTCTCTACGTTCCCCGGTCCTATGTTCCCGATCTCTATGTTCCCCTGTTCTAAGTTCCTTTTCCTATGTTCCCCAATCCCTATGCTCCCCAGTACCCGATGGTCCCTGATACCTATGTTCCCGGTACCTATCTTTTTTTTGGGGGGGGGGGGGAGAGGAAGGTATGAGGAGTGTTGGAACAATTTGTTGACAAAATTAGAAGATTAGCTTCCTTTTTCAAGACGGTCGCCACTGCCACCTTATATGATTTATTTTGTTCACTTCTCAACAAACAGTGATGTGTGATATCGCTTTTCTGTATGAGAACGTTATTTCTGACACCAGTTTTTTTATCCCCCACCTGACGAAGTTGGGGCGGGTGTACATCTGTCCGGCCATCTTGTTGTCCAGCTCTGCGTTCGTCTGTCCGCGTTTCGTTTCCGGAGCAGATCTTGGAAACTTGTGGATGGATTTAATAATTAAGTTTAATATGCCAGATATCTGGCAAACCGTGCCAGATAGCTAGATCATTACTATAAAACAAAATGGTCGGTTTCGGTAATGGATATACCCTCAAAAATGTCAACTTGGTCAAATTAAAAAATAGCTGACTTGCGACCATCACTGAGTTCAATATCTGTAATATACATGTACATGGCAAACTGTGCTCAACAGGTAGTCCATTACTGTAAAACAGAAAGTGAGACTTCAGGGAAGAATACACCCTATAAAATTTATATCACGCGGGCAGGGCGGGAGATTATGATGGCCGGCTTTTATTTTGAGGTTTTGTTCATGCATAAATCGAAGATGGGCGCCATCGCCATCTTATAATATTTTTCTTCTTTTCGACAGAAAACGATGTGTAATACAGCTTTTTGAAACTCATTTCCGACATTATTTTCTTGTTCTGAGGTCATGCTCGAGCATAAATGTTTTGTGAAACAACCTTTTCGTCAGAACAAACATAAATATTACCACATTTCAAACTCAATTTTGCACACGATCAACTCTTTATCGAACACATCGCTGAATCTCCAATCTGAAGGAGAATGGAATTTAATTGTTTCGAAAACCCACACAAAAACATAAATTTGGAGAGTGAGCCTTTTCCTTCGCTGCTGATGTAGAATGGAACAAATTGCCAAAGAAATTCGTGAAAATAGTACCCTCGGTCAATTCAAGTCTGACATAAAAACCTACCTGTTCACGACGGTTTTCCTTTAATTGTCCTATATCTGTGAATGCTAGATGTAGGTTACAGATGTGCCAGCAGAGATGTACTTTTAAACTGTTTTTTTTTATATCTAGGCTTACCCGATCTTAGTATATATAGTTTTTATTTTTAAATATACGCTACAGTGACTGAACAATTTCTCAAATGTGAAGCGCCGGTGATTATGCTACAGATCTATGGCGCTACATAAATATTTTTTTATTTTTTTTTATTATTATCATTAACTAATTTGTCATTTTCACGTCATGCTATGAATGCATAAAGCAAATATGACTGGCACCACTATCATGAAAAAACATTTTCTTAAACACCGAAGGTACAAAATAGCAAAAGTTCGAAACAACGAAAGTGCAAATCAATGAAAGTACCAAATAATGAAAGTCGATACCATTGGGAGATATATGTGCCCTGGGAACATAGGTACTGTGGAACTTAGAGACAGGGGAGCATAGAACCGTGAAATATATTTAGTCGTCAGATACTGACGTCCAAAGTCGATCCCTGCACTGTAAAAGTAAAAATATTTAAATGGCCGTAGACCCATAACATAGGTATTAAAATGAATCAGAAAGAGCTAACTAAGACATTTATGGTGGTATCAAATTGAAAAAAACCTTTGGACTCTTGGTTTTTATCGCAATATTTCAGCGCTTTAACCCTTTAACCGCCAAATTATTCAATTTGAATTTTCACCCACCCAAAGTTGTGTCTCGCTGACGCGATCCACAACTTCAAGTGAGAGAAAATTATTCGGATTTGACAAAATAGAGGTCAACTCTTTTCAAATCTGGCCGGTTGATGTCACATTTTGTCTTTAACATATTTAAGATGTGTTACTTAATGTGCTAATAAAAAATGAAAGCCCGAATATATGCGGCACCGGCGGTTAACTCTTCCTTTACCGACTTCCCCCTGATAAAACTATCCCCAGAAACCGACTTCGTTTTTAAGGAGGACCCCTGAAGTAGCCCCTGAGCAGCATACAGGTTATAGCTATGCGCATGCGCACATCGCACAAATTAAAAACGCAATATAACATTGCGTCCATGTAACTGACCATTTTGCTTGGCGATTTTCAGCCATGCATGTAATGAAATACCTCCATTGCAATTAATGCATATACACATGTGGAATTCGCATAAATGCGAAATTGGTAAAGGAAGGTAGTTTTCGCATAAATGAAAAATTGTTAAAGGAAGAGTTAAAGGGTTAAGAGGGTTAAAAACGATAGGTGACAGGGGCATAATTGCGTCGACACCACGTCTGAGTCAAATGTTATTTGTTGGTGGGTGTTAGGGGTTGGTTGGTGTCAGTGCCAATCAATCTCTCTAAATCCACTGACATATTTACTACTTTGGTTTTAATTAACAATGCTATTGCTAAGTTTTTTTGAATTTATGAGACAATATTGAGCACACATTAAAACAGAGACAGTTTAGATTGATCAAGCCCCTACAATAAGCTCTGCATAAAATTAGAATAATGTACACAAAGTCGAAGCAACTGTCGTGTTTGTCACTTAGATAAAGTGTGATTGTGGAGATTATCGAGGCAGTTTCCATGGACAATATTATTACGTCTTCACTTCAGTTCATCTTTCATGCCCAATTTATACTATGCTTGTAGAATAGTTTATATTTAGACTGAACATGCTAAATCGACTAGTTTTTTCAGTTTTCAAAGCTGCACCCAACATATACGACACACCAGGCCGACGTTATCTCAATGTTTGGCCAATGTTGGATAAAGTGGCCCAATATTGAATAAATATAAAATAAAAGTCATTATGACGTGGACACGACATACAATGCAGCTCTTTCTTGAAACTTTTCACATTCTGCACATGATATAGGACTAGTTTGTTCTCACAGCTTAAACGTTACAGCAGCGCGAGGTCCGTCTTTAGACGTCAGAATCTGACGTATGTAGAGGTCATATTCTGACGTCTAAAGACGGTCCCCGCACTAAAATAATTAAAAAAATATATATAGTCATAAACCAATGCGTAGGCATTCAAATGAAGCAGAAAGAGCTAACTAAGACATTTATGCTAATTTAAATTTAAAAAAACTTTGTCTCCTTGGTTTAGACAAAGTAGTTCAGCTTTGTAAAGGTTAACAGAAAAACTTAACTCATGTGAAAAGACAGCAGAAGTTAGCGAGCTTACAACCCCCCCCCCCCCCCACAATAATTCGCGGGGCCCTGGTGCAGTGGTTACAGCTGCCAGTTTGAAAAGTCGGAGTTGTCAAAATGTTTCTTCCACACCCACTCGTAAAGATTCAATAGTGTGGAAAGCCTCTGTGACCGAAAGGTAGCGTGCTCGATCTCAGTCCACCAGGGCTCATATTTCGAATTCTGTGTCTGGAGGGCAGTGTCATCTCATTCATCTCACCATCCTCAGCAGGTGCTCCTGGCCCAGTTTAGCATTCCTGTGTACAAGGCCTAAAACCTCATTCATTTCATTTCTCGCATTTGACATTTCTGTACACCAGTCCTTATGGACATAACGAATATAACCTTTCAGGTCCTTAGATTAAGTACTTTTGTCTTTAACAAGTGTTCAGAAATAATAATATTCACGACTATATTTGTTGTTAAGAGCCTAAAGGGTTTTGGTTGATTTTTGTTGGCCCAGCGTCGCAGTCTGTGGCCCAGCATTACATCAGCATTGGGCCAATGTATCGTGTTATCTGGTGTTTCTGGCGCCAGAATTTTAAAGGTCGCCAGCATGCAAGTGTTTCTGGCGACAGGATTTTAAAGGTCGCCAGCATACTACAGCAGTCAGAAAACACGGTACAATCACCCAATGCTGTTTAAATGACGGGCTAGCGTCGAAGACTGTGGGGCAACATTGAAACATTATTGGTTGAATGACACGTGTTTGCGCAAAGTATACAAAAGACCTGGTGATAGATAAGGGCTGGGTCAGCGTCGTAGACGATTGACCGGCATTGAACCAGCAATGGGCTACAACGCTGGCCCAATATTGAACTGGAATTTGGTGGGTAGGCCTACATCCTCTCTATCAGCAAGGAATCTATAGATTATTTGGTATCAGGTGCATCGTAGGCAAGTATTCAATGAATGTTGGCCAGCACCGGCGATGGTGGTGGAAGTAATACACGTCGAAGACATTTAGGATTCTGGCCTATGAGGAAGACCAATACACGGATTTTTTGTCTATAGCACTCAAGCAGAATAAAGTCGGGCCTCGGAGCTCGGGAACTCCTTTTCTAGCTAAATATGTGTTTAAACTGTTAAACATAAAGAATTGCAAATGTTTTGGCTGAAATAAAACAAGTATGCGTAACTGTCACCCACCCGAAACGCGACACACAACTTCAACTGGGTGAAAACTTAAGTTACTTGATTATGGTTTGAGAGGAAATATTTTTAATGTAACAAGAAGTATGTATTGTGAAGTCAAGACCAGGGTACGGTATGGTGGAGAAACATCAAACACATTTAATAGTTTTCTGGGAGTACGACAAGGTGAGAGCTTGTCACCCCTTTTATTTAGTATGTATGTTAATGATAAGAGAGCAATGTTGCATGAAAGTGGAAGCGAAGGGATAACTGTTGACGATCTTAAGCTATGTCTTTTATTATATGCCGATGATTCTGTCTTAATAGCTAAAAGTAGATTGGATTTGCAAAATAGTCTAGATTCTGTTTATTATTATTGTCAAAGGTGGAAATTATGTGTTAATATACCCAAAACTAAGATAGTTGTATTTAGGAAGGGTGGAAGGTTATCCATAGATGATATTTGGTTTTATGGTGACTCAATTTTAGAAGTAGTAGAACATTTATCATATTTAGGTATTATGTTTTCTAGTACAGGGAAATTTTCAGGGACCCAACAAGATTTAGCAGACAGGGGGTTGCGAGCACTATTTTTAATTCAGGGTATAGCGTATGAATTGATCGACCCCAAACCAGAACTATTATATATGTTATTCGATAGACTTGTTTTACCTGTATTACTTTACTCACTATGGGGATTCCACACTGCTGCGGCGGTGGAGAGAGTACAACTGAAATTTTGTAAATGGGTTTTGAAAGTGTATATATCAACAACCAACGAAATGGTATACGGGGAACTTGGAAGATGCCCACTAATTTTAGAAAAAAAAGTACGCATAGTGAAATACTGGCTAAAAATTGGACACAGAGAATTAAGTCCATTGGTTCAGAAAATTTATAAAATAATGTTACACACTATTACTGCAGATAATACAATTGTTAACTGGGCTGCTCTAGTAAGAGACATGCTATTCAATTTGGGTTTTGGCTATGCCTGGATACAACAGAGTGTTACAAATAGAACATATTTTATTAGTTTATTGAAACAGAGATTACGTGATCAATACATTCAACAATAGTTTACTTCAGTAAGTACCAGGTCGAGCTGTTCAATATACAAGAATATAACAAACCACTTTCGATGTCAAAATTATTTCCATATGGTAACAAATTGTAAGTACATAATTTCTCTTATAAGATTTCGAACCAAGACCCAAATGTAATTTGAGGCAGAGGGAGAAATCGCAGAACCTACAACGAGCGGCTATGTCCAACATGTAATGTCCCAGGAGATGAATTTCATTGTTTGTTCGAATGTGAGAACACACGTCACATCAGACATGTGTTACCCCGCTATTACACTTTTAGGCCAAATAATATGTTTAAATTCTCCTCTCTCTTATCTTCTGAAGAACCATCTGTGTTAAGAAAACTTGCAATTTTTTTATATCTACGTGATTCTTAGTATTAGAGTCCATTTTCTCATACACACACACACACACACACACACACACACACACAAATTGTATCACCTTATTGCATCACTGTTCACGCTTTATCTGTTGCCACGCTATTTTACGCGTCAAACATGCACTTGTTTATAATGTTTATATGTATGCACACAGATTGTAAATCTATTGCTGAATAAACTTACTTACTTACTTAAATTAAATAACATAACAGTTGATGGGACAAGACATTTACCCTCGCAAGAATGACTGTATCCAAAAGATGCCATATTATCATGATACGTGATACGTGTATTCGACACATGACCTTGCATATGATAAGTGGGTAATATAAGAAAGACATGGAGTCTTTTGGAGTAGTAATATAATTATTGACATAATAATGGTGGAACATGTCACTCAGAAGTGAGTTCTATGCCTTTAATACCGAGAACTATATATCTATAAAATGTTCTTGGACTTTTACAGAATAGGCCTTTTGGAGCCCGCTGAGGCATATACCACGTCACCCGGGAACACAGGAAACACGAGACGTTGGGCCATTGTTGTTTTAATGCTGGGCCAACGTCCACGACGTTGGCCCATCATTAAAGAAACAATGGCTTAGCGTGTCATGCTATGACAACCACACGCTGTTATTCACTGTCCCTTTATCATGTTTATTACTGCTCTATTCAGCATTGTAGCTGTAAATACGTGAGTAGTCCTTGGAGACATAGTAAAATACTGCATCGTGTAGGACCTGTATACATGTAGAAGGATAGACTAGTATCTTGGCGTAACCCTTCTAGACCACAGGTGTATTTCTCTCATTTATCAGAACTTCTGGAATCAGTTTTTAAAAGTAAAATATATTTTAAATTTGTTACAATGACATATACGGTGTGACTTAAATTAAAAACAAAAAGTTGTAGATGAGCGAAATTAACGTCGAAACGCCTTGGCGAAGCAGTCAGGCGTTCTACCAAAGTGCCACGTCCCCTTCTCTATCGGCATTAATTGCAATGGCAAGTTATTTTATCTAAAGTGAAAAGTTTGGATACAATTCGTAATTACATAAGCCATGTTTTAGCGAAAGCGGTGTAATAATTATTGATTTATTCTATTTCTTTATACATACAAGATTGCTAAATATATTAGACAAAGTGACCTTTAAAAATCATTAGGCCTAATATGCTTTTTGAAAATGAAGGGGTCCGTATTCCACGTATAATCAAGAAAATAAACCTCCTACATTTACCATGTTCACCATGAGGATAATTGCACTACATATTTTTGCACGACATTTTATCAAACAATAGCTTAATTGAATATGATTTATCGTTTTTATATAGCGAAGAGATTGATGACACAGCATACATGTACTTGAAATTCAGTTTATTTCACCAATTTTGTAGGGATTTTTAAATAGCATATTTTTTGGTGTCAAATGACAGAAAAAAAAGTTTGATAATATTTCTGGTAACATAATTCCATTCAAAAAAATATTTTTTGAATTTTATGCCGATAACATCGAAAGTTTTTAGATATTTAAAAAAAAAAAAAAAAAATGCTTGATAATGGAACTCTATGTATGAGAAAAAGAAAATAGATTTGATTAATTTAACGAAATATGGACAAGTTTAATAACGTCTACGATGAATTAGATATTCCGATTATGATGAATCATGTAATTACTAATATTTGTTAATTTCTAACCAAACATTTGCAAATCTTAATGTTTAAAAACTCTTTGCCAATAACAGTGTTTTAAAAATGGCAATAGTCGTGATATTAGTGCGTAATAACCCTTTAGCCGCAACATTATTCAATTTGACTTTTCACCTACTTGAAGTTGTGTCTCGCTGACGCGATCCACAACTTCAGGTGAGTGAAAATTATTCAGATTTGACAAAATAAAGGTAAAAAAATTACAAATCTTGCTGATTATTGTCACTTTAAATTTTTAACAGGTTTAAAAGCTGATATGTAATCTGTTAATATAAAATGTAAGAAACGAATATTGACGGCGCCTGTGGTTAAAGGGTTAATAGATGCTCCACAAATGACAAATGATATATGCCAGACAATGAATTGCGTATTAGGAAAGTTTGTTTCGTTTTGATTATATGCGAAATAGCTGTCACATGTTACTTGATGTCTCAATAATAATAACACATATTAAATAACAAATATTCTAGTATTTTATGAATTAATCTTATACTGCGCATTTGTAGCAATAAAATCGTGTCAACACCGAAATTAAACCTTTTTTAATATATAAAAAATAAATCGACTCACAATATATTATATGATTTGGTACAATATTATTGCGAAAAGATCTTTTCGAAATTAATACTTATCAGAATTGCTATCTTAGATTCACACAATTTGCACACGCCAGTCGCTATCTGTTCTATTATGTACAGCAAAAGAGGATCAATATGTTTATAGCAATGCACATAACAGACTGTGGACCAGGACGAAAAACAGATACATAGGTATTTAGGGACTAAATTGTTTTAGTGAGAATAATTATATAAATGTGTGTTCTGTCACATGCCACTATGAAAAATGATCCAACTACTACATATTTTACTTACAATAATTTATCGAATACGATATTGTCTTAATCAGTGACGACGAATTCGTCTACGTTGAGAAATGGATGGCTGGAAGTGTGATGTCACTAGAAGCATGTAGCCTACTACCATGATTTTGTGTCATCAAAAATTTCTAACTATATTGGGACAAGCACATCTATATAGTTTGCTAAATTGCGGATGAACGGGCACTCAAGGATAACACATAGAAAAACTAATAAATGGCAACACGTCAGTGATAGATATAAAGACGCATCTCTCATCTTTAAATATGGCAGATACACCTACTTAATCCTAACTTTGCCATTGCAGTGGAATACAACCAGATCAATTGACCATTTATCAGTTCATCATTGTCTGATGACGATCTAGAGGTTCCGCAAAGGATAGTGCTGCTCTGCAAAGCCAAAAGGCTGTATATGCTTACTTGTGAAGTAAGCAGATACTGCCTTTTGGCTTTGCGCGGTAGAGTGTTCTGCAAGGACAAACAGCAGTAACTGCTGACTTGTAAACTGCTATTGATGTTTGTCTTTCCGAGACAGAATAACTATAACTTGAGCATGACTGACATAAATTGTAACCATTTTCTCAAATACCATAGTTTACATGGTTTTGAATTGTTGTGCTAAACCGTATATCAGATATATTGTTAATGATTGTGTCACATTTAAGATCTTTACTTAGTTTAGATAAATATCAAAGAAATAAAAAACGTCGAGTGAAACGCCACATTTCGAATTAGTCCAGGCCCTGCCACAAAGTCCCGTATACATCTTTTTAGGCATAGATGTTGAAGGTTGATTTGAATATAGGAAACCTCTAGCATCAATATTCTACCAGGTGTTTTTATTCAATTTACAGCGAAACTCAGAAATCGGCCATTTTCCAAGATGGCCGCCATTTGACCAAGGTCAAACTTTAAAATGACATAATTTTCGACAGAAAAGGAGCAGCTTCATGATTTTTGTGTCTTCTATAGGGTTTTCAGGTATGGCCGATCTAGTGGTGTGGCCAGAAATAACTTTGGATATTGCATTGTGGGTATAATCCAAGATGGCCGCCATATGGCCAAGGTCAAACATTAAATTGATATCATTTTTCACTGAATAGGAGCAGGTGCATGATTTCGGTGTCTACTATACGGTTTTTAGGCATGTCCGACCTAGTAGTGTGGTCAGAAATTACTTTGGACGTTGCATTGTAGATAAACAATCCAAGATGGCCGCCAAGGTCAAACAATAAATTGCTATCGTTTTCGACATAATAGAAGCATTATCGTGTTTTTGCTGTCTATCCTGGGGTTTTCATGTATACCGGACATAGTGTTATTGTCAGAAAATATTTTCGACATTGTATTGTGGGTAAAAAATCCGACATGGCCGCCATTTCTTCAAGGTCAAACAATAAATTGATATCATTTTCGACTTAATAGAGGCAGATTCGTGTTTTTTGGTGTCTATCATGGGGTTTTTAGGTATGCCGGACATAGTGGTGTTGTCAGAAAAGATTTTAGACATAACATTGTGGGTAAAAAATCCAAGATGACCGCCATTTGTTTAAGGTCAAACACAGAATAGATACAGATTCGTGATTTTAGTGTTCACCACGGTGTTTTAAGGTTTTCCCGGCTTCATGTTGTGGTCAGGAAGTACTTTAAACATTGCATTGTGGGTGAAAAGTCCAATAAGCCCGCCATGTGTTCAAGGTCAAACGCTAACCTAATATAATTTTCGATAGAATAGAAACAAGTTCATGATTTGTATGCCTAGCATAGGGTTGTTATATACGCTTGATCTAGTGTCATTTTTAGAATAATTTCCGACAATGTTTACATACCTAAAAAACAGATGTCGGTCATCATGGAAACAAAATGGCTGCTTGATGGCCATGGAAGAGCAATGATTGTACAAAACATTGAGTTGAGATACATCGATGATTGTGGTGTCTACCATAGAGTTTTTAGTTCATTCCAACATTGTGGCGCTGTCATGCATAAAACATTTTAGACGATATGACTGATGGCTATTATATAGAGAGAAACAACTATGGCTATAAATGGGTCATTGTGTCCACGATTATGGCTATAAAAATCGCGCGTTCGTCCCCCTTCTGGCCTTCAAGTTTCAAAGAAACAAAGTGTTAGCTCCTCGCTCACTTGTAAATATTTAATATTGTGGGAAACCTCTGTGACCAAGAGACCGTGCTCGGCCTCAGACCACCGGCGCTCGAATTTCGAGTCCTGTGTCTGGAGGACAGTGTCATCTCATTCATCTCACCATCCTCAAGAGGTTCTCCTGGCCCAGTTTAGCATATAAATTATGTGCACAAAGATGGCCTACAACCCCATTCATCCATGCTTTTTGGGTCATTAACAAACAAGAAAATGTGCATGGTTCTTGAGAGTTTTTTCATGAAATGTTGAGTTCCTTAAAGTTGATTTCAAACTTGATGATATATTTTGTGATAGTAGTGAGCTGAAGGAGTCGTGGGACCCCGGAGAAGACCATGCCAAATCATGGAACTACAGTTTCCTATAGTTTTATGGCCATATGAAGTTCTCGCCTACTCGATCACTACTTTATTTGATATTGAAATTGAAATGTTGCAGATATTTGCACAGAGAATGATATGAATGTAAGCAGTGATATTGCTACTTCTACAGATGAAAGCACAGTGGACTTTGAATGGGCTATCCAGAATCAGCACAACCAACTGCATTGCCGCTTCCAGATTACATACAATCAACTTTTTCAGTGAATTCGTGAACATGTTAACAGAAAAACATGTGTTTCAGTTACAGTTACAATAATGTAAGAAGGTCTAGAAAAAACTTCACAATCCGCCCTTCATTGTGTATTTGCTCTCGCAAAAGCTGATAACGCGAATTTTTGATATCCCTCATAAGGTGTGGTCTGCCATATAATGACAATTTTACTTCAGATAACATTCCCACATAGGGTGGATCACATTCACTAGTAGTGCATCTCTGATGATGTGTTTACATTATTTGAGGCAGACATCCCTTGAAAACCCCAAAAAAGTTCACTTTGAGGGACAATTGACCGAGTGCGATGACATGCATTTTACTGACCAGCATTTCGCGGACTTCATGGCAAAATTGGGTCATTTAAAAAAAAATAAACATTCGAAAAGTGATTATAAGCGTCTTTTTCCGCAGGTTCTAGAGTTGGTTCTAGAACCAGCCGGCATGTTAAATTCGACAAGTACCTTGAGTTATCCATTAAAAGTGGGGAAAGGATAAGACGTGCAGGAGGAGTTGAATGTGTCGACTTAAAAATGAAAATATCAGCTGAAATTCAAATACCAAAGAAACTCGAAAAAAATTGGACATCGCCATGCAGCTAACAAAACCAATTTGCAGCAACGTGGCCTCAGTCTGGCTTCTTCAACACCAGTGTTCGCCCAGCAGGATGTTCTTCTGAGTGGATCCGTCACAGACGAAGGGATTGTGCCGGCACAATTTCTGCGTGCAGACGGGTTGTCTGTACCGCCTTCCATAAAGACTTCATAACTAAATAAATTGGTTTGTAGTGTTAAGTGTAATGATGTGTGACGGAAAGCGTCGTAAGTGCAAAAAAACACGGAAAACAATGTGTTCTTGAAAGTCTCATCACTTATTATAACAGTACTTATACATAATGTTATTTTTCTATCCCTGTTCGTGTAATTACTACAGCACTGAATATATAATTTTCTCTTTTAATTCCGGTGTGTGAAGTGACATGCTGCCATAGCTCGTGAAATAGTTATTGAGGCAAGTTGTGTGCAGTATAATTATAAAGCCATCAGACATAATTATGAGTACTCACATGAATATATCTTTTTTTTCCTATCCTTCATATTTTTCCACTATATCATAGCACTAAATGTATGATTTTTCTCTATTTATTGCGGTGTGTGACGTAAAAGTCGTTAGCGAACTGTCATATTTCGTGAAATAGTTTTTGAGTGCTACATAATTATACAGACTACCACATAAAGTAACATGATCGGAAGAAAAATTACCAAAAAAGGCTTACACAAAGAAAAATGTGTTGACAACCTTAAGTATCAGTAGGCCTATTGTCGCTGTGATTAGCGTCATGCAACAATCGAACTCTTTATTCAATCTCAACTGAATGTTTGTATTTTCTAATTTACTTGTGACGGTGGGTGACATGCAAGTCGCTGCCGGAAACGGAAACTTCTGCACCTAAACATTTCTTCGTGTTACTCTTGTTTGTTAGTTTATATATACTTTATTACTGTAATTATCACTTATTATTACCTCGGCTGAATGTAAGCTTCATTGATACTGATGAGATCAGTTGCGGGCAGTTTAAACGCGGATAGGGAAATAAAGTTGTAACTGTTACATACATTATTCTGATACACAAAACAACATTAAACAAGTGCTGTAGGTTAATAATTTTCACCGGTACGTACATTTTTATCTCATCTCATGAGCCTATTAAGTTTATTTTCCTGAGTTTGTGTCCTATTTAGGGGAAAGAGGAGCGTTTTGTGTGGGAAACGGTTGACATTTCTGTCCACCAGTCCTTATCGACATGTCGAATATAACGTTTGAGTTCGCTAGGTCAGACAGTTGCGTTTTTAAAAAGTGCTAAGAAAAAATAATAATCACGATTATATTTATGATTAGAGCTTAAAGAGTTTTAGTTGGGATAATGTTGGCCCAGCGTCGCAGACGGTGGCCCTTCAATATATCAGCATTGGGCCATTCGGTATCGTGTTATCTGGGAAGTGGCCTTTTTGGCGCCGGGGTAAGAGAGTGTCACCCGCATTGCTATGCGGCAGTACGTACCCCAGCAAACACGGGCAGCACCCAATGCTATTTCAATGCTGGGCCAGCGTCGAAGGCTGTAGGCTAGTTCAACATTGAAACAGCAGTGGGTGAATGGCATGTGTTTGCTGATGTGCTTGCGCAAAGTATAGGCCTACAGCAGACCCAGTGTTGTATTAGTGGCGGGCCAGCATCGGGGACGATTGACCGTCATCGAACCAGCGATGGGCTGCGACGCTGGCCCAACCTTGAACCGGAATTGGGTTGGTAGGCCTACAGCGTGTGTACGTGTGTGGATACATGCGGCAGCCCGATTCACTGGCAATACAAGTATTGAATAGGTGTTGGCCAGCACCGGCGATGGGGGTGGAGGGAATACACGTTGAAGATATATTTGAACTTGTCTCCTTGGTTCTTTCCTTAATTATACCCTAGACATTTAGGATTCTGACCCATGAGTTAGACCAATACAGTTATATACAATACAAAATAGTAAGCCAAATTTTGTTGTATAGCACTCAAACAGACTAAAGCCGGGCCTCGGAGTTCGGGAAATCCTGTTCTAGCTTTGAACATGTAATTGTTTCACTGTTACGCTTGTTACAAAAGAATTACACCATGCATCATGTGCATACGACGTACAGACTTAATTTGAGAAATGAATCGATACCTGGAACCCTGATGTTTAGGGTGGTTTTGTCACTGGAACCCTGAATGTTTTGTTTGTCTCGTTGTCACTAGCTCATCGATCTACTTAAATTCTGGCAAAGCACATTATTGTATGACCATGACCGTCTAGCTAATATTATGGCGGCCATCTAGGATTTTACTCACAATGCAATAATTGCAATATTTTCTTATCACACCACTTGGCCGGGAATATATGAAAATCTCATGGTAGAGAGATAATCGCATACCTGCAAACCCGATGTGTGAGAAAAATATCATGAATCGCTTTTTATTATGTCCAATATATTGTTTGACCTTGGACAAATGTCGACCATCTTGGATTTTACCAACAATGCAATATCTAAGGTGATTTCTAACCCCACCACTAGATCGGGCATACCTGAAAACTCTATAGTAGACACTAACATCGTGAGCCTGCTCCTATTCTGTCGAAAAATATACCCATTTATTGTTTGACCTTGGTCAAATGGCGGCCATCTTGGATTTTCCACTCACAATGCAACGTATAAAATATTTTCTGACAACACCACTATATCGGGCATACTTGAAAACGCCACGATAGACACCTAAAACATGAATCTACCTCTATTGGGTCGAAAATGATATTGATTTACTATTTGACCTTGGGCAAAAGGCGGCCATCTTGGATTTTCCCCACAATGCAACGTCCAAATTAATTTCTGACCACACTACTAGGTCGGGCATACCTGAAAACCGTACAGTAGACACCGAAATCATGCACCTGTCCCTATTCAGTGGAAAATGATATCAATTTAATGTTTGACCTTAGCCATATGGCGGCCATCTTAGATTTTACCCACAAAGCAATGTCCAAAGTTATTTCTGACCACACCACAAGATCGGGCATACCTGAAAACTCTATAGTAGACACAAAATCATGAAGCTGCTCCTATTCTGTCGAACATTATGTCAATTTAAAGTTTGACCTTGGTCAAATGGCGGCCATCTTGGAAAATGGCCGATTTCTGAGTTTTGCTGTAAATTGAATAAAAACACCTAATATAATATTGATGCTAGAGGTATCCTATATTCTAATCCACCGTCATAATCTATGCCTAAAGAGTTGTATACGGGACTTTATGGCAGGAATACTACGGCATGCACTTATATTCGAAAATTACTACTCGTACCACTGTGTATCTCGAGACATTTAATGAAGGTGAGAATAATATAGATATGTATTGACTTATAGAAACCATTACCAGTATACGTCCATAATAGTAATAATATAATGTTGATCGTAAGCACAAACTACTATTATTACAAACTACTATAATATTACTATTATTATTTTTATTTTTAACGGGTATATATCAGGAGAGAATTGCTCAATAATATAGATATGCGCCGACAGTTCAATCCATCTAGGCGATAGTGTATGGGTGGGATAGTTGAAAAAGCATGTACAAAATAAGGTGTGATATGACAGTTCAGGTTATTAGATGAATCGGGCTTTAGGCCACCTTTGTGCACATATTGGCTAAACTGGGCCAGGAGAACCTCCTGAGGATGATGAGATGAATGAGATGACACTGTCCTCCAGACAGAAGATTCGAAATTCGAGCCCTGGCGGTCTGAGGCCGAGCACGCTACCTCTCGTCACGGAGGCTCCCCACAATACTGAGTTTCACACGTGGATGGGGAAGAAACATTTTTGTTTCTTTCAAATCGCCGAGACCGGGAACCAAACCCCGAAA
The DNA here is from genome assembly GCA_964017125.1 of Flabesymbios commensalis. NCBI lineage: Eukaryota > Metazoa > Annelida > Polychaeta > Terebellida > Flabelligeridae > Flabesymbios > Flabesymbios commensalis. The sequence goes on along the minus strand of OZ024914.1, from coordinate 37,667,152 downwards.
GGCAGCGGCAGCGGTGCTAACCACTACCCTAGAGCCCCCGCCCTAGCTGTTTAGGTAGTGTCAACACCTATTTCCTGGAGTCACTCCCGCAAGTTGACCGTAAAGAAACAGTCAGTGATTACCAATGAGTACTAGCGTTAGCTTAATTTACTTTGGATTGGAATAAATTAAATAGTTAATTATTTTAACAAATTTGAAGAAATTTAAAATTTATTTTTATGTTCGAATATAAGTTCATGCACTTATTTTCGAAACAATTTCAAAACAATTTCACCAAGACTTTCAATATGGAACGAATATAATTGACAAGAATCAGTATATTAAACGCTATATTAACATAATTTAATGGATTATCACTATCAGCTGGCAATCAAAACAAAAACAAAGCGGCAGTTGGCGACCGTAAATTATCGGACCGATAACCTGCGCGATTGACATAGTAATTATACTCATTTAAGCGTAAGGCGACATGAACATTGTAAACTCACCTGTTATAACTGCCCAGTTTCTTCATCCAATCTCAACCTCACTCTGTCAGGAATGATTAAAAACGATTTAAAATGTCCTTATTTTATAGAAAGTGACAACAGGATAGGCTGATGATGACGTCATAAGGATACTTGCAGACTAAGCTATATCACCCCCCCCCCCCCCACGCACAGTCAGTACTATAACGTCTAGATCCTTCTGGGACCAGTCCCATTGGCATCCGGGTCCTTCAGTACCTATTCATAATGACACGATGTTGTTTCAATGTTTGGCCATCGTTGCAGTCGGTGGGACAGCATTGCTGCAACATTAGGTATCACTCAGCTCCAAGTAAAAACTCCTATTACGTGCAGCTGATGACTGCTAATTATGGCAGTAACTGCTCACTTGAAAAGTGAGCAGTTACTTCCTTTTGGCTGTGCACGCCAGAATTAACTATGTAAAGTGACACAGTGCTGTTTCTTACTGCTTGCTCAATCAAAATAATAACATTGAATTCACTTCAGAAATACTGGAAACTATACCCGGATTCATATTGACCCTTAACCCTTTAATCGCCGGTGCCGAATACATTGGGGTTTTCACTCAATTATTGCCACATTCAGTACGGCCTTTTAAGCATTTTAAAGCCATAATATGACATCAATCAGCTCGATTTGACAAGAGTTGATCACCATTTTGTCAAATCTGAATAATTTTCACTCACTTGAGGTTGTGGATCGCGTCAGCGAGACACAACTTCAAGTGGGTGAAAATTCCAATTGAATAATTTAACGGTTAAAGGGTTAAAGCGCTGAATTTGTTTTATGAAAACCTTGGGTTTTTCCAATTTGAAATCATCATAAATGTCCTATTTAGCTCTTTCTAATTCATTTGAATACCTATGTTATGGGTCTACGACCATTTAAAAAAAATTACTCTTACAGTGCGGGGATCGACTTTAGTCGTCAAAATCTGCCGTTTACAGACGTCAGATTCTGACGACTAAAGTCTATCCCGCGCTATGAGGGTTAACGGTGGTGAATGCATTTCGCTGCTTTCTCAGTCAATATTATACTCAACTATTTTTTATGAAATTTTTCAAACACTATTTAATTGCAAATTATTGTAGGCCTATAGTTGAAAAGTTAGTCTCTTTATCATGTAGTAAATATCGTCCTCTATAAACACATTAGCTTCGTCTTAGAAGTTATTAATATATCAACGGTCTAATTGAAATACTTCGCAAGTATACATATAGTTGCCACATGACTAGAAAATAATGTTTTATAAAAATTGATTGAGAATTGACTGAAAAATCAGAGAATAACTATTTTATAAAGGCCATAACACACATAACACCACACATGTTTTCGAATGGGATAGCTTCCTAATATTAATATAATGCGATCAGTTGTTTTTTGTCAGCAAAGCAGCTGAAAGGTGTATATAAAATATTATTATTTATGTCATGGGTGGGAATATCTTAATTGGTAAATATGATTTATGAAGGGAAAGTCAACTACTATACTCATTCAACACACATATTGCCCTTAATTGGCTCAATTGTGCATAAGGGCGGGGGCCCTAGGGTAGTGGTTAGCACCGCTGCCTTTCACGCTAGAGTTCGGGGTTCGGTTCCCGGTCTCGGCGGTTTGAAAGAAACAAAATGTTTCTTCTCCATCCACGTGTGAAACTCAGTATTGTGGAGAGCCTTCGTGTCCGAGAGGTAGCGTGCTCGGCCTCAGACCGACAGGGCTCGAATTTCGAATCCTGTGTCTGGAGGGCAGTGTCATCTCATTCATCTCACTATCCTCAGGAGGTTCTCCTAGCCCAGTTTAGCCTATATGTGCACAAAGGTGGCCTAAAGCCCGATTCATTTCATTTCATTTCAATTGTGCATAAATGCGTCTATATTAATAAACTTATAATGCAGTATTCAAAGAATTGCCAATTATTATTGCGTTATTTGGGCAGGCCTATTGTAGGCCTACTCCCAGCAAACACTATGCATTAACCTAATGCTGGGTCAATGTTGGCCCACCGTCTGCGACGCTGGCCCATTGACCCAACATTAGGTCAATGTATCGTGTTTGCTGGGAGCTGTTTGTTTTGTCGTCACTTTCTCACTAAATAATAATGCTTGTGATTGTGTACCGTCGTAACCTTTTTGAATTCACTGCCGTGACAAATTGAAAAGCACTGGATGACTTTGCACTTTTCTAATTCGTGTAGTAGTCACCAGATGGTAGTGACGATCAGGAGATAAACTGGAGTGTATTGTAACGGTAGACAGGCGGGGGCTGATGCAGTAGCTAAAGCAGCCTGCTTGGAAAGTCGGAGATCGCGGGCTCGAAACCCACTCTGGCCTTCAAGATTCAAAAAAAAAAATCTTCTTCTCCGCTCACTCGTAATGACTGAATATTGTGGGGAGCCTCCGTGACCGAGAAGTAGCCTGCTCTGCCTCAGACCGCCAGAGCTCAAATTTCGAATCTTGTGTCTGGAGGGCAGTGTGATCTCATTCATCTCTCCTTCCTCAGGAGGTTCTTCTCCCATTCAAAGTAAACAGTGTTCTTTTGTATCCATACCGCAGTACACGATGTATATGGTTATAGAGACCCTTTAACCGCCAAGTTATTTAATTTGAATTTTTTTCACTCACGCGATTAACAACTTCAAATGTGTGACAAGAAAATGGAGGTCAACTATTTTCAAATTTTGCTGATTGGTGTCACATTGTATCGTCAACATATTTAAAATCTGACATTTCGAGTGATAATAAAAAGTTAATAAAACCGAATGCTATCGTGATTTGCGGTCAAATGATTTAACAAACTACTACACGATCAACGCCGATATCACGCCGCTCTAATAGCTTTAATATACAAATATAGTACGACAAAGTGAAAACAACTATGCCGATCAACTTGATCAATTAGGGAGGTGATAATTTTTATAATATTTTGTGGAAATGTGTACTTTTTTAAATATTAGAATGTAGGTTATGTAGGCGGAATATCACCCTTGGTGCGACTCGGGATAATGCCTGCTCAGTAAACACAAAACATTTGTATATCATTTGTACAACGTCGGACCAAAGTCTTCGACGTTGGTCGACCAACATTGTGCATATGTTATACAATTTTTTTGTGTTTGCTGGGTGTGTGTTTTCAATGTATTAGCTCCCCGATACAGCACCATGACAAATAGCCTACTATTTTAACTGCTGTTTTCAACCCTTTCTCACAAATCGTTGACTTTATATTACAGAAACATTGTAGCTGTGGTCTATGTACATGTAAGAGTTGACGCATTCTTTATATTACCACTTCATAGATTCTTCCCACTTGGCACACGACGTTGTTGCGACGCTGAATCAACGTCAATCGTAACTTGTACGAGAATACGGGCCCAGCCTTTAAATTATTCTCGATGTACTAACATGCTAATAATATTTTCTCAGCTATTTTGTTTGTATCAGTACATTTTGTTATATAATTATATGTACATTAGACATTTCACGTAGTATAAAAACTGAAATAAAAAATAAAAATAAATACTTAATACGTATGCATTCATATTTTAGTCATCTATGGTAAAATAAAGTAAATAGTATCTAGAAGTTATTTTTGCACCTAATTGAAATTCACGTATTGATTTATTTATTTTTAAATAGCCGCAAAACGAGATTAAGTACACGATACAATAGAATCATATTCCTCAACCCACAGCATGTTGATAGACTGCCAACATGTTTTTGTTGTGTACTGAAGATCTATATTGCTCTGTAAAGACAAAAGGCGGTATCTGCTTAACCCTTCAACCGCCGGTGCCGCATATATGCGGGTTTTCATATTTTATAAGCACATTAAGTGCCACATTTTAAATATGTTAATGATAAAATGTTACATTAACCAGCAATATTTGAAAAGAGATGACTTCCATTTTCTCAAATCTGAATTATTTTCACTCACTTGACGTTGTGGATCGCGTCAGCGAGACACAACTTCAAGTGTGTGAAAATTCAAATTGAATAATTTGGCGGTTAAAGGGTTAATTGTAAAGTAAGCAAATACTGCCTTGTTTGCTTGGCACGGCAGTATATAATAGTCGATTTACTTTCACCATGACAATTGCACGCATTTTAAATCATTATATTATTATTATGCTTATCGACTATCTATAATTTGGTACAGTAATTATAAAAATATATTTTTTTGCTATTATAATCACTAGTCACAAGCCACCAATAGGCCTATCACCGCTGGCAGTGCGTAGATTAATAGCGCTATAATGCCACTGGTGGCCCACTACCTGTCAGTTTTATAGGCCTATTAATTGTTTTGATCGTTAGTTGTAGATTAGTACCAGTATCAATTTAAACCGCTGATTTTTATAATTATTTCGTGATATCTTAAGCTTAATGACATTTTATTGAACAAGCTTTCATTTTATTTATTTATTTGGCATGGTGCATACAATACTTGTCACTTACAAAATACTAGTAACATGCCATATATACTGTAAAAAAGTATGCAAGGGATGTCACTACAGGTGACCAGCACTCAATGCGTCTGACATCCATACAAGATAAATCTATGTTTAAAAAGTATATTATATAAACTAGTATAAAAATATGGTAATAAACATATGTATAAAAGTGTGTAATGAACACAACTACTGTACCTTATGCTAGATAAAGGTAGCATAAAGGTATGATATTGCTCAATGACACATCCTTGATTTTATTCTTAAGCAGCCCTTGAATATACATGAATTGGACAGAAGCATCCCTTGAATCTCATTAACTGGTTAAAAGCAACCCTTGAATATACAGAAATTGGTAAAAATCAACCCTCGAAGATACAGGAATTGGTCAAAAGCAGCACTTGAATATACATAATTGGCTAAAAGCAATCCTTGAATATACATAAATTGGTCAAAAGCAAACCTTGAATATAAATAAATTGATCAAAAGCAACCCTTGATTATAAAGAAATTGGTCAATGGCAACCCTTGATTACATAGAAATTGGGTAAAAGCAACCATTGAATATACAGATATTGGTTAAAAGGAACCCTCGAATATACGTGTGATATTGGTTAAAAGCAACCCTCGAATATACAGATATTAGTTAAAAGCAAACCTTGATTACACAGGCATTTGTCAAAAGCAACCCTTGATTATACATAAATTGGTTAAAAGCAACCCTCGGATATACAAATATTGGTTAAAAGCAACCCTTGAATATACATTAATTGACTAAAAACACCCTAATACACTGAATACAGTAGTAAATTCAGGTATAATGCTGATAATTGGCAAAGTTTGAAAGTTGGAAAAGAGTGGGAAATATAAGGACGGGAATGTTTGTATTTGTTTCCCTATTGTGGTGCATTCTGGGGCATATCTATGAGATTTTATTAAACGTAGCTGCCATTATTCGCAATTTTTGTTTAGTTTCAAGTTTATTAAATCGGATATATATAATTATGCATAATGCAGACAAAGTCTCACGCATCTGACACTCATTGTGTCAATCTCACGCCCTGACAGTCGACTTAGGCCTAAGTGTAGTATTAATCTGGCTGACTCACGATTTTTCGCACTGACCGACAATCTCGTGAAAGATGCCTCGATAGGAAACAAATACAATTAACAGTGAGTAAATCTAAGGAGTTGTCATGTTTTTCATATTAGAAGTGACTAAAGAACCAAAATGGAGGCTCCGCAAATGTTGAAACCCAGATGCCGAGAAACTACTAAAACAAACAGGCCAAATACGAGTATTTGCTGCAATTATACACGAAACAATACGTCGGCCATTCGCCCATGGACAATACTAGCTCTTGCGAAATCAATGTTATTGCAAGCTATTGGTTCAAATCCATGTTATTGTGAAAAATAACAGCACATAACATGATAATAAACAGTGTCGATCTCTTAAGTAAAATAAAATTACATTTTTATGGGGTTAAAATTATTGCTGCAAGAGCACTATTGATCTTAATTTAAAATTATTTATAACCTTCATAATTTTTTTTCTAATTATACATAATTATGTTTGAGGACGGGCTAATTATAGGAAATTATGCATAAATGATCCATGGCATGCGGAGAAAGTGGCAATTTTCAATTATAAAGTCCTCGGAACAACTGAATGCGGGTACTAATAAAGCACAATTATAGAGCCGATTTTTGGTGAATTTGGTCAGTCGCACAGTAGCTGACAAGAGCGGCACCTGGTGAGGATCTAAGACGACGCTCTCCTTCCCTATCAGTATGGTCAAAGTTTTCTTTAAGATATATGTCGTCGTTTATAAATTATTTGATAAATTTAGCTTGTATGCCTATCACCTTTTACCTTCACTCAATCTGATAAATTAAGTTTGGTCACATGTGTCAACACTTGTTCCATAGATGCAAGCAAATTCAGGTTGAATAAGTCAAGAATTATAGATTTTACGAGCTCCATAAGGTTGGTTACTTATTGGATATTCAAACATTGGACCAATGAAAATAGAATCTGATTCTATTTCACTTGATTGGACATTCAAAACGCAAGTGTCACTTTAGTGAAGGGTTTCAGCAATGACACATGGAATTTATCTGTGTTAATGCTATTTAAGTCGAATAATGTCATCCATAAACACTTTTGAAATATGATATTGAAAGTGATAATAATGCTAAAATGGACAATGCCTACCACCAGACCTTTATCACCACATGTGTGGTCACCCATTACATGATTGTGTTTGTGGTTTAACATACAGCAACAATTGTATGTTTCGAAATACAGATGAATAAAATACTTGCCATCAGAACAATTCTAATTAGGCTAATTTACCTTCGTTGTACCGAAAATACAGCGTATTTATATATATCCTTGTTTAGAGGCTTGATTTACAGAAAATCGAAGAAGTAAATACAGAAATGGCCGCATTATTCAATGGAAAATGGGAGCTGGTATTCAGGGATAGCAAAGAAAACAACGAAGCAGTCATAGGTAGGCACTAAACTGTTCATGTACTTGTCAGGTTTATGTAGTGTTGTCTGAGAAGTTAGGTAGCGAGACTCTATCTTTTTTTATTTCAATCACCTCCCTCAACTGTCAAACCAATAACACTTTTTAGAAGAGTGGCATGTTTAGAGACGCTCCAATTGATATCTGGGGTGGGGGGGGGGGAGCCTGGAAAAAAATTAAAATAAATAGTTTGTCGCCACAAAAGTCAGAAAAAGAAGTTTGTTGAAAATGTGAGCAGAAAAAACAGTTTGTTGTCGAAATTGATGAAAAATATGTTGACCAGAAAAACCACCAAATGTTAACATACATAATAGGGAAAGCATACGACAAAAAAAAAGATATTTCATTTCTTCGACGACAAATTGTCAGACGTTGATTGCCCAAAAAAAAAGATTGTTTTCTCGTGGAGGCAAAAAAAAGTTTGCAAGCAACAAAAACTCTAGCCCCCCCCCCCCCCAGATATCTAATGGTGCGTCCCTTATGTCAAACATAGGTGCTGAAGCATATCGCAGATTTGAAGAATCAAGAGAAAAAGAATCCAGAGATGGACCTTGTTGCGTTGAGATTGTCTACGATGATGAAAACCAGGCGGTGACATACAGTGGGGTGGGCGAGAACAAAGAGAGAAGATGTGTGCTGGACAAAGTGAACGAGTGCACCGCAAAACATGAACATTTGAAAAACATCAAACATGTGAGTGAGTGACTGTAGCTGCGTGAAAGGGTTAACGTTTGCAACGTCAGTTTATTTATTGATTTAATGTTAACCCTTTAACCGCCGGTGCCGCATATATTCGGGTTTTCATTTTTTATCAGCACACTAAGTACCACATTTTAAATATGTTAGAGATAAAATGTGACATCAACCAGCAAGATTTGAAAAGATTTGACCTCCATTTTGTCAAATCTGAATAATTTTCACTCACATGAAGTTGTGGATCGCGTCAGCGAGACACAACTTCAAGTGGGTAAAAATTCAAATCGAATAATTTGGCTGTTAAAAGGTTAATCAATTAATTAATATGTATTCGCCTACGTTGATTCGTATCATTTCATTCATATAAAACTTCTCTCGTGTATACTGAAAATGAAAACATCTAGGCTATGTACTGTTTTATCTGTTGCGAAAAGTCCTCTGAGCGATGTTAGGAGTAAATTAGAAAACACTTGGTGTGTTTTCGCCAAGTTGAATAAATAATCACGATAAAGCCATTTTAATCTTTGATTTTGACAGCTTAGACTCGGGTGTTTGATCATATCAGGTCATCAGCCCTTTCAAGCCTGAATTTACCATTGTCATCTTCATCCACTACATGCCGCTAATTGATGTCGCAATTCTCGACTTGTAGTGAATGAAGATGACTTGAAGTGGGTGGGAAATTGAAGAAAATTGTCATGTAATGGTAAACCAGTTTTATGGAAATTTTCATTCTAAAACCCCTAGTTCTAGGAAAATTAAGATTGATTTCAGGGATGTAAAATAATGCATTAATGCATCGTGAGGACTTAAAGGGTTGAACATTCACATTGAGGTGAGACTTGCACTACACATCTTAACGTGAATGAAAGTATACATATCTAGTTGGGTGGAGAGCTATATCTGTACAGTGGAACCCTTATTGTTTGACAAGAGAATAATAACTGTTTGTAAATATCTAATTGTGTGGAGAGCTATATCTATACAGTAGAGCCATTCTTATTTGAAAAGAGAATAAAACCTGTTTAACAATGTATCTAATTAAAGGCTCATTTTCAGGATGTTCTTAGGATTGAAGGTGGAGACCTTGTGTGGTGTTTGACTGCGGAAAATGGCGAGATGATTGTGCGTAGCACTGTGCAGGGTGACATGTTAAATATGGTGAGAACATTAGCACCTATATAATCGTATATACATACTATGCATGGTGACATGTTAAATATGGTGGGGATATTGGCACCTATGTACTCTTATATACATACTATGCAGGGTAACATGTTAAATATGGTGAGAACATTAGCACCTATATAATCTTATTTACATACTATGCATGGTGACATGTTAAATATCGTGGGGATATTGGCACCTATGGACTCTTATATACATACTTTGCAGGGTAACATGTTAAATATGGTGAGAACATTAGCACTTATATAATCTTATATACATACTATGCATGGTGACATGTTAAATATGGTGGGGATATTGGCACCTATGTACTCTTATATACATACTATGCAGGGTAACATGTTAAATATGGTGAGAACATTAGCACCTATATAATCCTATATACATACTATGCATGGTGACATGTTAAATATGATGGGCATATTGCCACCTATGTACTCTTATATACATACTAAGCAGGGTAACATGTTAAATATCGTGAGAGCATTAGCACCTATATAATCTTTTATACACACTAGCAGAAAGACAATTTATTTCTGACACAAAGTATTATATTGTATGGGTGACATCTTTTCCCTTGTGCTGCCAAGCCCGTATATGTACGTTTTCAAGCAAATTTTGAACCGAGTAAATTGCCACATAGATTTGTAACATATATTGTGGTGGATGCTCAAATAATTCAGTTTGCGACATGTCTATTTATCATAAATAATATTATGTTTCATTCATTTGAAGCTTTGAATTGTGTTAGCAATTCCAGCTTCAAATAAATGAAAAAAATACTCACAAAATAATTTAGCAGCATAATGGTTAAATCTTAACTCGTTACACCCGATTAGTCCTTTTTAATCTGTTTTATTAGCCGTTTAAATCGCCGTTATTGGGAAAGAAATGTGTGTTTAAATATCAAGATTTGTGAATGTTTGGTCTCAAATTAACCAAATATGAGTAATTCTCATGCACTTGAAGTTGTGAGTCGCGGTAGCGAGACACAACTTCAAGTGGGTAAAAATTTATATTATTTAAATTAGTGCTTGCTTGTGATTAAAGACCATGCAAATAACACCACATATTCATAAATATTGGTGATTTCTTTCACAAAATGACTCGTGCAAAAATAACATAAACCCTACAATTTATTTTGACCTAGCAGTTAAAATAAAACAGCACTCAGACAATAATAAGTTATATCACTAATATGTATTTTTTGTTTGCTTCAGGTGGCAACGAGAGGCAGGAACTCGTTTACCCGCATTTTCAAACGTGTTTGATACGAATTCTGTACGATTGGAATATTTAGAGCTTAGCTACATGTACATATAATACCAGTCTTCTTGGTTCCGGCCGCGACACCACCACCCATCTATGAGCTGACACCACCCAACGCATTCCAGAAGCATCATTGAATTTATATGTCTATGTAAAACTCTAGTTGTTTATCATGTTTATGTATGTATGTATGTATGTGGTATGAATAAAATATGAGATTGGAGAGATGTTGTCTAGTTAGCACAGCAATGTATGCCGTATACTTTATATTTTACAACACTGTACACTTGAACATAGAATTGAATTGAACATAATTAAGACCGACCGCGAACCCTAAAGTGTGGATCAATCGACGCCTATGCATTCATCGCCAAATAGTAATATTCTGCTCAGCGAAGCCAAAATGCAGTGTCTGATTACTTGTAATTTAAGCAGATACTGCCTGTTGGCTTCGCACGGCAATATTAATTCAATGACGTTGATTGTTTTGACAATATGCTGGTTAGAGAGAGAGATAATTTGACTCAAGTGTGTGCAAGTTGTAGGGTATAATAAATAATGGTATGACAAAGTCTTCATTGCAAAAAAAAAAATCCGTACAATACGGATAAATTCGTAAAATGGGCAAGCTTGGATAAAATCTCTCATAGTACTAGTATATCAAGGACGATAATTGGCTGAATATTGATTTATTATTGGTCCGCCGTCTATCACGCTGCACCGACATTAAACCAATTATATGAAGCGCAGTGACGTCACTCGGTGAAAACAAGGTTATATAACACCCCCTCCCCATACTTCATTCTGTGAAACACAGTGACGTCACTCCGTGAAAAAAAGGTTATATAAGAGCGCACCCCCCATACTTCATTGTATTAGCCAGCTCGGTGAAAAAAAAGGAGGTCGAGGTCATTGAGTTTCACAGAATATTGCTTAAATTACTTTTGTTTGCTGGGTTGACTACTAATGTGAGAGACATCTAGTGATCAACTCGTATATATATTGACGTGACTGACGCCTGGTGAACTTGTTTTAGAAATGTTCGCTGTTATTATTCTTGCAGCAGCAGGGCGGGGGCCCTAGGGTAGTGGTTAGCACCGCTGCCCTTCACGCCATAGTTCGGGGTTCGGTTCCCGGTCTCGGCGGTTTGAAAGAAACAAATAATGTTTCTTCCCCATCCACGTGTGAAAGTTAGTATTGCGGGGAGTCTCCGTGACCGAGAGGTAGCGTGCTCGGCTTTAGACCGCCAGGGCTCGTATTTCGAATCCTGTGTCCGGAGGACAGTGTCATCTCAATCATATCACCATCCTCAGGAGGTTCTCCTGGCCCAGTTTAGCCTATATGTGCACAAAGGTGGTCTAAAGCCCGATTCATTTCATTTTTATTTTTGCAGCAGGGTCTGTGTTTATAATTTTTATTCATTTAGCGGTTACTTTTTTCAACGCAGTGGCTATTGACAGGGACACCCCTGTCAATAGTGCGGTTATACGCGTTATTGACAGGGTGATGATTAGCCAATCAGTGCATGCCACACATCACGCCTCCATCTCCCCAGCAAAAAACACACGTTTTATTAAAATGGCTGCGAGAATAGAGGCTACTGCCTCCTTCTCAAAGTGGGAAAAGTGGGATAAAACGTTGGAAACTTCAAATCTAACCACTAAGTAGAATTTAGTGTACTCTGTAGCTAGAAGTTTGCTGCTGCAAATAGAAGACTATCGCCGAAAGTTGTGCATCACCCATATGATCACAAATACGCTCACGGTCAATACGGCTGCATTCATTCGAGCAAGCCGAGCAACCAGAGTTCAGGACTGCGCCCCAATCAACCGAAATTAGGCCTATTCAAAACCGTCTATTATCACCCATACACGAAGTATCCTATGACATGAACACCGACTGCTGACAGGGTCACCCTGTTTATAAGACATCAAACCCCACTGCCGACAGGTTGACCCTGTCAGCATGATCACTAAGACATCAACCCCCACTGCTGACAGGGTGACCCTGTCAGCATGGGCAATAAGACATCAACCCCCACTGCTGACAGGGTGACCCTGTCAGCATGGTCAATAAGACATCAAACCCCACTGCTGACTGGGTGACCCTGTCAACGTGGCCGATAAAACATCAACCCCCACTGCTAACAGGGTGACCCTGTCAACATGGTCAATAAGACATCAACCCCCACTGCTGACAGGGTGACCCTGTCAATAAGACATCAACACCCACTGCTTACAGGGTCACCGATGTAAGACAGGCTCTGAATGGTTGCATTTCCTAGCTCCTGATTGGTTGTTATTCACCCTGTCAACAACATATTCTGATGCATTATTATGCATAAATGATCAATATTGACAGAGTGTCCCTGTCAGCAGTGTTTGTTAATGTAGTATTGACAGGGTGACCCTGTCAATAGTGCAGTTTTAACTGTTATTGACAGGGTGAACCTGTTTGTTAGCAGTAGTTCTAAATGCACTATTGACAGGGGGACCCTGTCAATGACAGTTGAAACTGCAGTATCGACAGGGTCACCCTGTCAATAGCCTCCGCCTATTTTTTTCAATTCTGTGAAACGCAGTGACGTCACCAAAAACCGGTTTGAATGGGAACTCGTGAGAATTAAGTTATATAAGACCCCCCCCCCCCCCACCCCCATACGTCATAGTATTAGCTAGCTCGGTGACAACAATGGAGGTCAAGGCTATTGAATTTTACAGAATTATATAATATGTGAGACATGAAAACATGGCAAACATGTTTTAGAAAATATCAAATGCATTTTTGTTGCTCTTTGTAAATTTTGTAGCATGACCTATAATTATATTGATGAGGTTGCTAATTTTTTTCATTCATACATTGTCTGTCAAAATAATAAAGTGTGCGAAACGTTTAAGGAAACCGTCCTAATCTGTATCAGTCATAATAATCAGTAATGATGACATGTAATTGGAAAATAAATTACATGGTTCTTTCTACAGTGTTGATTATAGGTTTAGAAAAATTGATGCTTGTTCTCTAATTAAATTGCTTCTACAAATTATTTCTGATGACATTGAAATTGCTTCAGCATGTTTAAGTACCATAGTTTCAATACTGTTGATTTGATCTGCCTGGATTTTTGTCGCTTCTGTCTTGAGTATGGCTTAACCCTTTCACTCACTGGAAGCTATATCCCCGCTAGCGCGATCAACAACCTGAAGTGGATGAAAATTATTTATATCTGTTTAATTTGGGACCAAATATCTGCAATTCTGATGTTTAAGTAATCATTCCATTCCCAATAAACATGATAAAGGTGATTTGGCTAGTAAAACGGAATAAAAAAAGAGTATAGTCATGCTAAGCACTTAAGGGGTTGAACAAGTATTTCAGAGACGGTACTGTTATTGTGTGTTTGTGTAAATTATTGTCGAAATCCTTAGAAGTGCATGTTATTTGCTGATTTATCGGTTAATTATTCAAGGCATTTAGGTAATTCGATGCTACAAGACCAATTTGACTCTTAACCCATTTATTTTAAATTTTCACCCAATTGAAATTTTCTCGCTGCTTCGACCCTCAACTTCCAGTGCGTGAAAATTACGCATATTTGTTTAATTTTAGATAAAATATTTGCAAAATTGGATTTTAAGAACTGATTTCTTTCCCAATAACTGTGAATTAATCTGCTAATAAAACAGATTTAAACGATACATTCGCCCTTCTAAACCCTATTATTACATTGAACTTACAGCTGAAATACACGTAACATAATGTATGCAATGATCCCTAACATTCACAAGCCATTTAGCACAGCAAGTGAGATTTGATTTTCCAATATTATGTTGCATTTCCAATATTAACCCTTTAACCGCCGATGCCGCATATATTCGGGTTTTCTTTTTTTATTAGCACATTAAGTACCACAACTTAAATATGTTCAAGATAAAATGTGACATCAACCAGCAAGATTTGAAAAGAGTTTGCCTCCATTTTGTCAAATCTGAATAATTTTCACTCACTTGAGTGACGCGATCCACAACTTCAAGTGGGTGAAAATTCAAATTGAATAATTTGGCGGTTAAAGGGTTAACACTTTCAGTGCGGGGATCGTCTCTAGACGTCGGAATTCAAAAAAATCGACGTCCGTAGACCCATGACATAATAGCTATTCAAATGAAGCGGAAAGAGCCAACTAAGACATTTATGATGATTTCAAATTGAAAAAAACTTTGGTCTCCATGGTTTATACAAAAATATTTCAGCGTTGTAAGGGTTGAAGTGAACGAAAATGGTGTATATAAAGTGTGACATATGGAGCTGGGACCGTTATTACCAGCAAACACGAGACATTGGCGGAATATTGCAGCAACATTGGGTGAACGTCTAGTTTCTTGATGGTAGACCCGTAGGCCTATGTTTCAAAACCTAATAATACCACTGACGTTGATAAGGGCGGATATAGGAGAAAAAAGAGGGGGCCACATACCGGAAATCGCATACAGGAGGGGATCACATACCGGAGTCCGCATATCAGAGACCGCATATCGGAGCCCTCTTATCGGAGACCGCATAGCAGAGATCGCATACCGGAAATTGCATATCGGCGATCGCATGCAATAGACCGCATAACGGAAACCGCATACCAGACACCACATACAGGACACCGCATACCAGAGACCGCATGCCGGACGTTGCATACTTGAAACCGCATGCCGGATACTGCATACAGGAAACCGCACACCGGAAACCACATACCTGACACCACATATCGGACACCGAATATATTGGAAACCGCATACCGGACATAGTATACCGCACATAGTATACCGCATACCAGAGAATGCACACTGGAAACCGCATACCGAATACCACATACATCACACCGCATACCGGACACTGCATAACGAGCACAGTATACCGCATACAGGAGACCGCACACCAGAAACCGCATACCGGGCACCACATACCACCGCATACCGGAGACCGCATATCGGACATAGTATAACGCATATCAGAGACCTCACACCAGAAACCGCATCCCGGACACCACATACCGAACACCGCATACCGGACACCGCTTTCCAGACACAGTATATACCGCATATTGGAGACCTCATTTCAGAGATCGCATATCGTACACCGCATATCGGATACCGCGTACCAGAGACCGCATATCGAAGACCTATACCAAGGACCGCATACATGAGACTGTATACATACCGGAGAGTAAGCAGTATAAAGATCTCCCTGGTTCCCTAATATAGTGCCGATACAGAACAAAAAGTGCTAGCGGGTGTACCGCCTTTTATAAACCTCTTTTCTAGTTAATCGAATAATTCCAGTTGGGATGTGTCTATTTTTCATTTTTATAAATATTTATCGTATTTTGCAGTGTAAATTTATTGACCCTTGGCAGGTAGATGGTTAAGCGGGGATCACGGGAGAGCGACTCCGCCTGAGATCGCCCGCACGGAATCGCCTTCTTCCGGGCGAGCTGAGATGAAGAGAAAAGCGAGTCCGGAGAGCACCCTCTGGGCGCTGGGGGCGATTTAATCTGTCGCCCGGGTGCACGCACCCCTTCCCCGCGCCTGATCCTGACTTATCATCCCCCCCCCCGGGTGTCCACCCAGAAAATACGAGACGTCGACCTGATGGTGTTTCAATGTTGGCCCAGCGTCTGTGACGCTGGACCAACATTGAAACAGCATCGGGTCGACAACGCGTGTTTTCTGTTGACTCCACATTTTCGGCTTATTCAACCCTATAGAGCTCTGTGCCATTTAATTAGAAGATGTGCCTCGCTACCGCGATCCACAACTTCAAATGAATTAAAAATTATGTAATTTGTGAAATTAAAGCCCCAGCGCCTATCAATGTTTCACTATTTAAGCAATGTTTTATTTACAAAAAAACGGTTATACGGGTGCTGATAAAACACAGAATGTATACGCTGCCGTGCAAAGCCAAAAGGCAATATCTGCTTACTTGTAAAGTAAGCAGATACTGCCTTGTAGATTTGCACGGCAGTACTGTAGTCGAAGTGCTCTAGGGATGAATAATAATCTATCCCTGCGGATGACAGCTTGTTACACAATGTCATACAATAATGGAATACCACAGGACTTATACAGTACGGGGCATACTTTGACCGAATGGACAAGTAAAATATAGACAGACATTTATCAAGTAGACAACGGGATATAAATCGCATGCTCTGAATTATATCAGGTCGAGTTTTTTTGTTCTCAATCATTCAAAGCCGACGATTATCATTGTCAGCTTCATCAGTCAAAATTGCGAAGAAATATAATTGTAACACTTAGAATAATGAGACAGAGGGCGCTTTAATTTTGTGCTCATCAAACACATCCCCGCTAGTTAGGTTATCGATTTAATATTTCACCCATTTGAAGCAGTGTCTCGCTAGCGCGAGTCACAACTTCAAGTCGGTGAAAATTACTTATATTTGTTTTTATTGAGATGTACTAGAGTTAAAATTCGTTAGCTATTCTTGAGTTCATCATAATTATATGGTGGTGAGTGTGGATTTTGCCAACGTATACTTACAAAACAAAGAGTATGACAAACATACAACTATCTCTTTCCATCCATGCAGCACATGAATAAATTGGCTCAAGTCTGGTATTCTACCCTCTGATTTAAATACCAACTGATTGACGGCGGTGATTGGTCAATTTTGCCATGTGACAGGCTGAAAGACTCTTCGATCGGTCGGGGGTAGAATACGAGACTCAGACCAATAAATCGTATTGATCAGAACAAACAAAACATAATTCATCGATATTAGGGCGCTGCGTGCTTTCATTTAATAAAATTTATAATGATTGGGTATTTTATAAACTTAAGTCATTTTTTTACACCATGTCGTGGGAACCGCGACAACAATCCACATCTCGTTAAATACTTGTTGTGTTTTGGGGAGAGATAAATAGCGGGAGAAATGTAAAAATTAATAATTATTTACCATGCTTGGCGGTTTCTCGAGTAACTTAAAACAATTTAATATACTACAACATAGTTAAGATCGTATTTTAATTTCTTTTTACTAAAATTAGGAATTTTTCAGAAATCGTCCTGAATTCGACGACGCCCAAGACTGAAATATCATAACTTTTGTACGATCTATTCTTATAGTTACGACACCTACTTAGTATATGTCGTACCTACAACAATAGATCATAACTTTACACCAAAGTTCAGATCTTAAACTGGTAAATATTTTAACTTCGTCAGAGAATACGAATATTCGGTTTACCTTGTTTGCAGATAATTAAGCATTTGCCATTATTTTAACATACCATTTGCACCACAATTTGTGTTATTTATAATACTCACTTTTAATTACAAGCACATCTGATTACAGCAAATCACAATCATTCACAATCAGACACAGATGAGGCTGACGTGATTTCCGCAGAGTTGAGTGGGTGGGGACAGTTAAGAGAATTTTAAATGAATGCCATACGACCTTAGACATAATAGCCATCAAATTTTCTATCCGTCATGCCTGCAAGCGATTTGACTACTTCCGACAGACTTAATCCATCTGGACATGCCAAAAGTATCGATCAAGGTCAATTACATTGACGGTTTGCGTGAGGATACTTAAGTATCCGAGAAGAGATCAGCTCTAAACAACAAGTGGACTAGACAGTACGATATTGGCCAGAAAACACGATTTTACATTTTTAATGATGAGCCAGCGTCGCAGACGATAGCCCAATTAAAATAAACATTTATCCTACGTCGGTGTTCTCCAAAGAGCTATATATATAATCACCATTACACCTCTATTAGACTACATGTACTACCCAGCAAACAAAAGACGTCGAGCCAATGCTGTTCTGATGATGAGTCGACGTGGTGTTTGCTGGTTATCAATATATGACCCCCTCATTGTTGGGTTAATGTTGGGGCAGCGTCGCAGACAGGGACCAACATGTAGTGTACATGCGTCATACTGTGAACAAATCAATCGGGCTGTAAAATATTAATGTAGTACATCGTACAAGAGATATATCAAAAGTACGATAGGCCTATTTAATTACATTGTCTTATCGACGTGTAGCTTATTATAAAATGTAGAAAATGAACGAATACATTGACTATAAAGAACGTTTGACGCACCAATATATTCAAATGCATTATGTTATCATTATGCATTATGTTATCGCTAATTTTCCTAATTTTAATAACTACTCACTTGTAGTTGTGTTTCGCTATCGCGACAACACAATTTTAAATGAGTGAAAAATATTCATAATATGTTCGATGTTTGCAAATCATGATGTTCAAACACACATAATGGCTAGCTGTTTATTAAATGGGTCGAAGGTTTTCAGATCTTTTTATTTAGAGGGTAGGTATTCTCAAACATGGTTGGTAAAATGCATGATAAGCCTTGACAAGTTGCTAGTTGGGTTGCCTATAAGAAAGATTTAAAAAACGATAATAATCGTGATTGGCGCTAACAAGGTTCAAATTGACATTTTCACTCACTTGAAGTTGTGTCTCGCTACCGCGATCTACAAATTCAAGTGGCTACTCATATTTCTATAAATTTGAGCTCAAACATTGGCAAATCTTGATGTTTAAACACTCATTTCATCCCATATGGTTGTAATTTAATCTGCCGATAAAACAGATTGAAAACGACAATAGTCGCCTCAGCAATGAAAGGGTTAACCCTGACAGTGCGGGGATCAACTTTAGACGTCAGAATCTGACGTCTGTAGACGTCAGATTCTGACGACTAAAGTCGATCCCCGCACTGTAAGAATCAACATATTTATATTGGTCGTAGACCCATAACATAGGTATGCAAATGCATCAGAAGGAGCTGACGAATGCATTTATGATGATTTAAAATTAAAAAAAAAATTGTTAAAGTGTTGTTTCATAAAATAATTCATCGCTTTGAGGGTTGATTCACGAAATTAAGTGAACAACTGGATCATGTGATGTTAACCCCTAAAATGCTAATGACGTCTATAACCGTTTTTAACCTTTATATTTGTTCTTCAAACAAGTTAAACTCATATTCCTTAACCCTTTACAACGCTGAAACATTTTTGTAAAAACAATAAAAAACAATGTTTTTTTCAATTTGAGATCATCATAAATGTCTTAGTTAGGTCTTTCCGATTCATTTGAATACCTAAGTGATGGGTCTACGACCATTATAAATATTTTAATTCTTATACTGAGATACATACACCACGGATCCTAAGTTTTTTTTTTAATTTGAGATCATCATGAATATCTTAGTCAGCTCTTCCTGATTCATTTAAATACCTGTGTTATGGGTCTACGGCCATTACAAAAATTTCGATTTTTACAGAGATTTACGGAGATCGACTTTAATCTAAAGTCGCTGTAAGGGTTAAAGAGAAATTAAATAATAAACTTGTTAGATTGACATGTGCCCAATTAAATTTGATAGCGAGACACAACTTCAGTTGGGTAAAAGTATATTTCTGTTTTCCATTCAAAAACCACCATGCCGACGTTCTATCAACGTTGAATCGATGTCATTGACTTGCTGTCTGGTACATTAAAACTTGTGTTTTACCAATCTTGTATAATTACATTTTCTGAAAGAAATTGATAAAAAAAGGCAGAATAACATTTCAGATTAAATTTCGCCGAGGTGTAGTGTTTGCACCATGCGCACTTCGAATAAAAAACCCTCATAATTTCATGACCGGCGATAAACTTTTTTTGTGCAGTCAGCCTTTTACTGCACGGACTGCCACCATGTGGCACCACCGATGCATTCACTACTACAAATTCAGTTACGTTTAACTATAGTTAAAGTACGATGCTGACTCAACATTTGGCCAAAATTATGCTACGAATATCGTGGTTCGTCATACGAATGAAAATAAACTCGGCTTGCAGGTAGCAAGGCAGGCGTAATGTGAGAGTTTAACAAATAGTTTATAAATATCTGGTATATCTATCTATCCATGGTACCCTACGTGTGTTTATAATTACCAATCAGGCCCATGTGGTGGTTCTTACGGCTTTGTAATGTCCACGTAAACCCTTATAAGGTATTTGAAACATTATATTGAGCTCGCAAACATAGATCTTTGGTAAAAATAGAAACATTAGCATCATCTTGTCACCATCAGGTCTGACAGTCTGGTCTGGCCTTGACAACAGGTAAAGGTCTAGAAAAAATCCAGGAGATGGACCAGCTAGTCCATGATCCAACAGAAGATCTAGTATCGTACTTAAAGTTATATATTTTGCTGTACGCGGATGATACTGTATTATTGGCTGAATCCCCTGAAGACCTGCAAAAATATTTGGATACTCTAAATGAATATTGTAACATTTTTTATTTAAAAATTAACACCAGTAAAACCAAAATTTTCATCTTTTCGCGAGGCAAATTAAAGAATATAGCTTCGTTTAAATTTGCGGACATGAAACTTGATGTAGTGAATGATTACAATCACCTGGGTGTTTCGTTTAATTTTAATGCAAAATTTAATGTTTTAACCTGTGGATTAGACAATCAGTTGGATTATTTACCTTTTTGGATATTTACACACTGTGACATTTGAGGACTGTGTTGAGAATAATGTAATTTGTCTTGTCTATTCTGGTAAACTTGTCTGTCTAAGAAATTGTGAAGTTTTGTCAATCTGAATCTATCATAGTGAAATTGTTTGAGTAAATACATTGTTATTGTTATTGTTATTCTAATGAAACTTTGAGTTTTTATTTATTATTCTGAAGTTGATCGGCTCTATAGACAAACCTTAAATTGAGCCAAAGTGAAACCCGATCTGGAGTTTTGATTGATTTATTGATTGCTTGATTGCTTGATTGCTTGATTGATTGATTGATTGATTGATTGATTGATTGATTGATTGATTGATTGATTGATTGATTGATTGTTTGATTGATTGATTGATTGATTGATTGATTGATTGATTGATTGATTGATTGATGATTGATTGATTGATTGATTGATTGATTGATTGATTGATTGATTGATTGATTGATTGATTGATTGATTGATTGATTGATTGATTGATTGATTGATTGATTGATTGATTGATTGATTGATCGATTGATCGATTGATTGATTGATTGATTGATTGATTGATTGATTGATTGATTGGTTGATTGATTGATTGATTGATTGATTGATTGATTGGTGCACCAGCCCCGGACTCGGCCTGCTCCTGGTCTACCAGGCCCAGCTAGACCTGCTGCTGGCTTGTCAGCCTCAGGGCTGTTGACTTCACCAGGGTTTGCTCAGTCAATCAGCCTGTCTCCACTTATAACCAAACAACAGCTCGGCAATGTCCAGCCCACGCCTCCCATCTCCTAACTCACGCGTCCTTGGGGTCGACAAATCATCCCAGTGACTACAGGATTGTCTTAAGCAAGGACGTTTCTTTGAAAAGTCTTTGGTGTGAGTTCTGAAACGATTGTGGTGTGAGTTTGATGATCCCTATCGCTTATCGTCCGCTAACATATTTTATACTGCCCTGCAAAGCTAACCTGCAGTAACTGCTCACTTGTAAAGTAAGCACATACTGGCCATTGGCTCGGCGAGGCACTCAAAATTAGAGGACGATAGTACATGTATTTATTTCCACAATCACAAACTATCAATATCGATGAAAAAAATGGTAATTGTTCATGCACCATATAACATAATTTGAATAGCACTTTGCGAATGAAAAATGATAAGTCATCAAATTAAATCGATTGAGAATTCAATGGATACATTGCTTTGAGGTATTGGAATCATAACAGTTTTTTCCTTAGGTGGGAAATGTGGAGGCAATATAATCTGATCTTGTACTTTCCAGAAAAGAGAAAAAAAAGAGTATCAAATATTGGACAAAGTGGATCATGTTTTTTTCGGGTGGGAAGGGGTCGAAAGAAATCTCGTAATAAAAAAAAATCAATCCAATTTTTCAAAACGATAAGAAAAAAACTGTTACATAGTAAGGAACATTTTGGTTTTGAAACACCACAAGTGGTTCCTAACATATTTGTGGCCTAGCTTACCTGACTTTATAATATGATGTGTAGACCACAGATTCACTCACAACCCGGACTCAGTTCATTAACAAGCAGGTGGTCATCAAATCCAGCCGCAATCAACCTGTATTGGTTGGCCAAGCACGGATCTTCATAGTCCTCTCTCAAAGAATACCCATCAGCAATAACACTTCTGTCTCACACACGTAGACAACGTCGTCTCGATCCCTGGTTGACCATTGTTTCTTGCTGTCTTGTGACCGAGGGAGCGGCTCAACGGGGACTTTCTGGAGCATGTCATTAAAGCCAGCTGATGTGGAGATAATAACGGTCAGGCATTTAGTCAGCAAATACGATACGCTGTCCTAGTGCTGGTTGAATGTCTGCGACGCTGGCCCAACATTCAACCAGCTCTAGGCGAACGTCTCGTGTTTGCTTGGTAGTCTACGCGGACTGTTACTTTGATAATTTAAGAGTGTGAGATGTCATCTGTGGGAGACTGCTGATGCACGTATGCATGTACGTACATGATCACGCAGGCTGTACCGGTCTGAATTTGTTAGATATACTGTTGCAAATTACAATGTAGTTTATTTTTACAAAGCTGTACACCAGTTATGCACATTATATAGCTAAAGCAGCACAGGTGTCTAAATAAAAGTTATTTTTCCCTAATATTATTCAAAAGGTGGTTTGGTGCTGATATATAAAAACATATTTAAATCAGTTTTATTAAGGTATCTTAAGTTCACATTATCTACATAGAAGTTTATAATTTATTTTTATCCTAAAATTTACATTTACCGCAGGTAGTTAAATAATGTCGCATAAGTCAGCACTGATAATAGCGACATCGGCTGTAAGCGATCGCGTAATAATTGTTATTGAGAAGATAAAGTTGAAATGGGCATTGGTTACTGAAAAAAGATAAATTCATATTATAATAAAATTATTTTCAATTTCATTATTTTATTCAATCTTTATCGTGATATCCCAAGTAGTTATACATGTTTTCTGACATAAACCTATTACTGTTTCATAAATTGCGTCACTCCTTCACTTTTTCTTTATTTATTTAAAGCTGCAATTGCTGACGCAATTGCCAGCTTTAAATAAATAAAAATAGCGTTGATCTAGACCTCCCAGGCGAAATTTCACCATGGCAGACCACCCAGCAAACACGACACATTGACCTAATTTTGGTTCAATGTTGGCCCGCCGTCTACGACGTCGGCCCAACATTGGACCAACATTAAGTCAATGTGTCGTGTTTACTGGGCATGGTCATTATGATATTTCATAGCCTTCCATAGTATACCGTGATAAGCCATGGTGTTGTATGCTTTACCATGGCGAGTTGTCACTTTACCTGATCTGTTTAGCATGTTTAGTGTAATATTATTGTGTGATATTGAGAGCTTCATCTTCAAATCGGTCAATTGAAGCACTTTCTAAAACCTATAATTATCTATATAACTGTATAAAGGGTACTGCTATCTACTAGCGGGAAATGTTCATTTGAGGCCCTTCTTGTAATATTTGAGCCCTACCAGCACAATTTTATCTCGAGGCGGATTGCTCTTAAGTTTTGGGCCTCAAATAAACACTTTACTTTATCAACATACGTTAGCCCTAACAGCGCGGGGATTGACTTTAGGCGTCAGAATCTGATGTCTGTAGACGACAGACTTTGACGACTAAAGTCGATCACCACACTGTAAGAGTAAAAATATTTCTAATGACCGTAGACCCATAACATAGGTATTCATAATTTCAAGTACAAGTACAAGTAGTTTATAGTTGTGGCTAAGTGAGTAATTTAAATGTTATAGGGTAGAGTTTTGATGTTTATTGTACCAAACTTAAGTTATCTGGTTCTGATGCCACACATCAAAATTGTATTGGTAAAATAGAAATAAAAAAAACCTTTTCAGCTATTTGTATGCAGCCATTTGTATGTGCCACTAATACATACAAAACAATTTCGTAGCTTTTTATGAAGAACCAAATTTACAATCATCATTTGATCCCTAACGACATGTAATAAGATTACATCCATGGGCTTGTTTGGCTTTATATGTTAATATTTCAGCCACTGTTCCACTTATCGGCGGAAAGTAGAAGCTGATCGAGAATGCTAATTTTCGATGTGACTTGTGATATCGTATATAAGTTTGATAGAAAATACATTAAACCCAAATATTACTTATGATCTGTTAAATAAGCAAACCGTAGATGCTATGATGCCATTTACAATGTATTGCAATGTAACTATTTGAATGTAAACATTTTATTAAGGCTTATGATCATGATAATAAACATGATAAAGAAATACAACGTAGAATAAAAAAATAATGCACATTTTAAGAAGCTTGAATATGTGGAAGCACTTACAATGAAAATCACTAGTGATTCTTACATATTTGACAGTAGAATGAGTCAAGCCGCTCATAGTACTGAGAAATAGGATTTGTTTTATCAATCTGTGATCACTAACTTCTGTCGTCATAATTTAGTCTTGTCACGATTGAAAGTACAAACACACTATTCCAGTTCTGTAAGAAAGCAGGGATGTCGTAAAAAGGCAAGCCGCAGTGCCATCTATTGGAAAAAACAAGCAGTGATGTGTATGCTGGACCGTGCAAACCCAAAAGGCAGTATCTGCTTACTTTACAAGTTAGCAGATACTGCCTTTTGGCTTTGCAGAGCAGTGCAGCTGCAGCTGAAAAAGATTCTGATTTGGATGTAAGAGACGATTTGCATGACGGAGGATCGTGATGGTTCCACAATTGAGTTATCTTATTATAGGAGTGAGATAATTAGATATAAACAAGAACGCTGTTCAATACAAAAGAAAAAGTGAGCGAGACAATAAATTAGTATTTCTGCACGAACGCAGTCGTAAATAGAATTACACCCTGCAATGGCGTCTTAATATTAGCAGCTTCTTCACTGTCACTTTTTGATAGGCGTTAATTTACCACTTGTTGCTAATTAAGGATTCAAAGCCATTCCTTTGTCATTGTGTAAATTTGTTACCATTGCAGCAACATATCGTACCTTTGGATATGAAAGGGTGTTCTGCCACTTTTTAAAATGGCAGATACACGCTTTCCTATCCAGGGGGACGATATATGATACCGACCGACTTCTTCTGTGGATAAATTGAACTATATGACGCGTTTGTGTGCGATAGATTGAAGTGTATTAATCAGGTAATAGTGTCGTGTAAGAACTAGAGAGTCATAGACTGCAAATGAATTATTGGTCCTTGGCCTGAGACACATCTCTGGTAAAAGATTCATGAAAATACGTGCCATCCGGATCGTAATCTGTATAATATAATTATTTGAAAAATGTTTCATGCAGATCCATACATTATTTTTTTAAGTAATCCAACAAACAAACAAACAAACAAACAAACAAACAAACAAACAAACAAACAAACAAACAAACAAACAAACAAACAAACAAACAAACAAACAAACAAACAAACAAACAAACAAACAAACAAACAAACAAACAAACAAACAAACAAACAAACAAACAAACAAACACGTCAAAAAAATATAGTCTTCCATCATACATCTTATTAATACGCTAAGTCAATAGCTTAATAGTTTTTCTAAACTAGGTATAACTACTATCCTCCTCATGCGAACTTGGATGTGAACCGTTGTGAGTAGTTAAGCGCTGATGATGTACCAAAGGTATTGTGCATTGAGAATCTCATTATAGTCAGATTCACATTGAATTCATCAACGAGGTTGAATACATTTCGCGGTTGCCTCAGTCATTTCTGAACCAATTTTCATGAAATTTTACACACACCATGGTAATTCACGTCACGACTACACTGACGTTTTGATAAGTATGTCAGAAGTTAGACATGTAATGAAATTCTGAGACGAAGCTAATGGGTTTATAGAGTGACGTTCGTATCTTTTTACTACATGTTAAATAGACTAGCTTTTAATCCATACAATATTTTCAATGAAATTTTCAGGGTAGTTGCGACGTAAATGTAAAATAGTGCTTGTAAAATGTCATGACAATTTGATGAAAATTGACTGAGAAATAGGCGAAAATCATTTACCACGGTTAATGTGAATCCTACTAGAAGCGGCAATCACACTTGATCCATTATGAATTATTAGGACTACTATGCAGCTGAATGAGGCTCATGTGGATGAGGACACTACGGATGAGGATACTATGAATGAGGGTTCTGAGAATGAGAGTACTATGAATGAGGGTACTGTGTATGAAGGTGACATGAATGAGGGTACAATGAATGAAGGTACTGTGCATGAGGGTACTATGAATGAGGGTACTGTGTGAGAGATTACTATGAATGAGAGTACAATGCAAGAGGGTACTGTGAATTAGGGTACTATGAATGAGAGTACAGTGAATCAGGGCATTGTGAATGATGGTACTATGAATTAGGATACTGTCAATAAGGACACTATGAATGAGGATTGTGTGAATAAAGGTACTATGACGAATGGTTCTGTGAACATGTGTAGGCCTACTGTATATGGATACGATTAGTGTAAGTCATAGAGCATTATGAATGAGTTGTTTTTTGATGCGCATGCGTGCCAAGCTTTGTGCGCCCACAATGTTTACTCAGCGAACCATGACGACTCACCTACTTTAAGCTCGTTAACATGGTAATACGACTTTTTGCCAGTGGCGCGTCTCTTGTCGTGTCTAGAGAAGATGAGCATTCTACACGATCATGATTAAAAATTGAAAAATGTTCATCTATCACCTCTGGATGCGCGATCATCGAAGCTTACGACCTATCTTGTCGGCAGATTGTAACATGGTCTAGAGTCAGAGTTGATCAGCATACCAAGTTTTTTCTTTCTATGTTGGTGACCGCTGACAGAAACAATTTCATGACAAATCTTAGGGTAGCCCTATTCATATGATCAATTTACTTATAAGGATGGGAAGTTAAATCACAACGTCAAGGCATTATTCCAATGAGATATAAATGCTGTGAAACTCAATAAACTTGACTTCCTTTTTTTCACCGAGCTGGCTAATACAATGAAGTATGGGGGGAGGGTCTTATATAACCTTGTTTTTACCGAGTGACGTCACTGCGTTTCACAGAATTAAGTATGGGGGTGGGGGTCTTATATAACCTTGTTTTCACTGAGTGACATCACTGCGTTTCACGGAATATGTCCTTAGCAACTAATAAATAAATCAGTAATCAATCTAATACGTCTTAATTCATTGCACAATCGATCGGATCGAGCAAAAAAAAGTGGATGCACAGCTTTTCGATTGACAACTATTACATACTTTGTATAAGCGCGGAGACCGACTTCAGATTTCAGAACCTGGCGTCTACGGACGTCTAAAATCGATCTACGCACATTTATTTATAATGGCCCATAATATATAGGTATTCAAATGAAGCGGATAGAGCTGCTAACTAATATATTATCATGATTTCAAATTGAAGAAAAGCCTTTGGTCTCTTGGTTTATAATTATGTAAATATTTCAGTGATAAGTAAGAAGATACTGCCTCTTGGTATTTGGCAGCGCAATGAGTTTTGGACCATTCACACCAGGGTGACTGGGTTTTTGCACAGCAGTACAAACTATCACCTAGGTTATTCAAAATAGAACCTTGTAGTGACGTGTATTTTTGCGGCAAGCGTTCTGTCGTCGATCGCGTGATTCGTATTCGGTGTGAAAGGACATTTGCTGATATATTGGTAATTCCTCCTGCCCAGCTTGGACCAAGTTGTTATTTAATTCTTAGCCATCGCCAGTCCGTCCTATCTGAACCCGCCGCTCACTAAAACACAGCCGACACGACAGATCTCGGTTAAGTGTCGCGTGAACACAAAGGCAGTGCGTGGCAACATCATCCCTTACAATGCGAGGGACTAAAACATGTGCATGACGGGGGTAGACATTCGATTATTATATTTCTAAAATACGCTAAACATAGTCATTTATCAGAACAATAATGTGGCCCAAACATTATACTCTGATCAATAAGACTATAATATTGATTACTGAGATAATTTTCGAATCGACTGGATGAACGGGGCTTTAAGTTACTTTTGTGCACATACAGGCTCGACTACGGTGGAGTACTTCGAGGGGAAGCAGAGATTAATCAGCAGACACCACACTCGATATTCGAACCACGAGTCTGAGGTCGAGCGCACTCCATCTGGGTCACGGAGGCTACCAATAACATTGACTATTTACAAGTAAACGATGGAGAAACATTTTTTGAAACCTGAATACCAAGAGCAGGAGATAAACTAATGAGCTGTAGCGTGACAGGCCACAGGGTTAACCACTGAACCAGAGCCCCCATCCAAATAAGATTATCTTTATTTATCATGTATATCCATTTAACACGTGTGATCCTTTAGCGCCGATAGAAATATATTATTCATTTTTTTATTAGGGCATTACGTGCCACCTTTTAAACATGTTGAAGATACAACGTGACATATTATATCAGCAAGAATTTAAAAGATCGCGTCAACGAGACACAACTTCTTGTGGGTAAAAAATCAAATTGAATAATTTGGCGGTTAATGGGTTTTAGGCGCATTGTATGGGTCAGTGATTCAATGTGGTTAAGTGGTGGAGGTACATGTAACTGGAGTTACCATTAGCAAAAAATGGCTGACACGGCTACCGATTCGTTTACATTTTCATTTTGTGTAGTTTAACGTTCTCCTTTGCTCCATCGATTTTTAGGTGGATTAATACTATTTAACTTGACAAAATGGACATCATGTTAACCTCAAATTGTCGATAATTTTCTCGTAATCGGTAAACTAAATTTGTTCAATGATAATGGTAACTGTCAAGCGTGTTGCTGGTAACTGCAATACGCAATGATATCATGCTACTGGTAACTGACAAATTATGTTGCTGGTAACTGATACTTTATTTATTGGAAATTTTCCAATGGTACATCAAGGAGACTCTCAAATTTCGGACAACTGTAAAGAAGTTATTTAAAGGGAAGGGAATTAATTTTTTCGTGGATATAAAGCTGAAGGATTAAATTTTGTTGAAAAAGACTGATTTTAGATAAACACTCGGCAGTAGGCCTATAGTAGAGATCGTGTATAGATGATCTCCGGTATATACACTATTAGTCAACAGTTGTGATAGGCCTACACGACGCTCTATTGGGACCCATCAATTACCATTAGCTTAGGAGCCCTATTGAATTTTGACCAAGTGTTGACGTAAAACGTAAACATCCAAAATGACTGCCTTTTGAACCAAGGTCAAATAATAAATTGATATAATTTTCGATATAATATAAGCTGATTCATGATTTTGGTATCTACCATATGGTTTTCAGGTATTCCCGACACAATGGTGTGGCCAGAAATTATTTCAGTCATTGCATTGGTTAGTAAAATCAAAGATATCCTCCATTTCTGCAAGGTTATAAGCTATATAAATTACCATCATTTTCGACAGAAAGGATAGAAAAGCATAAATTTGATGTCTACCATAATAGGGTTTTCTGGTATGTCCGGCGTAGTGAGTGGTTGGAGAGTACATTAGACATTGCAGTATGGGTAAAATCCAAGACGGAAACCAAAAATTAATACAATTGTCAACAGAATGACAGCAGATTTGGGTAACAACCATGTAGGATTTTCATATATAGGGCCTACACCCCTGTGACTGGCAAACATAATTTTAGGCAGTCTATATACCAAGATGGCGGTTATTAGACAAACAAAACGGCCACCAGAAGGCCATGACAGCAGAGTTGTATTATTACTAAAAGATAAAGATATGTGTTCTCCTGTCACGGCCATGTGACCCATGTGGTACCCGATTCGGCTCCCTATTCATCCTCATCTGTTGTCAACTTTGTTTGTTTGGTGGCCGCCATTTTGGTTTCTGGAATCTTAAGTGTCTATTTAAATGGTTTCTGGATAATGCCACCAGGTGATGTGTATAAAAAAATCCTATAGTAGACACCGAAGTCATGAATCTCCTTCTATTCTGTCTAAAATGATAAAATAAAATGCTTGGCACGAATTTTGTTGTTTGACTTTGTCAAATGGCGGCGGTCTTCAATTTTATCCACAATAAAATGTTGAACTACGCTCTGGTCGCACAACTAGATCTGGCATACCTGGAGAACCGACGGCATACATCGAAATCGTGAAACTCTTTCTATTTTATCGAAAATATATCAATTTATTGTTTTGATCTTGATCAAATGGCGGCCATCTTGGATTTTACTCGCAATGCAATAAGTAAAGTACGTTCTGGCCAACACCCCCATGTCAGACATGCTTTGAAAACTTATGGTACACACCAAAATTTTGCTTTTGCTTTTATTTCATACAAAATGATACCAATTTACTGTTTCACCTTGCACAAATAGCTGCCATCTTGGATTTTAATAACAATCCAATGTCTAAAGTACTTTCTGACTACATCACTATGTCAGACATAACTAAAACCCTTATGCTACACACCAAAATCAAGAATCTGCATCCATTCTGTCAAAAATATTATCATTTTATTGTTTCATCTTGTACAAATGGCGGCCATATTACCTTGGATTTTGACATTTTTCGGCGTCTTAAGTAGAAAATTATGTTGGGCTCCTAGGCTAACTATCAGGATATGCCACTGAGCCTTAAAAAATGGGGCTTTTATCCGTTCGATAACGATAATCCTAAAATTTAATGCTAAGCTACCTGACTATTAGTACCTAAATAATTTATAATAAAATTAATATAGTATTATTTAACAATCAAAAGAGACATCTCCGAAATGTTGTTTTTTGTATTACACATATATAACGACCCGGTGTTTGAAAGGAAACCATATTATATTAATGTTGACCCAGTCTTGGTTCACCGCCTACGCCTATGAGTACAGACATTGAAAGTGGCCTATGCATCCAGTCCCTTATATACTAGGCCCTCATAGTATATTACAGCGCTCCTTACTGTGATACTGTATACGGTACCGATTAAATAAAAGTCAGGACGCATCATTATCAGCTTCACGATCATGTAAACTATTCCTAAAGTTGTTTTCGAATATACATTTTGTAATAGAATTTTCTCTGCTAATAGGAAGCGACAGTTACCACCCATTGAAACCGACAGTTACCACCCATTGAAGTTGCAGTTACCAGTAACAGCTGGAATTGACACATGACAGCTACCATTCTCATTGAACAAATTTAGTTTACCGATTACGAGTAAATTATCGACAATAAAAATTATCGACATAATGTGCATTTTGTCCAGTTAAATAATATTAATCCACCTACAAATCGATGGAGCAAATGAGAGCGTTAAACTACACAAAATAGATGAAAATGTAAACGAATCGGTAGCCGTGTCAGCCATTTTATGCTAATGGTAACTCCAGTTACCTCCACCGCTTAACCACAGTGGTGATTGCCGAATCATTATTTTGATGTAAATATCCCACTTATGGTTATCGAAATGGGGACAATGAAACCTCGAAGACAGTATTTTTTTGCAATTAGGCAGTGATACAATGACTGATAAAAACGACATTATGGTAATATCCCCCGTGATTTATTTATCTGTCACTTAATTATTAATAATTTAAAAACTACTTCTTTTTATGACAACACGATAAAAAATACGTACCTTAATAATATTAGATTAAGTTATTATTAATAAAGATGAGAATAATTTTCACAAACGTAAAGGAAAGATTATTTTCAACTTATTGGGACTCATTTTTGTTTAACCATTTAACCGCCAAATTATTCAATTTGAATTTTCACCCACTTAAAGTTGTGTCTCGCTGACGCGATCCACAACTTCAAGTAAGTAAAAATTATTCAGATTTGACAAAATAGAGGTCAACTATTTTCAAATCTTGCTGGTTGATGTCACATTTTATCTTTGACATATTTAATGTGGTATATTTATAAATGTGGTACTTATTGTGCTGATAAAAAATGAAAACCCGAATATATGCGGCACCGGCGGTTAAAGGATTAATTCGACGGCCGTGGCAGAATGGTCAGAGCGTGGCGCTTTGCTATGACTGCCGCCTGTCGTGCAGGTTCAATCCCCGCGTGGTGCAGGTTTTTAAAGAAATATCGTGTTTCTCCCGTCTCAACATGACCAACGTTGGGACATTGTCGATCCGATGTTGTGTACTTGGGCAAGGCACTTCACTCTCATGTGCGTCACTTCACTTTAAGTGGGAATCAAGTCGCCGACTTCAATCATTCTTCCCTTCAGATCTACCAAAATGAGAAAATATATTGCCACTTAAAAAAAAAAACCTTTAACCTTTTCACTACCATACATGACGGAAATTTCCGTCGTCATTCGTCAATGAACGTAACCATAAAATTACACAAATTTTCGTCAAATATATACTACATTTATGTATTTTTCGTCATTTGAAGCTGGAAATTGCGTTAGCAATTCCAGCTTCAAATGACGAAAAATGGAACTCCTACACCAGTATATCTGGATCCTGGCATGCACCCCGGCCTGGAAGTCAAAGGGTTAAAGCCGTTTTTCTCAAAACTGTAAAAAGTGCACTTAACAGGTTATTGCACAGAACCATTTAATTGCTTCTCTTGTTCTTTAACAGTCTACGCTCAAATTGCCGTCGGTCCCAGTTATGATAGATGGGCTGATGGATCGAAGAGTACATATATACATTTATGTTGATAAAGCTAAATTTAGCATATTAAGGATGGAAACTACTCTTCTCCGAAGGATGCTATTAGCTTCTCTGCCACTACAGGTGTAATACTACTAATACATTGCAGTTAAATGTGTATGTATATTCTGGATAAATTGAATTCAATTAACTTGAATACTTTTGCAATGCCTAGCTATGTTTATTTGACTTGCAGTTTAAACATGCAAAAATGGTACAATATCATTATTATTATTTGAGTATTTTTTCGAACATGTTATTTAACTTCGATTGACGGGGAAAGGTCGGGGCGACCTATACAAGGCCTGTCAACCATATTAGTGAATTAAAACCTAAATAAAACCTCTAAACGCTTTAGTTGTTTATTTTATGAAAGGACATATCATAACTAGGGTATGTGTAAAAGAAAAATAG
Organism: Flabesymbios commensalis; assembly: GCA_964017125.1. Taxonomy (NCBI): domain Eukaryota; kingdom Metazoa; phylum Annelida; class Polychaeta; order Terebellida; family Flabelligeridae; genus Flabesymbios; species Flabesymbios commensalis. The sequence goes on along the minus strand of OZ024914.1, from coordinate 37,633,366 downwards.
TAAAACCTAATTTTAACATTGTCACATAGGACTACATACATCTCTAAATGAAAGTAATACTATTAATCTGGAATGCATCTGCTGACGTCAGGCCATATAGCCGTCGTGCAGCCGAGAAATGCTACCTAGACAGATGTTATGCTTTATCGTGTTCATTCAATCTATCAGCGTTCGCCTATTAAGTCTTTCAGCGCGGGGACCGCCTTTATACGTCAGAATCTGACGTCTGCAGACGTCAGATTCTGACGTGTAAAGACGGTCCCCGCGCTGAAAGAATTGAAATATTTCTAATGACCATGGACCCATAATATAGGTATTCAAATAAATCAGAAAGAGATAACGGAGTCATTATGATGATTTCAAATTGAACAAAAACCTTTGGTATCTTGGCTTGAACAATAATATTTCAGCGTGTTGAGTGCCACTCATTTGAGTGACACTTACAACACTCTGGCTACTGGGGCACGATGTGAACATGTTCTTATAATCGGTGTGCCGCCCCGGACGCTCGACACTTTCAGATTATAATGGTTCAGTATTGGTCCACAAACAGCAGCAACACAAGCTCCACTGGACAAACGACGTTGTTGCGACGTTAAATCAACGTCAATGACGTTGATTTAACGTCGCAACAACGTCGTTTGTCAAGTGGGACTTTATGACCAAGGTATCGCATTTGCTCAGGATGGATCCAGGGTTGTGTTGTACTTTTACTCAAAAAACATAACTGCCGGCTACACCCGAGCCGTATACATGGTATATACTGGCTGTACCCGCGAAGTATCACTTTTGCCGCTGCAGCCAGTCAATCACTCCCAGACGACCCATCTAGGATTACCGGAATTACACTAGCTTTACCTCAGCTATCCTTGGATACAGTCGTCACAATTGTCTTAAAGGTCGTATCTGCCCCCTCATAATTTGAAAAATACGACCTTTTCCACCGAGGTGACGACGTGTAAAGCCATCGACTAAAAACTTGTTATTCTACATTTTTTTAAGGTCATAAAACACCAGCCGACGATTATACTCTAACATTCATGCGCAGGTTATCATTTCACCATATAATCATTTTAAAAGTAGCTAGTAACATTTAACGTTTCTATTTAATATTATCTTAATGTTTTTCATTGAGTTTACGATATTGTCAAAGTATGCGCAATTGTCAAAACAAAACGAAAATACAATTAGAATTGACCTTAAAAATAAAATGTAAATTACATTTGTTTTTTGTTTTCAATTTAAATTTAACCTTGAGAATATCAATATATTATATTAATTTGTTATTTTTAAATATATGACCATGCAAGGCATATTATATTACTCAAATTAACTATTTTTTCTGTCAATCTTTGGTAAATTGAACCCTTTGAGCACCGGCCTTGATTATATATTTGTTGTCATTGTTCTTAACACATTAGATACCAGCTTTGAACATGTATGTCAAAGAAAAAACGCGACATCAATCAGCAAGATTTCAAAATCGATGCCCTACATTTTGTCAATTTTCACTCACTTGAAGTTGTGGATCGCGTCATGGATAGTCGTCTGTCATGTCGGTCGACTGTAGGCCTACACTTCTTTGCGCCGTTGAAAGTTTTGGACAGTCGTGTTGTGAGAAAATACAAACGGTGTTCATTTTCGTGCGATATGGAAAAATACAGCACATGTCCAAGGAACAAGGTGTTCGCCTAAAGGCCCACACCTTATTCCTTGGACGAGTGCTGTATTTTCCAATACCCCACTCAAATGACCACCGTTTGCATATATTGACACTGTGATATATATGCTATTTGTACTGATACCTTACACTGCTATATCATAGTATGTTATTTTACACGCATGGCTCTTGCCCTGATTTATCAGTCGTTACAACGTTTTTTTGTTTAGTTTTTCAATAACCATTCATAACCACGAAACTATTTACGACGTTAATTTCGATTCTTTATTTATATATTTTACTATTTCGGTTGATCTAATAGTTTGTTGCAGGTAAGAGTTATTTAATCTGTTGAGCTATGGATAATGTCATTCAGTAATTTCCATTTGCCAGTGTTTTTAGCTCGAGTGTTACTTCTTTCAGCAAACACAACAACCAAAACCTTCTCACAGCAGCGCGTAGGCCGACAAATAATCCCTTGGTATTTTTTATATCCCTCACCGAATAGACAACTCATATGTGGCGGAGGAGTGGTGTTTCATATTTGCCATGCTGTAGATCTGGTAATAATTATTCGCGAGGTTTAAATTTTCGTGAATTTCGCGAGGAGAATAAATTCGCGAATTCAATAATCTGAGAGAGAGTGCGGTGATTGACCTCAGCGGCATCTATGGGTGGAGAATGAGCATGAATTTATATACCCTGTTTTTACTAATAATTTGCACTGTGGTGTGAGGTTGACATTTTATTTATCTTTTTTTTCCCCTGCGATGGAAATGTCCTAAAGGCCAGTGCTCTGTCACAAGTTGACATTCTGCTCTTTCAATTCATATGCAGCAACAGTTATAGGCTGTGATTGGCTGGCTTTTTCGCTTAGTAATTTTCACCCACGTGAAGTTGTGGGTTGCGGTAGCAAGACACAAGTTCAAGTGGGTGGAATTTACTAACGAACGACACAGGTTTATATCGGATTGTTTTTAATGCATGGTGTTGATAATAATATGATTTAGAGCGTTTATTCGATGAACACACTTTTTGCCAAAGATTGAAATACCTGTTTGATAGTATAATTATACTGACATCGACAATAACTTCGACCAGTTCGAAGCTGTTAAAAACCTTTAGTATGAAACAATGGTAGGCGCACACCTAATGTTGATGAGTGGACAAAATATTGATAAAAGTCGATTGAGCAAAGCTGAGCATGATCAACACGGTGGTGTGTTTCTGGCAGGACCAGTTAAATAATGTTCATTAGGCTAATGCTGTAGGGTACGAAACGATATAAAGACGCCATGCAGTGGATATGTCAACTATCAATGAATTTGTGTTCTTAACTTACATTTTATTATGTAAGTTATGTAAGTGAAAAATAGCAGTATTTGTAAAAATTAAAAAAGATAAAGACTACTGTCTGTGTGATGTTCTTATAATAGAACAATTTAGCTCCTGATCGGTTTGCTAGCCAGTTTTGAAGACAGTGTAATTTAGCAATGCAATATTTTTCTGTGGTGTGGTGTAGCAGAGCAATTATATGGTAATCATGGTATTACAACGGTATGTTGCTGACCTGTGCCACTGTACTCTGATTATTATTATTATTATTATTATTATTATTATTATTATTATTATTATTATTATTATTATTATTATTATTATTATTATTATTATTATTATTATTATTATTATTATTATTATTATTATTATTATTATTATTATTATTATTATTATTATTATTATTATTATTATTATTATTATTATTATTATTATTACAAGTAATTTATTTTTGATGACCTTTTTATTAAGGCAAGACAGACATGCCAGGAGAAAGCTGGCTAAAACAAAACATAAACTTCGTTGCATGAGCTCTGTACGTCAATTTACAGATATGTGATATAGATATAAATGAGAATTACTTAAATTTACTTAAAATGCATTTTATGAACAGAGATATGTTTTGTATGTTATCAGACTTTTTATCATTCATAAGTTTCTTTAACATTGAAGTGGATGGTCTTTTCCAAAATTTAGTTTCGACGTATTTTTTTCTTTTGTTTTTAAAGTGGCTGCAGATATGTTAGTAATGATATTCATCACCTATATCTTCACGGCAGTAATGGCACAAACGCATATCGGGCGGGATGTTATCATGGCATCCCCGTTCAATCGGCAGACGGTGATTGCGACACCCGAATTTTGTTAAAAATTGACGAAGATTATCAGGCAAATCAACCAAATATTTTTCAAGTTTAAAATGATTTTTAAAAATAAGATAATTTATGCATTTTTTGCTTTCCGATATGCTTTCGTGCTATTTTTGTATAAACTGGTCCTTCAATCTTAGCTAAAGTGTGTTTCTGAATGTGCTAACGGAACATGGCAAAGACTGTGCTAACCAGATTCCCAGAAAGTCAGAATCATTCAAAGTACATCTTATTGATGATAACCAGTTTGATTTAAAAATATGAAATTCATCCAATTTATACAATAAAGAGTATATCATGGGCGAGATTTTATTTTGATCTTCATTGACACGCTTTGCCCAGTATACAATCATTCTAGCTTTAATATCTATATCTAGAGGAGTGATTCTCAATTCTCCATACACCATATTTGAACAGGTGGACTTTTTGACAGTCAGAATATATTTACAGAATCTAAGTTGAAATTTTTCAGAATCTAAGATTTTCCGTCTCCCCACACTTCAGATGAATACAGAGACCCTGATGAGATGGATAACGCTACCGTCTGGCACGCCGGGATTCATTGCTCAGCAGAAACCATGATGTGATGGTTAACGCTACCGTCTGTCACGCCCGGATGCACTGTTTAGCAGAGACCCTGATGTGATGGTTAACGCTACCGTTTGCACGCCGGGATTCATTGTTCAGCAGAGACCCTGATGTGATGAATAAGGCTACCGTCTGTCACGCCGGAGCCCTGGTGAAGAGGTTAACGCTGCTGATCATCACGCCGGAGCCCTGGTGAAGAGGTTAGCGGCTCGATCAATAACACTGGAGCCCTATTAGTTAACGCTGCCGTCCATCACGCTGGATCCCTGTTGAATAGGTTAGCGCTGTCGATCATCACCAGCCCTGGTGAAGAAGTTAACGGTGCCGTCGGTCACGTCGGAGCCCTGGTTAACGGTGCCGTCCATCACGCCGGGACCTGGTGAAGTGGTTAGCCCTGCTGTCTATCACGCCGGAGCCTTGGTGAGGAGGTTAGCGCCTGGTTGGCCTGGTGGTGAACAATGCCAGTAGAAGTGTAGGCACTCTGCCCCTTTTGGATGACTCATCACGGTCCCCCCCCCCCCCTCAACCCTCTTTGGAAAGGGTGACTCATCACGGTCCCCCACCCCTCTTAAGAAAGGGTGACTCATCACGGCCCCCCACCCCTTCTTGGAAAGGGTGTCTCATCACGGTCCCCCTCCCCTTGGCTCCCCCTCCCCTTGGTGCATGCTACAGACTGGTACGCCCCCTCCCCTTGGGTCCGCAGGGGGTCCCCCTCCCCCTGAAAAGGATGACTCATCCTCGGATGATGAATGGGCGTCATGACGCCAAGTGCTTTATTTTGATTGGGCGGTTCAAAATAATAATGAGTGTCTCTGCATATTGGCAACATATTTTATATTTAGCATCGTTGGGTTAACGACTCATTCTTGGATGATTAATGAGCGTCATGTTTTGAGGCTGGGAACATCAATGTGCATGATTAATGAGCATCATTGTCATATTATATGAAATTAACTTTATTTTCAATATTACACAAACATTAATCAATATATCATACCAATATATCAATATCAATATCAATTTATCACTATATCACTATATCAATATATCGATATATCGATATCGTTTTATTCCTTCAGTATGCACACATTTGATTGGCTGGTTCAAAATACTATTGAGTTTCTTTGAATATTTGCAACATATTTTAAATTTAGTGTCATCAGGATGATGACTCATTCTAGGGTTATAATTATGGTTATAATTATTAGTATAATGTAAATGATTTGTCTATTTACCTCTTTTATCGCTGTCATATACATGTGATGCATATGGTTTTACTTTACATCATTTTAGCATGTGAATTCAGAACAAGTATAACTATGATATAACGCAATTTAGCCAAAATTTCAAACTATAGAGATGAAAAAGACATCAAAAACCTCTAAAAAATAATTTTACCGTATAATGATGTCTGACATTGTATTCCATGATCCAAAAACCCCAATCTAGACACTAAAATCGCCTAAATATTATGATATCTAGACGCTAAGATATGTTGATTTTAGGTTCGGCTGGCGGCCATTTTGAATTATGAGGGTCATCTTGTTTTATTAAATATGGTCTTGTGTATGAGATGCAACTTTCTGAAATTGAATATATATCATCAGACATTCAAATCATCATTTTATCAAAGTCAATTTGTGCACGTTTTGCTAAAACGTAAAAGTGGGATATTGTATTTCAATGGTCACGTGACTTATGACCTTCCAATGACCCCAAAAATAACATTGTCGTCAAAATGGCATTATGGGATATCAAAACCTAAACTTAAGACAAAAAAGCACATTTCTAGGATTGCCGGGACTGTATTCATAGCCGATTACTTTTTTGGGGCGGCCATTTTGGAAATATGCAAATTAGCTAATTAAATATGCAAAATCTCGAATGGTATCTGGTAGACTTGAAATCTACGGGAAAAAATACAATAGAAACCGTTGAAAAAAGTTTGACAGACATGTTTATTAGGATATATCCCTGTCTATAACAAAGGCTCCAATGGATCCTGCTTGGCTTCTACTACTTTCACAATTTTATATTATTATTTATTATTATTATGTATATTTGTTATGCTACTTGTGTTATCGAACTGTTATTAATATTGTATCTAGTACACTGAAAAAAACTGAATTGTATTGGATTAATAGTGGCTGCATCCCCACAAACACGGTACGTTCACTCAGTGTTGGCCAACATTAATTTTCCATTAAATTTCAATTGGTTGATAGATCACCAGTTAACTACTGTCAAAAGTTAAAAAAACAGACTGACCAGAATTCAAATAAGTATTGCAATATTCACAACAGATCACTGCGATAATACCTAAACATTATAACTTGATTCTACCTTCAGGAGTAGTGCTTGAGCAGTAGAGTATTGGAGTAATTAAAACATTATACATTTTCAGGTGATGATACAAAGCTGAACAATTGTCATGCGATAACATTATTATGCTGTCTTAGAAAACATTCAGATTAATAGACTTGTATAGTTATAAAGGTAAGATAATACGTTGTTGCCTTGTTGATTATAGAAAATCTTTTGACAGTATTTCTCACGCTAAGATATGGGACTAGTATAAACCCCGTATTAAGTAATAATTAACTAATTGAATGTGATGTATAACACCAAGTACAGAAGTATAGAGTAAGATGATGAACCCTCAACCCTTACAGTGCGGGGACTGACTTTAGACGTCAGAATATGACTTCTGTCAACGTCATATACTGACGTCTAAAATTGATCGCCGCGAGGTAAGAGTAAAATATTTACAATGGTCGTAGACCCATAACATAAGTATTCAAATGAATCTGAAACAGCTAACTAAGATATTTATGGTGATTTCAAATTGGAAAAAACCTTTTGTCTTCATGGTTTATACTCAAAATATTCAGCGTTTCAAGGGTTCATTACATACCACAGAATGTATATAATTTTCCACGCCGATGACAAGATGCTGGTTGCTGAGGCAGCAAATTGCTTTAAAAATCATCTAAAGACTATTTATTGTGACTAGAGGAAACTAACTAATAACGTATATATTGAAGTAGAAAAAAACACGATGAATTTCTCAATTGTATTATGGCGAGACAAAACTAGAAGTAACTGATCAATATATCTCAAGACAACGACAAACTGAGATATTACATATACTGTATGTATTGATACATAAATTGAATGAAGTAAACGTGTTTAAAATGTTCATGACTCAATTATGTTCAAACATTCGGAAATGTGGTGGCAAATGGACAATCAAATCATCCCTTTTTATAAAGGAAGGTTTTTAGCAATACATTAAACAAAGATTACTCAACCAGTTCATTCACAATGGATAGCAGAAATTTATGAAAGCAGCTGAAGTTTAAACTATATACAAACTGATCAAATCAAATCGGAAAATTGAAGACTTCGTCTTATAATAACATACGATTGTTTGCTAGATTCCGAACAGTGCAAACATGCTATAGAATTGAACAATCTTTTTCAATAATTAGAACAACACTGTGAAGTAGACGTTGTGTATACAATAACACTGTATTGATGTCACTAAGCCCAATTGGCTTTAGCCCACATGTCTGTTCAGTAATGTGCTGCCTGGACATCGTGGACGTATATACTGGTATAAGGTTTTTTGTCATACAAGCACTATAACCGTATTAGTCCACTGGGCTGATTTTGTTGTTGCACATTCGCAGCATGACGCGCCTAAAACGAGAATCTAAAATTCCGTATACCAGAGCATTGATAGCATTGGAGATCCACAGAATCAGCATTGTGGAGGCAAGGACGACAGGCGATGTACCGCTGTCCCTGCCACCCATGGCTACTAAACCTGGGATGTAACCAACCAGAAAGATCACCAAAATGCTTATCATGCACTTCAGTATCTTCTTGTGACGAGTGTCACTTGTCAGTCGACGTTTCTTGTCAGCGTAGTTCTCTCCTCCAACATTAACCAGTTCCAGCTGTTTTTTTGCAGCGTACACCTTACGATGGATACTCATATAGCTGAAGAGTAATGCCACTGCAGCCAGTAGTATAGTTGTCGCAAATATAATGAAACTGACATAGCCAGAACTGCCTACCTTTCCAAGGCATAATCCTACTGTACTCATGTAGCTGTATTCCTTCGTATGCATTTTGAAGAATAGAGCCAGCGAGGCGAGATGCAGTCCGACGATAAGGAGGGGAACGGTGCGTTTGTTGGTGATTCTCTGACTCAGCTGCGTCCGGAACACTACGAGGTAGCGGTGAACCGCGATCACAATAATGTGCATCATTGTCATGAACAGCAGATGAACCCAAAGTATGGTATGAAGTTTGCACATTATGTATTGTGAGGGCCAAGTGAGTGGGAACTCCCCCGAATAGATACCTGCCACTTGTAGCATATTCACCACTCCACACAGTATGACATCGTTCACGGCCATGCTGCCAAGCAATGCGTTGTAAGGCTTCCTCAAGGTATTGTCTTTCACAATCGCCCACAGGATGGAGCTGTTGCCAACGATCCCGATTGCATTGATGATGATCCCTAACGTGACAACAACGGTCTTAGCGTAGGACGAGAGCAGTTGCAGATCCGTGTTGTCTTCCACGGTTGCCAGCAAATTCTCCCATATAGTAGTGATTGCAGTGGGCACCGTGGAACTCATCTTGAACACCAAGGGACATCGAAACTGTGGAAGTATAGCACTGCTCGCGTATTTATGCAATCGCATACCTCCTGCTGAGACTCGGCAACTCCCATATCTCCTTCAACCCTTAACCCTTTAACCGCCGGTGCCGCATATATTCGGGTTTTCATTTTTTATTAGCACATTTAGTACCACCTGTTAAACATGTTGAAGATAAAATAAAACATCAATCAGCAATATATTTGAAAACAATTGACCTCTATCTTGTCAAATCTAAATAATTTTCACTCACTTGAAGTTGTGGATCGCGTCAGCGAGACACAACTTCAAGCGGGTGAAAATTCAGATTGAATAATTTGGTAGTTAAAGGGTTGAAGCACTGAAATATTTTTTATTTTTTCTGAATTTGAAACAATCATAAATGCCTTAGTTGGCACTTTCCGCTTCATTCGAATACCTATGTCATAGGTCTACGCCCTGTATAAATATTTTAATTCTTTCAGTGCGGGGATCTACTTTAGACGTCAGAATCTGACGTCTACAGACGGCACATTCTGACGTCTAAAGTCCATCCCCGCGCTGTAAGGGTCAAATTTGGAATCGCTGATATTCTCATATAGTTGGCCTATAAGGTATAAGACGTGGTGTGACCTGGACCTGTGATTGGACCTGGACCTGTGATTGATCGAGACGGCCGTCTCGACCAATCACCTGTGTACGATTCAGGCAGAAGCACTTCCCGAATGTCGCCCCCGACGTTGGCTTACCTGCGCAAATGGACACGTGGATGCAGAAATAATCATGCTTATTATAATACCACACCTTCATGGTTGTGCAGATGATATTCCATCTATCTGATTTAGATCATTGTTAGCCAGTAGGAGTTGCATAATAATGCAGAAGGGGATATATGTGACGCAACACCTCGAAATCAGGCGGAATGCGCTGAGAGGGAATCGCTGTGCCAGGAATCCAACGAGTAGATTAACTTTGCCATTTTTGAAACAATGTTACCATTTTGAGATTCTGACATCTATAAATACCTTCACATGTTTTATATCATCTAGTTCGGTCCAATTAGTGAAAAAAAGTTCATTTGTATATTTTGTATGATTTATTAGAGCATATCGATGTAATATATTATTTTCATGTTATGAAGAAAATTTTACCACATGCTTTCAATGATAACAATTTGCTTTAACATGTTTAACAATGCTATTATTAATGACAGTCAATCATTCATTGGAAACTACAACATAATATACTAATTATCAACACACCACGAGCAAATTATATGCACGTAACTAAAACACAATCGATGTCAGCAAACATAACAATTCGGTAAAGTATCCATTTATTTTCCTGTTTATCAATAAGCATGATAAATGTGTTTCTGAGATATGTAACAAATAATAGCCTTAACCCAGAGTTGAAATATTTTTGTACAAATCTTGAAGACCAAGGGTTTTTTTCAATATAGAAATCATCATAAATGTCTTATTCAGTTCTTTCCGCCTTATTTGAATACCTTTGTTATAGGTCTACGACCATTATAAATATTTTAACTCTTACAGCGCGGGGGTCAACTTTAGACGTCAGAATCTGACATCTACAGACGTCAGATGCTGTAGCACACGGCTTATTTCCATCTGGCTAATTCTTCATTTTCCACGGTGACCGGGCCTTGATGTAGATGTCATGACCACATAGTTATCCTTAATCACAGAGATCAACCATATAACCACATAACGTAACCCAATTCGCTGTAAGAACTCCATGACGTACAATGCAGTGCAAAGCCATAACGAAGCAGCTGCTCGCTTTTCAGGTAAGCAGTTATTGCCGTTTGGCCCTAGTGCACGTCCTCCAGACAACGCCCATATCAAGTTATACAAAGAAGCCAAATAAGCAGTGCAGGGTGGACGGAATTTTAGGGATTGGTAATCACATCAGCCATTATCTGCTACTATACTAAACAGATTTTAAGTGGATGACAAAAAAAATAGATCGTTTACTACAGAAATATAGCAAAAACAAAATGACGCCCATTTTCAGCCCTAACAACTTATATATCTATATAGTCAGGTCGCCGAGAGTGGAACCTTACAAATGGGTATATACAAACTTTTTTGCGGATTATTGATGCATGATATGTCTCGATTGATATGAGCAAGCATGCCAGACTGGCACTTTTGAACATTTTTAATTATCACTGAAAATTCCAAATGGCCGCCGTCAACTCATGAAAAATTGACGTATGTACTGAGTGTGGGGTGGAAATTTTGGTATCAGAGCTGAAAATCGGCCTGAGTATCCCCAAATAGTCATACTTTAGATCTGATAATTTTCGCGAGGTTAAAAGTCCCAAAATCAGAAAATTCGCGAAAATTGAAACACGCGAAAATACTCAGATCTACAGTATATCGCTTTTCTAAAATTTTTAATGAATCCTATGTCGCGTTTAGTCAAAAACCGGCAAAAATCAAGGATGGCCGCCAGCGGATATTTTGAAAAAAAAAAGATTTTTAACTAGTAATCCGATAATCAAGTGTGATATGTTATTTCTGCCTAATTTTAGGGCATGGACCTCAAATTACAATTATGAGCCACATGGAGGTCAAAATATGATCACAAATCGGTTACAGTGAAATGCAATTTTTACTAGAAGTTAAAAAGTTGCATGCGATGTGACCATTTTTGTAGCGCTAATATCAATAATGTCATTCTAGGCATCAATTATCCGATAAACATTAGATGTCGCTGAGACGCTGATTTAATTGTGGTCCACCTTCTGCGATGTTGACTCAACATTAAAGAAACATTAGGTGAATGTCTCGTGGTTTCTGAAAAGAGACTTTCGGTGCATGTGACACTTTTAAATTGAATTTAACAATGTTCAGTGCTTCACAAGACGTTGGACTAAATCAAAACTTAATCGTAGGTCAACGTTCCGGACCGTGGACCAAAACCAGCATTAGGCTAAATTTGTTTCTTGGATAATTGGAGATACAGCTCTGCAAAGTCGAAAAAGACGAAACAGCAGTATCTGCTTACTTAGATATACTGCCTTTTGGCTCTGTACAGTATCTTCTTAATTGTAAAATTGCTTACTTGTAACGTAAGCAAAGACTGCCTTTTAGCTTTGCAAAGCAGGGTTATGTAGGCGTATCATAGCTAACACGGGACCACACGGGACATTCAGCTAAATAATGATTTGACGTTTTCATTCATAAATTTCTGGTAAAACATTCAAAACCTCAGCGAAAAACAACATATGAAATATCTGTGTGTGTTTTATGATATAGCAGTCGAGCTTCAAATATTATTCCTATTATTGTTGTATTTATGATTGTTATTATATTATCACAAGGCAATGCCTATGGATTATCCACGCTAATATAAATCAACCATATAAATTAAGTTAAATAATATAATAAGTATGTTTTATTGGCCATATGTCTATGTTCGGAAGATTCTATGTTCTGAAGGGTATATGTTGGGAAGGTTATATGGTTATACTATCAGATAGCAATTAAAGTTAAAATATTAGTCTTATTATTTTTACGATTATGATCATTTACAAACTTATATTATACCAGCATTAGGCTAAATTTGTTTGTTGGATTATTTAAGATACAGCTATGCAAAGGCGAAGAAGTCAAAACAGCAGTGTCTGCTTACTTAGATACTTACTTCTGGCTTTGCACACTATCTGCTTAATTGTACAGTTGCTTATTTGTAATGTAAGCAAAGACTGCCTTTTAGCTTTGCACAGCAGGGTTATGTAGGCATATCACAGCACACACGGGACCAAACGGGACATTCAGCTAAATAATTATTTGACGTTTTCATTCATAAATGTCTGCTAAAACATTCAAAACCTTGGCGAAAAAACAACATATGAAATATCTGTGTGTGTTTTATCAGATAGCTGTCGAAGTTCAAATATTATTCCTATTATTGTTATATTTATGATTGTTATTATATTATCACAAGCCCATAACGCTACAACGTTGCCCAATGTTGTATTAAGGTTGAGCCAGCATCATAAACGGTGGAACAACATGAGGATCAACATTGGGTCGGCATGTTTTGTAGGCTACCATCAATAGGCCTACACCTTAACATTAATAATTATTGGCCAACCGAGCGAGGTATAGCCAATGAATGAGTCCAAAATCATCAGTTTTTTTTTATTTTGGCTCTTTAATACGTCCATAATGTGTGAACATGTCCATAGACTATTGTGTAAGTTTTAAATTTAGGGTTGCTGTGCAAACGTCCCAGCAGACACAAAACATTTGTGTAACTTGTTTACAAAGTCGGCCCAACGTCTTCGACGCTGGTCCAGCATTGTAGCCTCTAAATAATATACAAATGTGTTGTGTTTGCTGGGCTAACAATATAATGAAAATGAATCGGGCTTTAGGCCATCTTTGTGCACATATAGGCTAAACTGGGCCGGGAGAGCCTCCTGAGGATGGTGAGATGAACGAGATGACACTGTCTTCTTGCCGTGACGTCTTTTTCGAGGCCGTGGATGGATGTATTTGCTTTACCCGAAAAATCCAACATGGCGGTGACTCAGAGAGCGATCCCGACCCCAAGGTCCGAAAAATGTCCATAAATTTTTAATGACTGTGCGACCTCTGAGCTGAGCATGCGGGCATGGAACTGAAATGTTACTGATTCTAAAAACAAAATATTCGACCTGATTACTCCCCGATATTTTCCGATATGACAGTCAAAGAAATGTCCCACGATTTCGTACGCGGTCAATCTGTGGCTGAAACCTTTTTCAGCCATTGGGGCTAACTGTCCTCCAGACACAGGATTCGAAATTGAGCCCTGGCGGTCTGAGGCTAGCACGCTACCTTTCGGTCACGGAGGCTCCCCACAATACTGAGTTTTACACGTGGATGGGGAAGAAACATTTTTGTTTCTTTCAAACCGCCGGGACCGGGAACCAAACTCGAACTCTGGCGTGAAAGGCAGCGGTGCTAACCACTACCCTAAGGCCCCCGCCCTGCTGGGCTAGCAAGTCAAACGAAAACCCAATTTTAATTTTAAGTTTCACCCTGCTCATCCCGGGTCCAAACCCCGCCTTGACCGTGTGGGGTTTTCAGAGAAACAGCATTGTTTCTTCCTTCTCAATGTGACTAGGCGATCACGTTATTGGCGGCCTCGTCGAGTTAAGGTTGAGACCAGTGTATCGACGTTAATTTCGCGCAGGGCCCCGCGCTGCGCGCTCCTCACACAGTGGATGACATTCCCTATTTATTTATTTTCAGAACTGATTTTCAGACCTCAACCCTGGGACCTCAACACACATTTCGTTCTCAATAACCGAGATGCGTACTTATAATGATACGAGTTAAAAACGATTATAATGGGTAGTGGTGATTAGCAGTGAAAGTGTTACAATGTGAGAAATGTATTTAGGCGATTTGGCAGTAATTCCTTTGCTATTCTATAGCATAGGGCCAACAATTTTCCTACAACTAAGGTTTTTAGAACGAAAATTTCCATGAAACTGGTTTACCAATACATGGCAATTTTCTTTAATTTTTAAACTACATCAAATCATCTTCATCCACTACAAGTCGAGAATTGCAAAAGCAATTCGCGTCTTGTAGTGGATGAAGATGACAATGGTAAATTCAGGTTTGGAAGGGTTAAATTGGCAAATACAGTAGGCCTATTCCTAGGTCTCTTTACAGTGGGGCCAGATGCTGATGTTATCTTCCAGCCTTCAACATTGTTAACACCACATAGTATTTAATATTCATTCAACGAGTAACCTGAATAGGTTGTACTTAATTATCGTGATAGAAACTATTTTATACATGACACATTATTATTCATTGACTAGTGAAAAAACAGTGCTATCTTACTCCTATTGATGAAGTTATAGTAAAGCATTTATTATATGAGGGATTCTATAATTCTAGGCACCAGTGATGATATTTTCCTTTATATATGAGATTGTCTGAATATTGTCAAAACTTTAAACATTATAATAGCTTAGCTTTGTTTATTGCCATAGCGTTGTCAGCTGAGCTTAATTTCAATTTTAAAGGCTTATTTTTATCAATTTAAATTATTCTTACCGTTATGGAGACTAATTTACCGTTATGGAGAGACCTATTCATGTTACGGAGTAATCTTCAGGCTTAAATTTCTCAGTGACCCTTCTATAAAAGTATACCATATTTAACAGATAGTTGAACATGGATATTATAATGTTGATCACTTATTTTAGAAAGAATCATTTTATGACAATAACCCTTAAATAATGAAATAGGAATTACTCTCCGTTACGATTATTGCCGTTATGGAGAGTAATAATAACGAACATTGTCTATCTATCACGACAATTATTTCTGTTATGGAGTGAAAATAAACTAAATTAATACTAAATATCGATGCTAACACAATTTAAAAGACAAAAAGAAAAGTTACTATTTCAACAAGTGTCACTTGTTCGTTAAAATACCAAATTCATAAAGGTTTATAGCTATTTTTAAATGAGTAAAATAGTAATTTGTGACTACTTTTTCTCTCCATCACGTTTTTATTTTTGTTGTGGAGTGACAGAAAATACGCGTTATGGAGTAACGTTTTTTTAAACTAAATCGTGCATAGCATCTATGTATTGTGCTATACTATGATTATTTTTTTTTTCAAATGAGGTTGTGGTAGGCTTGGAGGTTGTAGTGTGCTTAACAATTTAATTGCAGTATTTATGTGGAAAAAATCGCGTTATGTAGAGACGTTGAATTAAAATACTCACCCAAAGACTTGCACAAACCTTACATTATTTCTAAACAAAAACACATTTATTATACTTTTTTTCGCGATTCACTGCATGAAGGTCTCGCGCAACTGTTTTGTACAAGATAAGTGATATTTTGGTCAGAAAAAGTACAGAAATTACCTGAAAACTATAAGCGTTACGGAGAGTCGCTGCAACGTGGGACAGACATAAATTGCATAAAAATATATATTTTTTTCAAATGAGGTTGTGGTAGGCTTGGAGGTTGTAGTGTGCTTAACAATTTAATTGCAGTATTTATGTGGAAAAAATCGCGTTATGTAGAGACGTTGAATTAAAATACTCACCCAAAGACTTGCACAAACCTTACATTATTTCTAAACAAAAACACATTTATTATACTTTTTTTCGCGATTCACTGCATGAAGGTCTCGCGCAACTGTTTTGTACCAGATAAGTGATATTTTGGTCAGAAAAAGTACAGAAATTACCTGAAAACTATAAGCGTTACGGAGAGTCGCTGCAACGTGGGACAGACATATAAATTGCATAAAAAGTGGTGAAATAATAAAATTATTTAAAAAAACTCATATATAATCTTATAGATAGTGTTTTACACTAACATTATATCAAAAACAAATATAATATATAATACAGGAAGTGTAGAATAAATCACCTGTTTATGTGATTTGGCTGAAATTGGCTAAATTTACATAATATTTCTTTCAAAAAACACACTTGTGTTAGAATTATTTGATTTTTAATATTGCTATATTGTAAAATAAAGGTCACTCATTGCATTAATGTAATGAAAATAAATCAAAATATTCAATAATAAATATCACAAGGTGCGGACAGTGCTGGTGCTTAAACTTAGAGAATCCCTCATAACTCTCAGATGAGTAACGTTGGTCACCAGCCTCTACTCAGCTTCGGCCTGTCAAACAACCACTCCCTGGGGGACACCCGAGAGTGAGTTCCTAAGTTCCGATGTTCCCAAGTTCCGAAGTTCCCAAGTTCCCGGAACTTCAAGCTCTGAAGTTCTCAAGTTCCCAAGTTCCCGGAACTTCAAGTTCCCAAGTTCCGAAGTTCCCGGTAAAAAAAAGTTGTTAAAAAAACAAATGAAAAGTTGAGTAGGCTAATTGATCGGCCAAACCTAGTTCCCCACCGTCCGGGGGAGTCTATCGGCGGCCCGTGTCTGGAGCTTCACAAACAAGTCCAAAAACACGATATTTTTATAAAGGATATTTCGAAAACCCCCTTGACCCCTCGACCCACGACCCTCGACTTAATGTCAGGTCTATGTTGGCTCACCAACTGTTCATCAGGTAGATCTATAGGTCTATCTGCATAAATTTAATTTCATTCGTAATCTTTTATTCCTGTTAAATAAAGAGACGCAATCAGGCCAAAATCTTCATTTTTATTCTGGCTCCTTGAAATGGCTAGGCCTATAATTATAATATGTCAACATGTCCATAGAATGACGTGATTTTGTGTTGCGCGTTTACCAGTTATTATTAAACGAGAAATACCCTGAAGATGAGCTTTAATTTCGGAAAAAAACTCAACGTTCTGGTAATTTTTACTTAAATTTTAAAAACAAGAAATTTGGGAACTTGAAGTTCCGGGAACTTTGGAGCTTCGGATCTTGAAGTTCCGAGAAATTGGGAACTTGGGAACTTCGGAACTTGAAGTTCTGGGAACTTGAGAACTTGGGAACTTCGGAACTCACCCTCGGGTGTCCCCCTCCCTGGCTATTCACTCCCAACATTCACTAAAACAGGTACACAGACTAGAATTGCAGAAGTTTTTTAATTTATGTGCTGTGCACTTACCAGTTAGGCTAGATTTAGAGACGAAATTCCCGTATTTCTTATTTTTGACATGATGGTTGTCAATAATTAGAAATCAGGAATTTCGTCTCTATATCTAGCCTAACTGGTGAATGCGCAGCACGAAAATAAAAAAAACCTTTGCTGTTATAGTCTATGGACATATTTACATCATATGGTCATATTTTTAAGCTAAAATAAAATCACAATTTTTTTATGATTTTAGACCTGCGCATGTCCCTTTAATAAGGACAGCTAATAGATTTAACAGACATCCTGTCCAAGATGCTCTTATCTCCCAACCACAGGCATTTGCATAGTTATTTATAATGCAAGCGTTCTGGGCAGTCAATGTCTCCAACAGTCCACAGTCCATACTCTAGAAAAAGAACAAGGTGTGAAACGGCCCCCACCCCTTTATGGCTTTAAATAGAGATCTATTGCTAGACTTTCTCCATTAGTCAGGGCCCATTTTTCAAAAACAGGCATTCTTAAAGTTTTGTAAGGCATTTCTTGGTAGAATATGTCATGCAGTTGTTTTCACACAATTCGGATATGCTGATTCCAAATATGCCCCATGCCAAGCTCTATTTTTAGTTTTTCCCTTTCAAAATTGCAAAACAAAATGGCCGCCAAAATAGCAGATAAAGTCTCAATTATGATGATTATACATCATGTCTGGGTGCACAGCGGACATACAAACTTGACTTTCGTGTTCAAAATAATGTTTTTGTTTTGAGGAATTTCATGTTCTAAGACCTGGTAAACTATCACGCAAAAAATCCCAGATGGCCGCCAATAATACAAAAAGTACTATACCGTTTTTTCTAAATGTCATAAAGAACTGTTTTTGGTGGCTAAATATAGGTTTTTAATACCAATAAATCTAGTACAATATAGAAATAACCTCTAATATATTACCTCTAATATATTACATGTAGTTTCAGGGAAAAACCCAAGATGGCCGCCGATTATACAGCAAGTAGTATAACCATTTTTCTAAATGTCGTAGGAAGTTATTTTTGGCGCTTAAATAGTTTTCTGATACAAAAAAATACACAACATAAAAAACTCAACTTCCATGTCACATGTAGTTACGGTGAATGCAAAAAAAAGATCATTTAAAAACAACACAATAACTATGAGGATATTGCACAAAAGTAGCATGTGTTACTTTCATCACTGTAGCTACATGGGCTTGCTGTGTATATCTCAGATTTGCATGAATACCATCATCTTGCATAATGATAATGCTAGAATAGTCACCCTCATCAATATATTGATCATATATTTGTGAAGCTTCGGAATTGATGTAGCGACTCCTTGATACGACACCATTGGCTACTTTCTCGTGGTCCTAATACTTAATCAAACTAAATGTGATAGTTATTCAGGTTGGACAGGAAGCTTTTACACGAGAACTAGAACTTTGCAGTTGTCCATCAATGAAGCTCCAACCACAATCTTATAGATGTTTATAGTTGTTATCTGACCAGAGCTGTATTTATTGCTAAACAGGCCTAAAATACAACGGAAACAATATCCACTTTTTGTGGTAGGGGTTATTGACGAAGAGGATACATTGAAGTACTGAAATTAGCTTAAGTTCCAGTTCTGGGTGTTTATGAATTAATTTCAATGTCTTTCTTTTATAATTAATGTGCTGGTGTTGTGGAAGCCATTGAGACGGTTGAATGGTACGATAAATATCACCAGTTCTAGGTTTACACAGCTAGGCATTGCTATGATGAGAACGTTTCGAAAGCAGAATGAGCAAGTTTACATCAGTTCCTACGACTACCACATTGTCAGTATCTGACAGTTTGATTGCCGTAATAACATTTAACGTCTTATCGTCTACCTCAGTATTGTTCACACTTAAATACCAGTGCTCATTGAATAGTTGAATGGCATTGTTATTTACCAAAAGTGGTGAATTTGAACATTGAGCTGAAACTGTATTGCCCTCCTCCCTGATTCTGTACTTTATCTGTTATATATTCATCTGAGATAACATCGCAGTGTGCATGGAAATGTTTTGGATGTAGGATACATGTGTCTTGCGTAGATTATTAGATGATCAATGTTTATTACAAAAGAATATAATAGATAAGTAGTAAATACTCTGTATGAATGATAATTAATCTACTATGTCTGGAGGAAACATATAGTTATTATGGACCTAAATATCTTCACGTCCATCATATGATTTTATCACTTTATATATGGTAAGACTAATTGTCTTTAACATTGATACCTCTTCCTGCAAAATAGTTTGGTCGCTCCCATACCACTTCAAGACACAACTGAACCTGTTGGGTTATTGTATATTATGTGAGAGTGAGAGCTTATATCTGATTAGAAGCATGCATGACCAGAACCTACTGATTCCTCATACATTCTACCATATCACGACCACATCAAGAAAGTTTCTGTATTTTATGTTAATCTTCATAAAAACATCCTGATCGTGCTACGAACGGTATTATTGCCCCAATTACCACATATTCTGCATCATATCTTGTTGCAATAGTGTACCCAATAATCTTTGGTGACTTGTTCATGGCACTCTATAGCTTTAGTTGCCAAGACTAGGTTAGTTACTAACTTCTGAAGATGGTGTATGTTCATACTATATTTATAAAATATATTCATCGTCAGTATTTTCAACATTACCCTAGCGTGTCCTCGCCCATCAATCTCATATGCCCAAAACATATATAAGTCAACTTCTGCACCAAATTACAGATTTCCGATATCGTGTAACTGTCTTTTATCATAGTTATTGATGGTGATATCATCTTTCTCATTCAAGTTAGGGGAGTGAGAATATGTGTAGCCGGTGGTTGGGACTTTATTCGTTCAATTATGTCTGAAAACTGTGTTATCAGCGCATTACCAGGCTTTTGTACGGTATCTATTCTGATCAAAAATATAAAAATTAAGATGATACTTTTATCATGATCATGTAAATTGTCAATCCGATTGAGAAATATAATTTTTATATGATGTGCACGTTTTAACCAGCACAATATACCTAGTTACTAGAATCATAATTTGTTAAATTTAAACGACTTCTTGTCTCTATAGGAATGGAACATGTATATGTGTCATTATTGCCATGGTTATGCAGACCACCTTGATGGATTAACTTCATGTTTTGCTTAGTCCTAGTGGAGGGCTTGGGCAGGAGGGTGCCACCCATGGCCAACTCACATTTAAATTATTGCTTTCTTCCTTACGGTACTGTAAGAACACGATGCAGGTGGATATCACATGGGCCACATACTAATAGGCCTAGAACGGATATATGGTGAGCGACAGGTTATCTAGTGCCGGACAGTGATCAACAATCATAAAAAAACATGCCGGATATTACGTTTGTTTCCCTTGGCTTCTAAATGTGAAATAATGACTTCATTAAATAAATCATTATTATTACACTGGCCTACGATGTGTCGCTTTCCTAGCGCAACATTGTTTTTCCCCCCATAATTTTGTGAAATATTGATAATATTGGTTATCACGGCTCTGAATTGGTTTCCCGGGTGTGAGAAACCTATATGTAGACACCAGAAACACATCTCCATGTTATTTGGAAGCAGAGTTATATCACATTGCCTTGCACATGTTGCAGTGGCGGCCATTTTGGATTTTGTCCTCTAGCGGCAAACGCACAAGGTGAAATTCAGGGGACTTTAAGTATGTTGCTCAGGTGGGTTTTAATACACCGAAATGATGTTTTTATGTTCATTGTAAGCCAAGCCGTGATCTAAAGTTGTGACATTTTCACAAATTTTGGCGGCCATTTTGTTTTTGAATTTTGAGTAGAAAAAACACAAAATATAGCTTGGCATGGGGCAGATTTGGAATCAGCGTTCCCAAATTTTGTAAGAACAACTGCATGCCAAATTTTACTAAAAATGCCTTACAAAGTCAGAAATTTCGAAAATGGGCCCTGACTTCATCGTCCTAATGCTATATAATTTTTAGTAACATTGCCTCATTTGCACTCAAGGCTGCAGGCGATGACGATTGGTTAAAAAGAAATATTCATCATGAGACACCATGTATTCTTTTGGGCTCGATGAAGGTCAACATGTGTGTAGGCCTACACCAGAGGGTACAATGTATGACCCCTACTAAAAGACTACTTGGGGTCTATTCTGTGAAACTCAATGACCATGACCTCCTTTGTTTTCGCCGAGCTGGCTAATACAGTGAAGTATGGGGAGGGTATTATATAACCTTGTTTTCACCGAGTGACGTCACTGCGTTTCACAGAATGGAGTATTGGAGTATGGGGGAGGTTGTGTTATATAACCTTGTTTTCACCGTGTGACGTCACTGCGTTTCACAGAATTACGTAACAAGACTGAGGTGCATACAGCACTACTACCAACAAATAGAAAACGTTGAAGCGATATTGTTTTAATGTTGGGCCAGCGTCGAAGACGATGGGCCAATATTTCTCTGTCAGAATAAACATGACAAGTCAGCGTAGTAGACACCGAACCAGCATTAAATCAACAGTGGTCAGTGTAGAGAGTTTGCTCTTGGCTCTACCACCCAGCGCTTTTAATACACATATGGACTACTCATGTAGGCCTACTCATATCAGACTAAACGTATTTTGAACAATTTGGGATAATCAAATAATTAAACCTACATTTTCCAAACAATAAGCACGTTTTGGTGATGAATTGTTCCCAGCAAACACGAAACATTTCTATAGCCTAGCATTTGTACAGTGTTTGCCCAACGTCGAATACGTTGGGCCGGCGTTGTACAAATGTTAGGCCTATACAAATGCTGGGTTGGTTAACTTTATGGTAACTTTTAAAATAGATGTAGGCCTACTTTTCTGGTCCATAGGTCACCGGGGCGGGGGCCCTAGGGTAGTGGTTAGCACCGCTGCCTTTCACGCCAGAGTCCGGGGTTCGGTTCCCGGTCTCGGCGGTTTGAAAGAAACAAAATTGTTTCTTCCCCATCCACGTGTGAAAGTTAGTATTGTGGGGAGCCTCCGTGACCGAGAGGTAGCGTGCTCGGCCTCAGACCGCCAGGGCCCGAATTTCGGATCCTGTGTCTGGAGGACAGTGTCATCTCAATCATCTCACCATCCTCAGGAGGTTCTCCTGGCCCAGTTTAGCCTATATGTGCACAAAGGTGGCCTAAAGCCCGATTCATTTCATTTTCATAGGTCACCGCCGGTCAAGATTAGGGCTATATTTGTATTATTTTTATTAGCACATTAAATACCAGCATGTTAAAGATATATAAAAGTTGATATAAATCAGAAAGATTTACAAATCATTGATCTCTATTCCGCGAAATCTGACTAATTTACGCTCACTTCCAGTTGTGAATTGCATTTGCAAGAAATGAAATGAAATGAATGGAGGTTTAGGCCACCTTTGTGCACATAAAGGCTAAACTGGGCCAGGAGAACCTCCTGGGGATAGTGAGATGTCACTGCCCTCCAGACACACAATTCGAAATTCGGGGCCTGGTAGTCTGAGGCCGAGCACGCTACCTCTCGCTCACGGAGGCTCCCCACAATATTGAATCTTTACGAAACATTTTGTTTCTTTGAAACTTGGAGACCAGAGTGGGGATCGAACCCGCAATCTCCAAGCAGGCAGTTTCAACCACTGCAGCAGGGCCCCCGCCCTTGCGTTTGCAAGAAACAACTTTAAAGCGGCTCCTTGGGATGACATCAATTTTCATTTTTATTTTTGTAATGAAGTAGTGTACTACGTATCCCACAGATGATGATTAATTTTTTCAGAGTTTTTAGATTTTTAAAAATATTTTTTATTAACATTTCTATGAATCCGCTTAACACTCAAACAAACTTTTTTGTATACCTAAGCACTTGCTAAAGGATGTCCTGGAAGACACCAATTACCCGCGATTGCTTTGATCTCATGCACCGTCCAAGTGGTGTAAAGTGCTTTACAGTGCTGATTTGTTTTGTTCACATGGCAATATGCCACCTGGAAATATGGAAATTTCAGTCTTTTGCGGTGCTTTAAAATTGTTTTTGACTTTTTTGTATTTTTAGTTAAGATCAGTTGGCTATATAGCTTCATATAAATTAAATTTTCAAAATTGACAAAAATTGAAAATTTCTCATCTCACGGGGTCCCTTTAAGTGAATGAAAATAACTTGGCGATTAGAAGGTTAAAGTTAATTTGCATATGTTATCTGCACATTAAACTGGTATTATGTTTAAAGGTCCTGTACCAATAAATGTACACATATTTTGACGGTCCAGCTATTATTATGATAACAATATGATGTTCCTTAAGTTGGTGTTCTGTTGCAAATGTATCTTGTTCAGCGAATCATATATTATCATAAAGTAAATTTTAGTTTAAAAAAAACGACTCGATCAGTCTAAAATTGTCAAAAATTCATGCATGTCCATAATAAAAAAACAATATCGGTAAAAAAAAAAGAATCAATTTTCGGCTCTATATCTCGCTTAACTGGTAAATTATAGCGCAGCACAACAATTGAAAAACTTTTTGCAGTTCTATTCTATGGACATGTTTACATCATATGGTAATATTAAGAAGCCAGAATAAAATGACCGTATTTTTGACGATTTTAGCCTAATTGAATCGCTTCAATCCCCTTATATGAAACTTTATGATTTGTTGTCTATTGTAAACAAAGGGATTACCATTACCCCCATGTAATCATGGTGAGGGGTTTTGTCAAGTTAAAATAAATCAAAAAATCCGGGAAAAACTCGGAAGTGGGTGGGTGGGTCAAGCCCCAACTTTTTTTTTATATTGTGTTTTTTGTCTCTTTTTTTTCGTTGTACATGTTTCCAAAAAAAATAAAAAAAATTGGATAGGCGGGTGGGTGGGTACGGTCTGGACAATCCGAGTTTTTCTCGGATTTTTGGATTTTTTTCAACTTCACAAGACCCCTGATAAATACACCATAAATGGTGGGTCTGTAGTTTAGCTCCTTTATTCTTTTTTAATTTATAGGTTCTGGCATTTTCGTAGGTAGCACAAAAGTTATCTGTGTAAGGGGCCAATACAAGGCTAACCTGAACTGTTCTTAACAAAACGAATAACGAGAATAGAGTGATTTAGCATATTCCGGATGTTATCACACCCTTGTTCGCATCATATCAAAGATATTTTTGATAATACCGCTTGTTACCCTACTTTAACTTTTAACTACATGGTCTCATTTCATCATGCTTTAGGTACTATAGGTTCGCATAATATGCACAAATATGAGTACGAATACAAACACGGCAAAAATCCTTCTTATAACATTCTTATATTATTTTGGTGTGGGTTTTCACACATAAAAACGAACACAAATACGACATCTAGCAAAATAACACAGCAAAATCCCTCTTTTTTTTATTGTACGACCGTTTTTATTTGTCATTGAGTTTTGAATCGAGTGTCCAGACATCTGACCTTTATGATATTTGGCTAGTGAAGGATCCTACTATGTCTTCTAAGAGATCTGACCAATAACGAGAGAGTATGGTGGGGCCAAATGTGAAAACAATTCCATTGACAATACATTAGAGAATTTTCAAATGTCATACCTCGCAAATTGTGCGTCTGAGCCTAACAAATGGGTGACTTTTGGCCATTAGTGGTTATAATCCTAGCTGTATGATAAAATCTAATGCTAAAAACGATTTCGGATTCACCTGAATTCAAAATGGATGACAATAAAAACAAAATGAGCTGGTGCATCTGAAGCTAGTAAGGACAGAAATTTAGACCCTGAAGAGTATAGTAGAACTAAGTACGTCGTATATGATTTTAGGATCGTAGAAAAACGTACATAAATCCAAAATGGCCGACAAAGCTCAAAATGGCCAGAAATTTTAGAGAAACCAAATAGCGCCATTTTTTTTTTTTGGGGGGGGGGGGGCTGTAACCCTCGTACATATTATAATTGCAGGTGAATAAGGTTTACATTTAATACCTTTTTAGCCTATGACTAGATGCACAGTTTTCGATACATCAGCCACTTTAAATAATAGAGGGCTGCGCCCCTTTGGAAACATAATTTCAAAGCTTCTGTGTGCTAGAATTGGGTCAAAAATAGACCATTCCATGTGGCTATACTAGCCATTTTTAAAAAAATTGCTCAGAAGATCACATAGAATCAAAATAGATGCCACTATTCCACATTGATAATGCATTAGATCTGTTTAAAGCAATCCTAGATCAGCCCTTGGAATATATATATATAATTACGGTGTGGGTGTATTACATGTGGACACTTTTAATAACAACACCACATTCAACAAAATAGCAGATCTAACCCCCCCCCCCCCCGTTACGTGACGCCGGTGTGAACTGATATGTTTTTTATGTTACTGGACTGTGTCTCGTTTAATTTATATAGTAATTTCCTTTTGACATAGCTTCACGGGAACGATAATTATACATGGGGGGGGGGTGGGGGGGGGGGGGGGAAGAAACAACTTCAGTTATAAACTATAAGAATATCTCAGAGGCAGAGTTCGAAATCAAACTTATGAAAAAGTCAACGCTATAGTGTTGTGTTAGAGATCAAAATGTTGTGCCAATGTATTTTCAATGATTTCCCCATACTCGTAAGACATACAGAAGTATATTATATAGTAAACTCACATTTACAGTTGGCCGTAATGGTCTATTTTGGCGCTAAAATACATTCATCTATTTTTTCTAAAAAACATTGAGGGTTGGAAACTAGAACCATGCCTAATGCTGACCCCCTCTTTAATACTGGTGGTTCAATAACCATTCATTCCACTAGGAATGCAACCAAGTAAGCCTGATCGTAATTACGCTTCATTTAAATAAAGTTAGATCTACTAGTTGTCTTAAAGTTTAAGTTTTCCTAGTGCGACACTGCCCCGTAATGATCAAATTATGACATTCAATTGACAGATTGAGTGTTTCATAGCGTTTGTCATTCATATAATTTTTTTTTTTAAAACGTGAACACTTATGTAAAATGTCTTCACTAATGATAGGCCTAATTGTACAACTGCTCCATCCACGTACACTCCTTAATGTACAGCTGAGTGAAAGGGAAACATCTACATCCACGTGCTACACCTACAAACCACGAGACTTTGACTCAATGTTGGCTTAATGTTGGGCTGATGTCGAAGACGGTAGCCCAACATCGAATCAACATTGGTTTAACGTCTCTAGTTTGTGTGGCAAGTGTACATGAAGGCTCACAACAATGATAGCTTACATCCACTACCCCAGTTGGTTACACATCACTACAACGTGACTGAATATCATATTTATTTAAAGCTGCATAACTGTTTCGTTTATTTCCACAGAAATAACCTAAAATGTTCAAAACAATCATTTATATATTTTTAAGGGCTTTAAAAATGCGCAAAGCCAGAGCCGTGGACGATGAGCCCAAATTAAATTGACATTGGATCAATGCCTCGTGTTGGCTGCGATCGTTGGTGTCTCAAGACTAGGTCAACCCCTATGAGAACTCGATCGGCTACCGAACTGTAAAGGCAGATTTTTTTATAATTATTTCATTTTACCGCATTTCGCAATTTATATCACTGCATGTGATGACTTGCGATGAAATAAAATATAATGTCTGATAGTTTCTAATAGCATTTTAACTATTTTTTTAAATGCCCATGAGGTATCGAATAAAAACTGCAAATGTTCTTGAAGAAAATCACGCAAAATCAAAATAGTGAAAAATATGGTTTATGTGACTGCTTTTCAGGCGCGAATTCCCAGGTCATGTGAGAGCGACTCGATCAGCCGCTGGCCAAAGGCTCAGATGCTGGCCCACACTTAAAAACACTATACAAAGAAGCTGGTCCTATTTTTAAATAATACTGACATTCTCCATACAGGGTCCGAATTTAGGCATGAACTTTAAGCAACAAATCATAGATATGCCTAAATGACATAACAAAATAAACTGTGTACTGTGAAATGTACCTATCATCTCTTAAAAAATAAGAAAAAAATTAAACGTGTTCCATTCTTTTTTATTGATGCTGGTTATCTGTCACTTGGTACTTTTAATGTCTTGATTATACAGTTATACAAACAGTGTGTCTTAATCCGCTGTGACCAGGTTTGTTATGGTGGGGCAGCAATGTTTACAAATTGTCAAACTTGAAAGCTTAATTACTAAATAACCAGCAGAGTAAAATCAAAATATAAACCACATTTTTTTATTATTTGATCTCTAGAATAAAATAAGCAAAACATTTATGCAGTTTTAATTATCTTTTAATCCAGGACGATTTTTTCATGGTAATAAAATATGTTAACTATCTAGTTTCACTACTGAACATTAATATTGTCCATTTATATATAGCACTGTAAATTTATATTTTTTTTCTAGATGGGGATCATTGAAAATATGTGCGATCACAAATGATGTTACCCTATGGAGCCCATATTATTACGTGGTCTCATGACGGCACTTATCTTGACCAATCAGCCCCAGGAAAGAAAATGACGCAATGTTACTAAATATAGCACATAGGCTGATGGGGGAAATCGACCAAAATATCTCTCTATAAAGCCATGAAGGGGTGGGGGGGGGGGGCGTTTCATACCTTGTCTATTTCTAAAGATATGGACTGTAGCCATTGACTGATCAGAACGCTTGCAATATAAATAACTATGCAAATGCCTGTGTCCCAACGATGCCTTACATAATGCATAACGTGAACTGATTGTGCATTTACTGTGCAGTGTTGGCCTACACTGCAAATACGCGACGCTCAGCCGATGCGGCACAATGTTGGGCCAGCTTCGAACACGATGGGCCAACACTGCACCAGCACCGGCCGAACGCCCCGCATTTGCTGGGCTACTGCTTGAAGACAGGTTCAGCCTTAAAACAATACAGCGACAACGCCTATATGAGGGATTGGCGGGAGAGTGCCGTCCCCGAGAGGGGTGTGCTACCCCCATAGCGGCCCATGGAGCCAATGCCAAGCAAGGGTTCAGCTAGAACTGTCACTGACAGTACCAAGGATGCTATGGGTTCTAGTATCCTTGCTGGTGCACAGTCCACGTCGCTGGCCCAGCATTAAAACAACCTTAGATCGAAGTTAGTAGTGTGCATTAAGTGATCAGTAAACATGATACATCGGGCCATTGTTGGGCCGACGTCCTAGATTGTGAACCAACATTAGCCCACCACCGAGTCAATGTATCACGAATACTGGCAATGCAGAGGTAGGCCTGGGTCAGATAAGCCCCTATTATACTGGT
>OZ024914.1:37549402-37599402 GCA_964017125.1 Flabesymbios commensalis | reverse complement strand
ACATCAGTGATTGTTTACTTGAGCAGTAAGTGATTACTGTTATATGACTTACAAATACTGTCAGGATTGTGATAATAAAAAATAAATCAGGTTATATATATGATATAGTGAGCGTAATTTATTTGTCATATTACTTTTTATCAAAATAGCCTTTTCTTGATTGGTGCAAACCCGTGACTTTTACAAGAATAGCACTTAATGTCATGTAACGTCACACGTTTTCTCAGAAGTGCGTAGGTGTAAGTGGGTGTTAAGCATGTGGCATTATTCGTGTTGTTGTTGTTTTAAGAGTTAAGAAGTCACGTGCTTCTAATTTTCTGCAGGTGCTTCATATTATATCCGGATTGTTTTTTTTATTATTATTGAACATCCTAATTAGCAAACTTTCGCCGCTGATCATTCAATCACGGAACTTCTCATGCCTGGTTGTGGCGATGCCGAACAAGACTATAGCATATTGGGTTTAATTCACCATGTTCACCGAATGTCATGCGCTGTCCGGCGATATATTACGAGTCTTGATGCATGATGTACCTAAGCATGATGATTGCTCGTGTACGTCGCTGATTATTGACATAATTATCGGTAGATGGTGGCGATGTCTTAGCGATCTTCATTTTTTAGCATGGTGCATCGGGTGACTTAAAAGTAATGTGAAAACAGCAGATTTCATCCAATCCTTATGTAACTAAGAAGGTACGTTACTAGATATTTTACTGTAATTGATTTGCAATTTTCCTATGCTATTACACTGAATGATGACAATCAATATTACAAAGTAATATTTTTTATTATTGCACTAATCACGACAAAGTCGTTTTAATTTGTTTTAATTGGCCGATCAAAATCACTGTAATTGGGAGTGAAATGAGTGATTTAACTTCAAGATTTGTAAATGTTTTTTTCTCAAATTAAACAAAGACGAGCCATTTTCAACTACGTGAGGTTGTGGATCGCTGTCGCGTTGTGGATCTCATGTAGGTGAAAATTTAAATAAATTAACTTAGCAGGATAAGGGCAAATTATGTGGTAAATAACAGTTTCCTGTGATTCACGAAGCAACATGTTTTGCTCAGAGTAGATCAAAACCAGGACAAACTAATGGGCAACACGAGGCGTCACTAATTGTACATCGCACTCCTCATTTTTCAGCTGGATGTGAAGTGGCTTAGCTTCGGCAATTCCCTCATCGTAAAAGCTAACAAAAATCACACATTGCAATTCTTACTAATTCAGTCTTGACGAACAGGTTCCACAATGCAAAAATAGTAATTCTCACGTCGGTGAAGACAAACAATTTTCACATTGTAAAACCTAACCGTTCTCACATTAATACTAATAACTACCACATTGTAAACAATTCAACATTGTAATGACTAGAGTAGAGTACCATACTTGGGCCGGACGAATAATAAAATTAACACGTTTCCGGCATTAATAAGTGATTTCCACAAAAAAAATCAAGTGGCCTAACAAATTAGTTTGCCAATCGTGGATTCTATGTAGAGCTTAAAATATAATAATAAAAATATTTAATTTTGTGACAATGAATGAATGAATAAATGATGTTTTATGCCATCTTTGTACACATAATGATAGGATAATCTCGGCCAGGCGAACCTCCCAATGATGGTGAATGAGATGACACTTGCCTCCAGACGCAAGATTCGAAATTTTTGCCCCGGCGGTCTGAGGCCGAGCACGCTACATCTCGATTAGAAGGTTTCCCACAATACTGAATCGATACCAGCGAGTGGGAATGAAACAAGTGTGCATTAGTAACTATGTGCTGATGTGTTATTAATCACAGTAAATGTAACTAAGTAGAAAAAGATTTTAATCCAATTTTAGAAAGGCTATTTTTTTCTTTGTAAATGGTAGCCCTCACATTTTTCATGAAATTGTTGATCTCAGCGTCTACACCGGTCACCAGCATACAGAATCATGGCGTGGTTGAGATATAGATTACATCATGCAGTCTGTGGTGGAGTAACTTTGTGACAGTATCGAATCACGTAATCATAAGATAATTTACCTTTCATGCCAGAAATCGCGAAACAGAGCATTATAAAAATAGCATGGTCGATATTAATAAAAAACAAATTTTCGCTAAACCAACATTGATTCACCGTCTTGTGTCTGCTGAGACGCGACACAGTGTCTCTAATCATTGCCATTCAAAAAGGTGTGGCCAAAAAAATCCTGTGCGAGGCCTATCCATTGCGAAATTAATTAAGGCGGCCTTGTCATAATACTGATTTATATATTAATTGTTGATGATTTATTTACATCTCGTTTGAATAGTGCCTTGTCGTGGGGATTTAACTGTCAATATAATATAATGCTAATTATTATAATTGACATTAGAATTATTCTGTACAAAAGCAGGCGTTTAAGTTTTGTTTTTAATGTCTTCGACGCTTGCCCAACATTAAGCCAGCACTGGTTCAACGGCTCTTGTTCACTGCATGCCGATATGGTTATATCGGCAATCTTCAAGCTGGGCACGTAAAAATTATATTCAAATTAATTATGACTAAATATGCATTACCATTATTGCGTGAGAACGGAATAACTGAATTAAATTTCAGCAACGGATACACCAAAGACCAAGTGTAATTCTATGAATAAGGTTTGATTGATGTGCAAGAGATCAATGATGGCTGTCATATTTGACATAGCAAACCTTAATGACAGTCGTTCGTGCAATTAGCTTACAGTATTACAAAGCTAGTTTTACACATCTTCCCTACCGCAAAGCTAGGCTTCGCGAGGTCAAAGACCTCGAGAAGCCGATCCTTGCCGTAAAGAAGATGGGTTTACACGAACAATTATATTGGGGAGGACATTTCGTCCACCGCATCACCCATTGTACTTTTAGCGTATCGTTCTGGAATTTTGCCGTGCAATGCCAAAAGGCAGTATCTGCCTACTTTACAAGTAAGCAGATACTGCCATTTGGCTTTGCAAAGCAGAGATGCTCCCACGTTGATTCCCATGCGGGTATTACATCAAGAGCGACACATACGGATCTGGTTATCCTGCCGGTCCACGCAACGCGGAAATATTTTTGTGTAAACCACGTAGACCTAAGATTTTTTCAATTTGCAATCATCCTAAAGGTCTTAGTTAGCTCTTTCTGGTTCATTTGAATACCTATGTTATTGGTCTACGGTCACTATGTATAGGATAAAGCCCGAGGGGTTCTACATTCTTAGTCTTTTTCACAGCTAAGAAAGGAGAACACCGAAGGTTTTAACTGACTTAAAACACATCCCACCATAATGAGGATCCCTCATAATCAACAGCTCGGTCACACCTGACTGATTCTAGTACCATATGCTTATAATTGATAATTGATATTGATAATTGCATGCTCTGTACTTGATCAACAATAACTCTCCATTCCCTGCTTAGAATGTCGTGGTTGGGCAAAGAAAATAATGCAGTGGTGTGTTTCATTTTTAATTTCTTTCAGTGCGGGACCGTCTTTAGACGTCAGAATATGACGTCTACAGACGTCAGATTCTGACGTCTAAAGACGATCCCTGCGCTAAAACGGTTAACAACGTTTTGATATCTGACCACTATCATGGCAGGGCAGGAGCGCATCCTGCACTGTCATTGTTGTCCGACCAATTTACGATCCTATCGAACACACCGGGACCAATTCAACCCCCGTCCGAATCCGTTAGCAATCGTGATAGATTGGCAGCAGGGTAACTAACAAAAACCCGGTAAATAAGCTCAGCTGATGCACTGCTACATCGACAAAAGGGCAGATTACCCGGATGTGTCTCAATGCTGGGCCAACGTTTGCGACATTAGTCTAGCATTGGGCCAGGTTTGTAGTGCGAGCCGTGGGTGGAGAGAATAGGGAACAGTGATTACGGACGCTAAATAGCCGGGCAGTCATCTGACCCAGCTATCCCATTGCTGTGGAGAATCTAATCACTGTTCATTCACCCCGACCCATTGGTAAGTGAGAGACGCACGATGTGAACAAAAAATACATGAAGCAGCCCCTTGGGATGACATCAATTTTGGTTTTACTTCCGCACTGAAGTAGTGTATCCCACGGATCATGTTTTTATTTTTTTTCAGAATTTTCATATTTTTACAAATATTTTTAATCAACATTTCTATGAAACCAGAAGAAACCCAAACAAACTATTTGTATACCTGAAGGACGATTGAATGTTTTCACAGCATTGGGCCACATGCTGATGGCATCGGCCCAGCGTTGGGTAGACAATCAGTGCTGCAGGTGTGTCCTTCCGTGTCCTGACTATGAGACACCAATTATCCCCCAATTAGCGGCGACTGCTCTGATCTTACTGTCTGATACGTGGGAATATGGAAATACAACTATTTCGCTCTTTTTCGGTGCTTTAAAATTGTTTTTTGACTTCTTCGTATTTTTAGCTAAGATCAGTAGGCTATATAACTTCATATAAATTAAATTTTCAAAATTGACAACATTAAAAATGTCTCATCCCAAGGGGTCCCTTTAAAATAGTGAATTATAATTATGTTTCATTCCTGAGACCGGAGGACAACATATTTTAGTTGGAAATTATGTACACATCGGGTGTCGTGCCTGTATGTTTAATAATATGTAATGATAGCCACGTAAAAAATAATTTTCACATACTAAGACTCTGCAAAGCCAACATGCAGTATCTGCTTACTTGCAAAGTAAGGGGGGGGGGGTCACCATTCAATCTGGGGGGGGGGCGAGTTTTTGACCTGGACAAATTAATAATTTCACCAACTGTCTGTAATATTTTAATTATTTCACTCTTTGCCTCAAGCAAAATCTTTATTTCACTTTCTTTTAAAAAAAATCTTGATGCGGGTGCTAAGGAGACAAGCGAAGTGAGGCTAAACAAGTCTAAGCGTCATTTAACGATGCCGAGAGAAGCGATGCAAAAACATTGTTAAGGCCATTAAATATTAGTTTACAGCTTCAGTCCTTCAGACAATTATTTATTTCATGAAAGATTTGTCTCAAAATATTTATTTCAAAAGTACTCCACCCCCCCCCCCCCCTGGGGATTGAATGGTGGTCACCTTAGCAGATACTGCCTTTTGGCTTTGCACGGCAGTATAGCTCTAAGTGTGATCAGCCGGCCTCACCCTCCCACGTCATGATCCGGATCTCATCCCCCGGGCATGGCTATGTTTTAGTCTCCACTAGAATCCTTGATTTCATGTGACAACAGGCGGGCTGACGTGCCAGCAGGTTGAAAAGGTGCTGACTTTGTGTGTGTATATATACATATCGATGTAAATATTGCTCGTCGATGCATCCGTTGCATTGTATGCAGATCTTTCAAGATAAGCGCCTGAGACTAGCACTTGGTATAACCTACCATGACGGAACAAGAACAATAGATCTGCATGATCTCACTAATGTCCCTATGATCAAAACTAGGATGACGGCACTGGCGGTTAAAACATTTAGATCACTTGAAAACACACAGTGTTTTAAGGATCTGATGGTGAACTATGAGATCGTTCAAAAACAATCAGGCTCTGATACAATTCTGGATCAATTGCTGGCTGCAATCCAGGCTGACGCATAAACACGGTTGACGGTTACAGATAACGGTTGAACTTATGTTCCCACAGAGAACAGAGGTTCTGAAGGGAGCCGTTTTGGTGTGACTTAATTATGAAGCAGTGAGCTCTTTATCATAGTACTGCAGGAGGCGGATGTGTTCTTTATCATTACATTGCTAGCTTGGGTGATGGCATGGCGGACAAGGATGGTTGGCTAAGATGACGTTTTAATGATGGTGTTTTCAAACACACTGCTCAGAAAGCAGAACACATCTCAAAAGGGTCAGTCCTTGCCCTTTCCTCTGGTGGCCGGTCCCCCAAACGGCTGTGTCTATATGGCTCAGCAGCCCTGGTTCCTTGTCTCCCGGACTTACTTGCCAATGCTTTGTACAATCACCTACCTCACCAGGTGAAAAGAGACAGGCACTATAAGGTTTATACCAGAACTACTGCATAATCGCGCGTCAGCCCTCACGCTGCGCGCTTCTCTGCCGTTGTATTGTCCGAGGTCCTCTCTGAAATGAAGCGCCCCCGGTCAGTCATAGCGCATCACAGATGTGCCATTCGTGTTCAATTTCTAGAAAGAACACGGGTTTGACTACGTAACGGGAACACGGACACAATGCGTAGGCAATACGAATGTGTACGGTGGCAGACACGGATAAAGGAGTGCCAACACGCGAGAGCATCCCGAGAAAGAGCCCAGAACCAACACACACGATACATTGACCCAATGCTGGGTTAATGTTGGGCCATCGTCTACGACGTTGACCCAACATTAATCCAACATTGGGTCAATATATTGTGTTTGACGGGGTGAGACGCCAGCAACAGCACGGATTACCCGACATTAACACGGAGGATAAACACGGCGGACGCCTGTAGTAATACGGTGTAGGCATTGCAGCATATCGTGATGTACGCTGAACTAGCTTCAGTTTACCAAACGGTACGCATGTACGCTGAAACTAGTTGGTACCGGGGTACCTTTAACAGTTTAGGTTTCAAGTGAATGCAATGCTAGTGTCAGATTACCTGCAGAGTTAAGGTAAAACAATTTCCAGCGTGGGCCTACTAGGGGATACGTGGAAGCTATACCGGGGGTAAATAAAACTAGTTTAAGCGTAACACCCGATGCAGGTTTATAGTACAGCCCGGTATGTTGAAACAGCATACACTGAATCTAAGTATGTTGAAACGGCATACACTAAATTTAAAATTCAATCACAGGTATTACTGACTCTTTTAAGTGCTGGTAAAAAAAATATTAAAAACTGAAGAGCACCACATATAAAAACAAATGAATAAAATGTAAAACCCTTGGATCAACCTGGCTATAAATTCATGGTTCTGGGAGTTGTCAAACTACTATTTTCTCAAAACACGCATACGTATATGTTTGCAAGGACGTTGATAATTGTATGATTTTCGCTGCTCATGATACTAGCAGATATAAATTTTTGAGTTTCGGATAGATTGTTAAAGTTTTAGATCTATTTTTCAGCCTCAGAGAGAAAAGGCTGTGGTTATTTACCTGTCTGCTGCTCGGCAGTTGGGATTGTACAAGTGAAGAGTACAGGCTAACAAATATTTCCCGTGTTTTTTTTAAATGAAGTTTTATTTCATGTAGTAGTACATTACGTCCCTGTTGACCTAAACTGGTGTCCACTAGTTTAACTTGTGGAATTGTGTCTGCCTTTAAATTTAAAAATGCATTATAGGTATCGATTGTGTCATTCAGATCCGGGTTATCACAGCGGTATGGTAAGGCTATGATCATGTATATCAGCTGTTGTATTGAAATATGCTGCTGTGTCTACCAGTTCGTAGGCTGCCAGAATTGTCTGTCCCAGTGATTTACTTTAGAGGTTGTTTGTGTCCCATAGAAATACGAGTTAGAAAAATACGTCTACTGAAGTCTGAAAACCCAAAGGATTATTGGAATATTATTAATGGCAAAAAACCTTTTAATATATCAGACAAAATGTCACCCACAAATTTTTTCAATCATTTTTCTAAACTTAATAAAGCAGAAGCCGAGGAAATAAAACCTGAATTTCCCTCAGAAAACGCAGAAAATCTATTCAATGATAATTTTACACCCTCGGAGGTTTCTAAATTATTACGGAATTTAAAAAACAATAAAAGTAGCGGACCGGATCAGATTTTAAACGAATTTCTTAAATATTCCCCACCAAATTTCATTGATATGCTAACTAAACTTTTTAACGTCATTCTAGACACCGGTATTTTTCCAGAACAATGGAGTTTAGCAATAATTAAACCACTCTATAAA
Source organism: Flabesymbios commensalis (assembly GCA_964017125.1). Classification (NCBI taxonomy): domain Eukaryota; kingdom Metazoa; phylum Annelida; class Polychaeta; order Terebellida; family Flabelligeridae; genus Flabesymbios; species Flabesymbios commensalis. Next base: position 37,591,541 of record OZ024914.1, on the reverse strand, counting down.
AATGTTGGTGAGCGTGAAGATCCTAGTAATTATCGAGGTATATCATTATTAAGTTGTCTCGGAAAAGTATTCTCAAATTTAATAAACGACAGATTGACACGATTCGTAAATGAAAATAACATAATAGGACCCGAGCAAGCAGGATTCAGATCTGGCTTCTCAACGTTAGATCATATTTTTTCATTAAAGACTTTAATCGACATTTACCTTAACAAACACAAAAGATTATATTGCTGTTATGTAGACTACAGTAAAGCATTTGACACAGTTTCACGTACTGAGCTCTGGTCTAAACTATTAAATAATAATATATCTGGGAAACTTTTTCAGATCATTTATAATATGTATAAATCGGCAAAATCATGTGTTTCTGTAAATAGTACGCTAACTGATAATTTTTCATGTATGATAGGTGTTAGACAAGGAGATAATCTGTCTCCACTATTATTTTCAATATTTTTAAATGACCTTAAACTGTTTTTAGAACCAGCCCACGACGGACTGAAGATTGTGAATACGTTGTCTGTAGAAAATTTAGATCAAGAACTTTTAGTATTTTGTAAATTATATATCCTGCTTTATGCAGATGACACAGTTATCTTGGCTGAATCTCAAGAAGACCTACAGCAATCAATTAATTTAATGGAGCGTTATTGTAGCATGTGGAAACTGAACATAAACGTGTCAAAAACTAAAATTACTGTCTTCTCTCGTGGAAAAATAAGAAAAATACCTAAATTCTTTTTTGGAAAAAATGAACTTGAAGTGGTTGGTCAATATAAATACCTGGGCCTCATATTTAACTATAATGGAAAATTTACAGAGGCAAAAAAACAACTGGTTGTCAAAGGTAACCGAGCTATGTTTTTGTTACTACGTAAATGTAGACAGCTCCAGCTACCTGTCGATATTCAACTCGAACTTTTCGATATTTTAGTCAAACCTATTCTATTATACGGTTGTGAAGTTTGGGCAACAGAAAGTGTCGATATTATTGAAAAAATACATTTGCGATTCTGTAAATATGTACTGCAAGTAAACAAGTCAACTTGTTCTAACATGGTTTATGGCGAACTCGGCGTAACACCTCTTGTACTACACGCCAAGAGTAGAATGATTATGTTTTGGGCTAGAATATCTAAGAGCAGCAGTACACCAAAACTGTCAAATATTTTGTATCAATTAATTTTTAATCTATACAATCGGAATATATATAAGTCCCCGTGGCTTTCAACCGTGAAAAATACATTGGAAGGTTGTGGTTTTTCGGGCGTCTGGGATAACCAACTCATCCCAGAAAGCATAAATTCATTCAAAAAAAAATTACAACAACGAATTAAAGATCAATTTTTTCAACATTGGACCTCAGAAATTAATCTTAGCAGAAAGTGTTTAAATTACAGGATGTTTACAACAACACTAAATTTAAAAACATATTTGGTAAATTTGTCCTATCGCGAGAGAGGCATCATGGCTAAGTATCGCTGTAGAAACCACAACCTTCCAATTGAATCAGGTTGCAGACAAAATATACCCCGCAACCTCAGAATATGTGAGCTGTGCACACAAGATATTGGCGATGAATTTCACTATATTTTTAACTGTTCTCACTTTGAAGTCATACGAAAGGAATTAATAAAAAAACGTCACAGAAACTCACCTTCATCAGTTAAATTTGAAATACTAATGAATGTAACAAATAAAAATCAATTGTTCAAATTATGCAAGTTTATTGAAAAAATTATTTATTTCGTAAAGTGATTAACCAAATAAAAATAAAAAATGTAGATACGTTATATTATTAGAACATGATAACTACGCACCTTTAACATGCTCTCCTGGCATGCATTCATACATATCTGTATTTTATATGTATATATTTTTGCAGATCCTATGAAATAAACTATTGTCTATTGTCTATTGTCTATTGAGTGGATTGTCGATTGCTCTCACTGTAGCCCTGGTATGTTAGAGGTATTGAATAATGTGACTGGATGCCAGTGTCATCTGATTCATCTCACCGTCCTCAGTAGGTTCTCTCGACACAGATTTGACTGTATGGGCCCAAAATGTGCATGGCCTAGAGTCTCATTCATTCATTCATTCATTCATTCATTCATTCATTCATTAATTCATTCATTCATTCATTCATTCATTCATTCATTCATTCATTCATTCATTCATTCATTCATTCATTCATTTATTCATTCATTCATTCATTCATTCTTTCATTCATTCATTCATTCATTCATTCATTCATTCATTCATTCATTCATTCATTCATTCATTCATTCATTCATTCATTCATTCATTCATTCATTCATACATTCACTCGTTCATTCGTTCGCTCGTTCATTTGTTCGCTCGTTCATTCGTTCGTTCGTTCACTCGTTCGTTCGTTTATCTAGGATAAGGCTACCCATCAGACACAAGACGTTGAATCAATGTTGATTTATTTTTGATCCACCGTCTCTTTAAACCAACATTTATTCAACGTTTTGTGTCTGCTGGGTAGTGTAATTGTCGATTATATTTAAAAAACACAGATAGCTTCCTAATTCTTTCATCGGTTTGTCTTCCTCGGCCTCGATGTTAGAGATGTGTTGCATACACTATGATATAAATAAACCGAACTTGTTTTCCTTCTCTCCATGACTTATGATTATATGAAATTAGGATTCTTCATCTGCAGCTTCTTTGACAAAAGATTACGATGCTATTTATAGACGCAGGCATAATTATCTTCATTTAAACTCAAATTATCTCGTGATGACAACATAATAGTATGACGAATTAACTTTTCGTCACATTATTATGAATCAGAAAATCGTGATAAAATTGCAAATAATATTGAACTGATTTAGCTAACTTTTAGACACAATCGTGACTGAAGGTGGCGTGCCTGTATTTATTTTTTGTGAGTCTTATTAAATTAGATGATCATGGCTCATTGGTGCAAACATTTTGGTATAAACATATTTATTGGGATTTCCAAGTAGCACAAGTGCTAATACAAAGGATCTCCAGTGCAGACATTTTAAATTACACATCATAAGAAACCATTTTCATCAAAATTGAGACAATTTAGATGATTTGATTTTTTCTCTCCATGTAGTACATTATCTGAAATTAGTTTAACCTTGTAACTTCTCATCTGCAGTCCTGCGTTGTTATTATTTAGAAACTTAATGAACGTAATAACAGTCCCGCAAAGAGATTCATGGCAATAAAGGTATAAATATCTGACATAAGCTTGATCTTACCTTTTCTAATAGAAGTCATAAAAAGTTAAGATCATCCTAATTTTAAGATTCTTAGTGGAATGGGCGCCAGATCAAGCAGTCCAGTACCCTGACTCTAATCGTGTATATTTGAGGAAGAGTAATATCTCGTTTTGCGGACGAAGGGCATATTTTTATTCCCAGTTATTTTGAAAAATAATGAAGCAAATGTTTTACCGACCTGCTGCTTCTGATTGGCAGTCTGTTCTCTGGCATATCATTTTACATAACTGCGGAAGCTAATTCTTCTCACTCCGCATTAACACGCAATAAAGTAAATACACGGAAACTCTATTTACTTTGCTTGCAGAGTTGCTAAACATAGGACTTCTGACATAGAATTCGTATGTGTACATTTGTTTGTAAATTATATAAGGTGCTTCTGGTAGAGGCCTTTCATCGCGGGAGAACTGGTATAAACAACGAATGATTATTTTGTTCGGATTACCAATCACTGTTTTTTTTTCATATTATATATTTATAGCCAATGACATATCATCAACTCCCTCGCCATAATGCCACCCCGCCGACTAACTCAGACATTGTCTGGGTCCCAATGTTTGTGCTAACCCTTACAGCGCGGGGATCGACTTTAGTCGTCAGAATCTGACGTTTGTAGACGTCAGATTCTGACGACTATAGTCGATCCCCGCACTGTAGGAGTACAAATATTTATAATGGTCGTAGACACATAACACAGGTATATGCAAATGAATTGGAAAGAGCCAGCTAATATATTTATGATGATTTCAAATTGAAAAAATCCCTTTGGTCTCCATGGTTTTTACAAAAATAACGTTGTAAGGGTTGAATCGAGGTGGTGCGGTATAATATTATTATATACAAACACACTCTTCAAAATTATTAAAGATATACTGTTGGACGGCAATGATTCATAACATATTATATGAAATAGAACGACTACGCATATATCATATATATTTATATATATTTATATATATATATAACTAACAAATCCTGAAAGAAAACATAATGTTTGGTTCTCGCGGATATCACGTCATGCAAAACATCCATAGTCACCAAATTAATGCTAGGAGTATTTTTGTCAATTTATTCGTTTGCTTAGATTTTAATCGGATCATTTCTTCATTTCCCCCTACATCCCTGGAAATTTTCTGGAATTTGGTTGTGTATTTTTTATGTTAGATCATTTGACATGTAGCAAAATAACAGGTCTCATTTCACCTGTAATGTGAAACAAAAATTGTATTAGGGGGCGTAAAAATGGTCTAACTTCGACAATACACAACAGGGGCGTTACATAAAATAAGACGATTGGAGGACAGTGGGCTTGACACCAGACAACAATATACCAGGAGTGTACCCTACTTGTGTATCTTAGATGATGAAACGTTTGTTAACGTTGCATGTTGAATATTCTTTCACTGGGCTTTGTGAGAGTTGAAATTGTAATATCTGTTTAAGGATATACCACGTTTCATACTATGTATTGTACTTGTCTACGACGTCGGTCCAACATTGATCCAAGATTGGTTTAACTCTTTCACCACCAATTCCCTGTATACAAGGAACCATGCCCTTTCACCACCAATTTCCTGTTTACAGGGAACATGACTATTTCAACATGAACTTACCGTCTAGAGGTCTAGTGATGAAAAGATTAAATTATGCGAATATGTGTTAAAAATAAAAGCACATGACATTATAATTGGTAGCCTGGTAGGAATCAAAGCCTCCTCATGTCTTTTTTATAATTTTCGGAATACCTCCAAGAAGGTGGTGTGTAAAAAGGGTAAATGTTTGAAATGTGGTGTATCTGATAATAAAATGTCAGAAAACTGGAGGCGAAAGAGTTAATGTTTGCTGGGCTACTCCCTTGGCAGCTACGTACACCACGTAAACGAATCAGCTTTCATAAATACCCCAGTCACACATACACGATGCACAGCCCACGCTTGGAGTGACAAAAATTAGAGCAGTGCGTGGTTGTGTGTCCATAACTTTTGTCAGGATATGAGAAGAACCAGCGAGTTCAAGATTATGCACCGTGTTTAAAGGAATCAGGTGCATAAATCAGCGGGTTGCGCGTTAGCAGGGCTACAAAGCTAGCGAATACATCGCGCATCGCCAGCGTGAGGCACGAATAAGTTCGAAAGCATTTAGAATGCCCCATATAAGTTATATGTTCGCTTGACATGCGTTAGGAACACGTTAGTTAGGCGCTCTATGCGAGCTTAGTGTCGGCATTTTTTGAGTTATTTTCTAGCCTCAAGGCTCAGTCACACATAGTCGACGCACGACCCACGCACTAAAAATTGATTATATTTAGCTAGAGCGTCTGTCGTGCGTCGGTCGTGCGTCAGCACTCGTTACTGGTTCGTGAAGCGCGCTGCACTAACGCCATTCATATTTTTGTGCGCCCTCTAATCGCCAAAGGAAGTTGGGTATGTTCAAAATATTCAGCGCATATGAACGCATAAATGTACACGCCGGAAGACCGCCAGGAACACGTAGGGCGCGCTAGAACAACGTCATATCAACGCTAAATACGTTTACTTTGTATCATCATTTTTTCATGTTTTTAACTGGAAGTCAATTAAACATAAACATAAACATGACTGCCTGTTGAGGGCGCCAGGCAGTCGCTGGCAGCGCCCCAGCCCTGCCCTGCATGAACGCTCGAGGTGAGCGCTGGTGACACGCGTCCAGTTCGCCCAGCGCTCGAGCAACAGGCTGTGACTATGTTATTTTTGCAGCTTAACCCTTAGAGCTCTGCAGAACGACATTTTATTTTTAATCATTTAAGGTTTTTTTTCACACGATACACGGCTTTAATTGCAGAATTTGTTTTTTATTTGTCGAAATTAAGTCCAAACATATAATGTTTTCATAATTTTTAGACACATTTTTTCTTTTAAAAATGGGTACATATGTACAAAAAGAGCTAATAAAAGTTACTATTATCGTCGACATTAGCATAGGGTTTAATGTGCACTGTATGCGTCCAACGCGTTAGCAAAGCGTTGTTCATTCACACTTTGCGTTGGAAACACGCTGTGCATTCGTTACCAGCTTGCGACGTTTTTCATAATCCGGACTCAAATTGTTTTTTTTATTTTTTTATGAGTGGACTGTGCGTCGTTTATGTGTGACTGGGACAAACCTCGGTCAACGAGAACACAACGAATTTAGAGCATGTGCTCTACTTGTGCCTAATGTTAGACTGGCGTTGGTCTGACGTTCTTCTGCCGTCAACATTCACACGTGGAAAAACGATGACAGTTTTGAGCATGCAGAAAATGTACGCAGAGGTTGACGCACACAAAAAATTAATGATGTTCATCAGGCGTTCTCGTCAATCATCAACGAATTCCGACGCACGTCCAGCGAATCACAACGCATTGACAAAAACGCATTTTCCGTGCGCTGGACGTGCGTGGTGGTATGTGTGACTGGGCCTTAAAGGATGGTATTTGTCACTTTACAAAGTGGCAGATACCATCCTTTAAGACCGGAGTGACGACTTGTAACACGTTGTGTCGCCGCCACACTGACCACGCAGGGAACCGGAAATACCACAAATAACCCGCTTAGCCAATCAAGAGACGCCCATTAAATACCTCATCTTTTTCGGGAACCAGATTTGCTTTCCATTTCCGCTGGCGGCTTCTTGACATTGATGCCGCGCATCGGGTTCCCTGATTATGCGGGGCTAAAGCAGGACACACAGGACCTCTAAGGGAAATATCAAAGGCTCGCAAAAAACGTAAATAGCTTAACAGCCAGCACATATTTGTGGGCTGTGGCTTGTCTGTCAATACGTATCGCAACACTTAACCAACAACTTTAAATCGCCAAGCAAACACGGCTATAGTACTTTTAATCTGCTGTATTAGCCCTGAATACAAAGCTATTCCACTCGAGCAGCTCGGGCGAAATAGCATTCTATTCAGGACTGGACAAAACTTTAAGTGGGTGAAAAAAATAATAATAATTCAAGATGTTATTATGTCACTCGTTCATTGGGTGCATTGAGTGTAACTTTGCAGTGTAAAACTGAGTGATATATATGCTGGTACGCTAGGAGAGGCTGATCAGCTAGGGGTTCGCTCCAGGCTAGAATGGATTAATAAGGTTGCACAAACATTCAACAGTGATCGGACTGTGCTAGTGTTTTGTATTATGATCCCTATAACGGTCACTTCCCATAAAACACGAGGCGTTGAGCCAATGTTGTTTTAATGTTGGTCCAGCGTCTACGACACTGGCCCAACATTAAACCAACATTTGTGCGAATACCTCGCGCTGGGTTTTCTTATTCGCGGCCTTCACCGGGACGACCCATTCAGGACTCCCTGTCAGATCCCTCTCATATATATCTTTCTGGATCCATAGATCTTACTTTTGTTTCCAGGGTATTCGTCTTCAGTGTATAACCGCTCTCTCATAAATACCCCTCCCCTTGATCATAGTGCAGATCAATCATTGTTTGACCTCCATGGTGAATCATGGTGCCATGGTGAAGGTCAGAAGAGCCTGCCTTACAAAAACGAGAGATTGAGACAGAATGACCACTAGTTTAATGTTATGTATCCAAAGTCACATCGATTTGTCAATCAATCAATCAATCAATCAATCAATCAATCAATCAATCAATCAATCAATCAATCAATCAATCAATCAATCAATCAATCAATCAATCAATCAATCAATCAATCAATCAATCAATCAATCAATCAATCAATCAATCAATCAATCAATCAATCAATCAATCAATCAATCAATCAATCAATCAATCAATTAATCAATCAATCAATCAATCAATCAATCAATAATTCGGTCAATCAATCAATCAAATAATCAATCAATCAATCAATCAATCAATCAATCAATCATTCAATCGATTGATCGATCGATCGATCAGCCAACCAGTCAATCAGTCAACTAATCAGTCTGTTCGTTACGCACCAAGCTAATGTAGCTTTTTGCTGGATTACAATATTAAAAAACTTGCTGCGTTACCGTAAATTCCAGCATTAACATGGTATTAATTAAAATCGATCTGCATTATTGTATGCATTACATGGCTTCGTACGCTCAAAAACAAACATCAATAACTTACTGTGAAACAACTGTGAGATCAGAGGGTTATAATTATGGACATATCCCTTGTCCTGCTGAATTGTTTCAATTGTCTTTTTTGTCATTTGAAGCTGGAATTGCTAAGCAATTTCCAGCTTCAAATGACGAAACATATTTACATTTTTTTTTTAATATGCATCTTCTAAATTGAACAATTTGACTAATTGAGCATCCACCTCAAACTAAATCTAGCAGGAGAAGGTTTAACTAATAAAGACCACAACTTCTCACATTGATCAGGTGACACCTCGTCTACTCCTTGGTTCGATACGTGACGTTCTCTTTGCATTTCTTGCCTGATATCAGTCGTATCTCTGTTGTCCACACGAATAAATAAATGTGAATCCACCTCATGAACCCAATACGTGTATTGATCATCGGTGTCGTCGGATCCATTGTTATGTCGAATTTGGCAGTAACATGAAGACAGAAGTTTTAATCTCGTCCTCTTGCACCGAACCAATAAGGTAATTGAACTACAAATAATTTATTGTGCATTATTAATGTTTAATTTATAAGCGCAGCTAGCGTGCAATTTTTACCCACCCCATTTACAAAAACATGCTCCAATTAAAGAAGCTGAACAGAACTATAGGTGACATTCGTTTGTAGGCGTATGTACCGATTTTTCCGGTAATCAGCTATTAGCAGAAAAGAAGGCGTTTTTTTATATTATAAAATGTATTTGTATTTTATTTGTGTATTGTACACACGACGTTGAATCAACTCTGTCCAACGTCAACGACGTTGGACAGACGTTGACCAACATCATCGACGTTGGATAGAAAATAAGTAAACTTCTAGAGCTAATAAATAGTCAGGAATCCGAGCTCGGAAGTAATGATAAATCATCATCATCACTCATCGTCATCATAGGTCCATTTTCCTCATTGTACGACTACGAACGCCCACGCAGAATTTCGTAAACCAATGCTGGGTTAATGTTGATCCAGCGTCTACGACGCTGACCCAACATTAACCCAACATTGGTTCACGAAATCGTGTATACTCGATCAGGATGAGAGCAGCAAAAAAACCCGCTTGCTTCTCGTAAATATGGTAAACGCTTTGTGCACACACAATATTTGAGTGTTTTTGGGGGGCGCTTATGAAGTAAAGTAGAAGAAAGTCTCCTTGTGTCCCTGTAGGTCGTCAGTCAGCGTACTAATGGTGGCCTCAGACATGCCCGTGGTGATGTATGTGGACTTCGCGGCCCCTGGACCCTCATCGCATCTGTTCTGGCAGAAGAAATGACAGTTGACGCCGAGACTGGACCATCTCCGGGACCAGTATTTCACCAGGCGCGCCTTGTTTCTGGCGTGTCCGCTTGTCTTTGAAGGCCTCTGTACTAACGAGACAGATAGACTCGTGTGTTTGTTTTCCCGGGACCTGAACAGTTTGTCTGTGGATCAGAAAAAAACACTCCTGGTCTGTGACATGTCCCAGCAAATGCAACACACGATGTTGGGCCATCGCAGACAGTGGCTCAACATCAATCCACCATTGGTCCGAGTCTTTTGCTTGCTCGTCTCTTGTTTTTTGACTAATTGGACTCTGAAATCTACATGTAACTTTCAAAACAGAAAATAGCGTATAATAAAATTGAAATTATCTCACGCAGTCTTTAACAAAGATCTACATAACAATAAACAACATTAGCAAAACGCTAAATTATCAGTTTATTATTGTTTACATCCAATAGCAATACTGCCCTGCAAAGCTAAAAGGCAGTATCTGCTTACTTGCAAAGTAAGCAGATACTGCCTTTTGGCTTTGCACGGCATATCATACAGACTGCGTCGGACTCCGTCTTGTGCGCTTTGTGAAGACGTGCAGATATGTTTACACCCAGAGGCCACAGCGGAAATATTGTCGACCACTCAGGCATATCCTATTGTCAATCCTCATTTCCTTTCTCGCATGTATAATCAGTGACGTGTCACATGGACCAGGAATAGACGTTGAGAATAAAAAATCATCTCCGTATAAGCACACACACTGATATATACATGTATTCCAGAATGTAACAGTTGCTGTATGCGAATACATCACAGGTTTAAAACAATTCTCCATTATATACACATTCTATTGCATTTGACTAGAAAAACAGACACGTGTTTTTATCCGTATCGTTTACTAGCTGCATTTATCATGTTTAAGAATTTGGAGTGAGTAAGACTACAGAAAAACATTACAAATTAATATTATAAAGATACAAAATAGATAAATATATATAACTCAGCAAGCATCAGAAACAAAAAGTAGCAATTACGACATTACAACAGGATCATTTGATAACAGTCAGAAAATACAAACCAATAACAATGAGACTAACCATAACGCCACTATCGCGAACATCAAGAGAAATGGGGAACGCAACAAAATAATTTGAGTATCAGAACCAACTACCCTAAGACTAGTAACAAATTAGCAGTAGGAAATACAACAAGAGAAAAAAAAACAGGCTTAACATCTACATCAATTATTATATTATTACTGCCAACACAGATGTGCTACGCAGCATCATACACTGTGCCACCAATATCATGATGCACATGACAATAATGTGATTTATATATTCGGTTGAGCCGAAATTGGATTTTGAAAGCCATCTTTTATCCGATATTTATCAAATCGTGTTTGTATAGGGACTATTGATGTATTTCTTATATTTTTCGAGAATATGCTTGAAAAAAAATTAATTACCTTATTACGAATTTTATCCGCCTCGACAACTACAGACATATGACTTTGCAACTACTCAAGTATAACAGAAGAAGTAATAAGAAATACAAAAACAGAAACATAAAAAGCTACTGGTCTGATGAGATATGCAACTACTTGTACCAGCAGAAACAAATATATAGGCCTATTGCAACATATCTGCTGGCAACACATGGAAAGCTACAGCACCGATAGCAACGTCATCAGAAAAATATAAGAGATGAAATTGATAGCTCAGCAACATCGTTATTAATATCAAATACAACTATGCACAATAGACATAACAGAGGCAGCAGTGAGTGAGATAACAACTAAAGCAAACAGCTGAAGACAAACGAGCGAAAATCACTGTAATATGAGCATGTGTTTATTAGAAAGAAAGTACAACTAAAAAATGGATGTTTCTGATCCACACAAATAATTATGGGAATGTCTGCTAATTTTATAAACTTGCTGAATATAGCATTAGACAAATATAATTTATGCCGATAAGTGAAATACGGTGACTGTTGATAAATACATAGAGACAGAGGAAATGTTGATATATTGTTGGCAATGTGTGATAGTACTTTAAGTGTTTATGGAACTGTGTCTCCCACAAAAACACACTTTGCATCAATCAACAGAACACTCCACACTTTTCAAATTTCATTCACATCCATTGTGCTGGGAGCCGGTAAAAAAGCAAACGCAAGAAGGAAGTCTTGCAAATAGCAGGCTCTATGTGGCAAATCGCTCGACCCGGTCCCCACAATGACAGCCAAATTAGGGGCAGACCTGTGATACAATTCCAGCTGAGCTCTTGTAAGGAGCAGGCACCTGACTCTCTGCCGCTCTCTGTGCCTTCTCCATGCCTTCGCGGTGCCTTGGCTGGTCCAGCATTACACGGCTCTGATTAAGTTAGCCTGATAATGGTACGGGGTCGCGGGAGAGGAGACGTCCGGGCCAAGATGTCCACCAGTCCTCGGCAATTACACGTGTCAATATATACACTGCCCCAGACCAGTTGGCCAAACCCTCTTAACACCTAGCTACATCGTATTTCAACTTTCTATTTCAACTTTCCATTTTTGTTCACATTGTGTGGGAATTGCGACAGCAATTCCCACACAATGTGAGCGAAAATGTGTAGATAAAATGCCAACGTGCGAGCAAAAACTCCCCGTGTATTTATCGCGATATATTATACCGTGTTTTCCATTCAATGAGTTATACTCAAATATGGCATGCCATACATAAAAGCCATAATGGAACCTAAACAGTTGAAACCGGAAAATCCCAATCCGATTCCAGCCCCTGCCTTCAGGGTGTCCGCCTTAGTTTGTCACCTGCCAATAACTTTCCAGTTCCAAATGGTTCTAAGACTCAATAAACACTTTTTCAAACAGGTTGAAATAAAGTCTACATTATTTGTCTCCTACTGTCAACTCCAGTTGGAAACTGAATAGCATATTTAATCTGCATCTGCGTATATTATTGCAAACTGCACCCAAGCTCTTCATTCCAGAGATCATCCATCCATAACGATAAACTGCACTCATTTCCAATGCTAATATAGCAGGAAAATGAAATGAATCGGGCTTTAGGCCACTTTTGTGCCCATAGAGGCTAATTTGGGCCTGTAGAACATCATGAGGATGGTGAGATGAGTGAGATGACACTGACCTCCAGACACAGGATTCAAAATTCAAATCCTGGAGGTCTGGGGTCGAGCACGCTACCTCTCGGTCACGGAGGCTCCCCACAAAACTGACTTTTACGAGTGAATGGGGAATAAGCCCTTAAAGCGCCGAAATAAGTTTTTTCTCAATTTGTTAGCTCTTTCCGCTTCATTTGAATACCTGTGTTATGGGTGTACTGCCATTATAAATATTTTTACTCTTTCAATGCGGGGATTGACTTTAGACGTCATCATCTACAGATGTCAGTTTCTGACGTCTAAAGTCGATCCCCACTAGGGGTAAAGTAAAACCTTGACTGTCTACTCAATAATTGCAGATATTGCCAGAGCATGTCATCTGCATATTAGCTAGCCAGGCCTACTGGTTCATTCGGTTAGACTTGTGACCTGTTGGTATCGGGCTCGACTTTTTACTTGAACGGATGTTGGTTCTTGTCTCGTGGTTTAGCATACAATGTTCCAAACTATTCAAGACCTGGGTGTGCAGTAGCAGCCGGTCATACACTATTCTGTGAAACTCAATGACCTTGACCTCCTTTGTTTTCAAGTATGGGGTTTTGAAGTATGGGGGAGGGGTTTTATATAACCTTGTTTTCACAAAGTAGCATCACTGCGTTTTACGTTTCATCATACACTATGAAGTGTGTTACATAGTGTATGGAAAAATGTTATTTTGTGTGGAGCAACATGTTACAAAAAAAAGACTGGTTCTTATTATGCAGCATGTTACGTTAAACCGATGTTGTGTAATTTTGTTGCGGAACATGTTTCACAGTGCATGATGAACACGTAAAGTGTTACGAAAACGGGTGTAACGTAATATGGTGCGTAACTAGTTACACAGTGTATGGCTGGCTTAATGTACTGTGCATTATGAAAAGCCTTTTATGTATTTCGAAAAGAGAGGGTAGATTTTGGTTTTGTTCCTATCGCGATATTTCACTTAGTATTTTTTATAATTCTTTGTTATTTTATTCATTTTGGGACGATAATTATAGTAAAAATCACATCTCAAGGAGAAAGAAAGTAATAGGAAATATCTGTGTACTATAGACGAAAGGCTCACGTGTGGGTTATGCGGCATATTTTGATCACTAGAAACGAACTTTCTATTTTTAGGAGGCATCACGTAGTATAACGTATTTATATCACGGAATACAACATAATTCTTATAAAATCAAGTCGAAACCTTTTTGTTATAGACTACTCAAGCATCCATGCAGGTCCAGCGTGAATCGCAGTGTGATAAATCCAGGGGATTTGTTGTGGGTTAAATAAAATAATTATGAAAAAAGATTGGTATGCAAAATATAGAGTAGGCGACTGGCACGGGTGGGTTCAAAGAGTCAGATCCCTTGTTGATTTGATCCTCTCGGTGAGATCAAAGGCGCATCTCGGACTGTCATACACAGTCTAATTTAGTCAATTGTGACACATAACCTTTTTGATAAAAGACCCGGCCCATCTGTGTAAGGCGACACGAGGCGGTGTCTCCGCTAAACACACCCCGCCGATAAGGCGGATCACGTGACACAAAGATTTTCCCGGCGGTCATGTGACGGCAACCGGCCAATTAGGATAGCGGCGTGTCGAGTCTGCTTGATAGATAAATTGGCCATACTCTCCGCAGGTAAACGCCAGAGTCTTGTCAGTGGCGAGAATCCACAAATTGGGACTCCCACCTGTGACCTGCGCCGGGGAAACGCGGGGTGCCATCCCGATGCAGGAGCAGCTAGCCCACAACTGATCCAGCGTTGGCTCGCGGGGGGGGGGGGGGGGTTTCTTGTATTTTCTTGGTAGTGAGCGATTTGGTATTTCTTCACAAGTGCAACTGCGAAACTGCACACTACATATTTAGGCTTTGACACGGAAAGATCTGTCCCGTACGTGTGACACAATAATTTACGTCGCAACCTTTTTATTTGCCCAAAATAAAGCGTTGAGCGTTGGACCGGCGTTGTACAAAATTAATGATAAGCCTACACACATGTTTTGATTTTACAGGGTTGTCCTGTGGTCGTCCTTAAAAGTACATAACCCAAAACACAAAACATTTGTTTAACATTTATAAACTGTTAGGCCAACGTCGAAGACGTTAGGCCAGCGCTGTAAATATGTTCTACAAATGTTTCGTGTTTGCTGACAATAATATTTTTTATTGTTGTTCGCTTGTGAATTCACCACCGCTAGAATAAAATAATCTGATATCGAACTCTCATCTTGCCTGAAATGCCAAGGAATTGTATTTCTTATTTGATCATGTTGATCACGTAGCAAAAATTGTTGTGTGGCCTGATTTTTCTTTATATAGAGCGTAGCTTAAGTGCGTTCTGAATAAGGATACAGAGTGGCGGGTTCTTAATTTTATCGCCCACTAATTAGAGCTTCAACTCTGAGAGAATGAATTATTTATTCAAAGAGATACTTTTCTGCACCTCAATTTTACCTGTCAACTACATTATTAAAGTGCTGGTTCCGCCTACTTTGCCTACAAAGTGTTTTTCGTATACGAGTCTTGCATTTGTCGCTTGCGCTTTATATGTAACCATGATAACAGCATATGTAACTATGATAACAGCATGCTATTACTTTGGACCTGAAATAAAGTGATTGTTCCTTTCGCTTTTAAGCGCGTTTAGAATGTGTACGTGTAAGTCACATGCCAGTCCGTCAAACACACAACATTTGTACAACGTCGGCCAACGTCTTCGACTTTGCCCAACATTGTGTTATAAAAATGTTTGTGTTAGCTGGGATGTGGCATGTCAAGTGGCATGCTACTCAAGATACACGCATCCTCAAACCACACAATGCCAAACCCATCGCGACTAGATATATGCCACAGAAAATGTCCTTCAACAACTTGGAGCATCGTATTTGCCCAATCACTATGACCAATATCGACCAAAAAAAAAATAATAAAAACAAAAAGAGACAAGAAATAACAATACCGCTGAAGACTTGAAGACTGAAGGCATATGTTATACTAAAAGATCCGAGCATTGTTATGCAGACACCTTGCCATTGCTGGATCAACTATTGCATAATAATAAAAAGTGAATTGTTTAAATTATTATTATTCCAGCATAGCTCTATGTCCCGTGTTTTACTCGATTAACGCCCAGTTACATGTATTACGAGATTGGAAAATACTTTGGCATTAGATGAAGCACGTCGTTGCATGCTATTAATCATAATATATCCACGGATATCTGACCCCGCTCCCGATAAGTATATCTACACTGCTGGGCCTACACACAAACACGCGTACTGATGACGACGTGGCCATTTACTTTAATAGTGAATTTTATATTATAGTAAAATAAATACGCTTTGTCTCAAATATGTAAAACCGTATTATGTAACCAGACGGTTACATTATACGGCGCCGTAAAATGTAACCGGCTACATTTTACGGCGAGTGGTTAGATTATACGGGCACAGCGTCAACGTATAATGTAACCAGAGAGAAAAGGGTACCATACGACCGTATAATGTAACCAGTGCCGTGTTATGTAACCGGGGATAATACCAAAAAAAAATATGCTATGGAAAATGTTTTATACTTATGCTTAAATTAAACTGAATGGGGCTTGTAAATGAAATGAATCGGGCTTTAGGCCACCTTTGTGCACATATGGGCTAAACTGGGCCAAGAGAACCTCCTGAGGATGGTGAGATGAATGAGATGACACTGTCCTCCAAACACAGGATTCAAAATTCGAGCCCTGGCGGTCTGAGGTCGAGCACGCTACCTCTTGGTCACGGAGGCTCCCCACAATACTGAGTTTCACACGTGGATGAGGAAGAAACATTTTTGTTTCTTTCAAACCGCCGAGACCGGGAACCGAACCCCGAACTCTAGCGTGAAAGGCAGCGGTGCTGTTCATCCGTCATGTAGTCCGACAGTTCGCTCATACGTGCGTGCTTTTACTCGCTCGTCCATTTGTCAGTCCACTCATCCGTTCGTCCGTCCGTCCATAGCATATCAACGAGACGTATAGAGGTTTAAATTATTTTAAATATTTTCATGTATAAAACATCAGCATCATGATATGTGCTTATATATTACCGACACAGCATTTGATCAACGATGCTATGCCATAGTTGACCCTATATTAATTTAATGTAACGTAGCATGCAGATAAGGGTTTAACATCACGCCAAAATCGGTTTGATATTTCGTGTTTGGTGGGAGGGTTCATCACTTGAGCTTAGATTCCCACGGATGCTCAGCGAGTGAATGAATGAATTAAATTAAAACATAACCAACGTTAAAAACAAAACAAAATATGCAAGTTGTCTTAGGCTGGTTCTTAGATGGACTAAACTATTCATATATAACGTGATAAATATACGCGGATCCCACTGGCATGCAACTTGCATAACATGAGAGCCGCTAAGGTCTCGCAAAACTAATCACGGCGCCTATCATGGCTATGGTATTTATTGATAAAATAAACAAGTATTTCGTCATGTGACCAATATCACTGAAAGAATAAATAAATTTAAAATGGCCGTAGACCCATAACATATATAGGTATTCAATGGAAGAAGAAAGAGCTAACTAAGACATTTATGATGATTAAAAAAAAGTTTTGTTTCCATGGTTTATACAAAAATATTTCATCGTTCTAAGGGTTAAATTAATGTTGTTTTTCATGTTAAACAAATGTGAGCTACCGGACAAATAATTCCTCTTGATCATTCAGGCTGCTCCGGCTTGAAAGGCGTATAGTTTAACTAACACACGACTGCCCCGCCCTGATTTAGTTTGAAGAGTTCAAGTATTGCAATGACATAAAAATAAAATGCGCCCTTTTATATCAATACATCAACACTGTTTTCTTCTCAGGTAAATTACGGACAATAAAAGGAGAGGTTACATTATACGTTAAAGCTGGTTACAAATTACGTTTTTCTCTGTGACCGTATAATGTAACCAGACGTATAATGTAACATTCGTCTGGTTACATTATACGGTCCCACAAATATACAATCCCAGTAGAAATACGGTTTGTATTATTGCTTTCAAACTGAGTTTAAGTCAGCTAAATGAATCGTTTCTGGCGTGAATCTTTAACTACCGAATCAATCTTTAGGGAGAGACTATTCAATCTTTCAGAGTGGGGGGGGGGGGGGCTGAACCGACACATTATTTTTCGCCATTCGTTTGCGATAAATTAGTTTTTTACGCCTTTTTCGACCAATTGTTTCTTAATTTTTGATACGCAATACCATCTGACCCCTATATGAGCCGCTACACTATTATGTTTCTTAATAGGGATATCCCATAAAATTATATTATATTGTACATAAAAGGGACTATCCCACCACCTAGATTTATAAAATTATAATTTTTTCTGGTACATTAAAATTGAGTCAATTGATTTTGTTATTGTTACAATATCATTAGAATAAACTTGCATGGTACATTAAAATGTTGTTGATTTATTTTCTAAAATATCACTAAATTATTTCAACAATAGAAATGTAAAATTGAATGACTATTGATGCACATGACAAGGTTTTAATTTGGCTAAAACTGGATGGTGGACTAGTCCCTTTAAATTGCACTTTCAGTCTTGTGTCCAATAAATTAAATCGGAGCCGGAGTACAAAATTGGAGGCCCGTACAGTACGTCAAGGTCGTTTCAATTCCCAACAAACACGAGACATTGACCCAATGCTGCATGGTTCAATCTTAAACATAAACATAACTAAACCAACACTGCAAAAAATAAACCATGTTCGCAAGAGAGTGGTGCTTGATGGGTAATCCTGCTTTCAGTCTCTACTGGTATTCCAGGAAACCCACTATACGTATCCGACGCTGGCCCTACATTACACCAACATTTTGTCCGCGTCTCGTGTTTTCCGGGGACAGAAAACCACCGTCATTGGTTTTGTAACCAAGTGTATCATCTGATCCAGTAAATCATCCCCTGCGGAAGCTCTCCCACACAACGCGCATGTCAGGAAAGCGACGTTACGTCATTTGTTATTCGTCATTACCGGGCGTTTGCTTTTCCGGTCTAATTATTCAGGCGATGTGCATTTGTCTCGCTGCCTCTCTCCTCTTTGACTACGGGGTAATTACACGAAAATTACGATGCCTGATGGATTCTCCGCGGAATCTGTCAAACTCTGACAGAAATGTCTTCTTTCTTTGTAGATCTATTATGCAATAGGTAATATGCCATCGTAGTTTAACCCTTTAACCGCCGGTGCCTCATATATTGGGGTTTTCATTTTTTATTAGCACATTAAGTACCACCTGTTAAACATGTTAAATGTAAAATGTGACATCAATCAGCAATATTTGAAAACAGTTGACCTCCATTTTGTCAAATATGAATAATTTTCACTCACTCGAAGTTGTGGATCGCGTCAGCGAGACGCAACTTCAAGTGGGTGAAAATTCAGGTTGAATAATTTGGCGGTTAAAGGGTTAACCCTTTCCCCGCTTGGGCAACGTCGCAGGCGGCGGTCCTACATTAATTCAACGTTGGGCCAACGTCTCGTGTTTGTTGGGTTATCTTTGATGGAAGTTTTCTTCCACTTGAAGTCGTTTCTCGCTACCGCGTACCACTCCCTTGTCGCAAAAATTCAAACATACATAGGTCAAATCAATACATTATTCATTCAAGATAAGATAAAATAATCAATCGAAATTGGGTTGTTCTGAGATTTATTTTATAGATATATTACACTTATGTTATGTTATGTTACATAACGGTATGTTTTTGCTGTGAACACCCAGTAATATAGGAAATACAGCATAACAACTAATCCGGCTCCATGTAGCCAAAAAGGGCAACTCTTTATTCTAAAGGAGCCTTTCAAATTTTATCAGGGATTCGGTTCTCTTTCGATCAGACAAGCCGTCCTTTATTCGGTCGGTCGGTCGGTCGGTCGGTCGGTCGGTCGGTCGGTCGGTCGGTCGGTCGGTCGGTCGGTCGGTCGGTCGGTCGGTCGGTCGGTCGGTCGGTCGGTCGGTCGGTCGGTCGGTCGGTCGGTCGGTCGGTCGGTCGGTCGGTCGGTCGGTCGGTCGGTCGGTCGGTCGGTATAGCAGATAGTAGATTCTTGACTTGTAAACCTGCTATGACATGTATAACCATGGTAGCAGATTGGTCAATTTGTTACAGACTTCTTAGCATATTATGCTGCTATGAAAATACCCTTTGGTCTCTATGGTTTATACAAAAATATTTCAGCGCTTTAACCCTTTACCGCCGGTGCCGTTCATATTCGTTCTTTACATTTTTATTAGCACATTACATATCAGCTTTCAAACCTGTTAAAGATAAAACGTGACATTATTCAGCAAGATTTGAAATTTGTTGAACTCCAATTTGTCAAATCTGAAGAATTTTCACTCAATTGAAGTTGTGGATCGCGTAAGGTACGAAAAAGGTTGGTTATCGACCAATGTTTGAATCGATAAATGAAATGAAATGAATGGGGTTTGAGGCCACCGTTGTGCACATATAAGCTAAACCGGGCCAGGAGAACCTCCTGAGGGTGGTGAGATGATGTCATTGAATGAGATGACACTGCCCTCCGGAATTCTAAGTTCGAGCCCTGGCGGTTTAAAACTGTCGGTCACGGAGGCTCCCCGCAATATTGAATCTGAAACGGGGAAGAATTCTTTCGCATCTTTGAAACTTGAAGGCCAGAGTAGGGCTCGAACCCGCGATCTCCGACTTTCCAAGCAGGCAGCTCTAACCACTGCACCAGGGTCCCCGCCTGCTTCGATAAATAGCAGGTATAGAGGTATAGATATACACATACTGTAAACGAATCTGTTTTATTTTCTACCCCGAAGAAAACAACAAACGAAATAAAGGGGTGAATAACATCGAAAAACAACAAAATGAAATAAAGAAGGAAAGAAATGAATAATAGAAAGAATACAGCAATACAAAAAGGATGAATAAATGAGCAATTTCAATCATAGCCATCACCAATGATAGAAAATACAGTAGACCTACTTGGGAAAGGAATTTCAACAGGTTTATTTTGGAAGAAAAAACTGTACTGTCGACAGTACGTTCATTCCAACAATATCTACACAGAGCACTGTGTAGTCTGTTCCAACCAGACACAGACGGCAGGCGTGTATCAAAATGCGGACAGCAAACACGAAGACTTGACCCAATGTTGTTTCAATGTCGATCCAGCGCCATTGGCGGTGGGCCAATATTGAGACAACATTGGGTCAAATCCTGGCGTTTGCTGGGCTCCACACAGGTGTCTGTCTACACTCACCCCTCCCCCACCATAATATTCTCGCCAGCCGATCAGGGTACTTTTAGCAAGACAGCCGGCCAATCACAAGCTTACTACAATACTTGAAATTGAGAGTGGGGGACAAATGACGTCAACCATCTGCAAATTTGAACATGCGAAGTAGCAGTGTCTACGGTGGGCAGTGTAAACAATATCATGAAAATTTAATTATTTTCCTTCAGATATTGTTTCGAGCTCAATAGGGCATTATTATGATCAGTGGTGATGATGTAACAGACAGTGGATGAATGCCAAATACACGTGAGAGTAAACACATAGCTGCCTGGTTACCACTAGCTGTGACGTCCTGTCCGAGGCCGAGGACCGCTGTATCTGTTTTACTCGAAAAATCAACTTTTTCCTACATGGAGGTGACTAAGATCGATCTCGACCCCAAGGTCCGAAAAATAACCATAACATTTTAATGACTGTGCAGAAAATGAGATGAGCATGCGACCTCGTAGCTGAAATGTTGCTGATTCTAAAAGAACTATTTTTGATTTGATTATTCGAGGGCAAGTGTTAGATATGACCGTCCACACAATGTCCCACAATGTTGTACGGGGTCAATATGTGGCTGAAACCTGTGCTGAAGATTGGGTTGAAGAGATAGAACGTACCAAACGACCACAGCACGTCAGTAGTGCAAAGTCAAACAGCAGTAACTGTTCACGAGAAAATGAGTAGTTACCGCTGCCTGATTTTACACGACAGGAGGATAGATGCATTGAAAACACAGCCAAGTTCAGGAAGTGCCTTCATTTTACTCGGGTTGGCTGTTGCGCAGATGTTTAGTACTCGCATGCGCCACTCTAGGAACCCTTGGGAACCCTTGTGTTGTAGATCCGATTCACGGATTGTAAGTAGTTGTCAGGGAATTATTCCCAGCTGACCGGAAACTCCGGCATAACGTCTTGCCAGCGTCTGCCGACGCTGGCAAGACGTTATGCCGGTTTCCGGTCAGTTGGGTTGTCTTGGTGCTCGACACTAATCGATACCCTGCTGTTGGCAACAATTACTGAAGTGTTAATTTACTGGAAAGGGATTCCAAGAACGCTCTCTGTCCTTGGTCAACTATAAAGTGGTAATTTCCTGAGATAATTATCATGCATGTAATAGTATATCAAATACGCATGCCTAGCAAAAAAGGTCATTTTATCGTGTATATAATTATATGCTCGTGATGATTCATCATGTGATATGAGATCAAAGCTTCTTCCAGTACTTGCCTTAGACCAGAATATATTTTTGAGAACTTTGCAAACAGTTCATTTGTTTAGCAAAAGGTGCCAATAAAAACATAATAAAATGGCGTGACATGGGATGGACTCTATGGCTCCAGTCAAGTGTGATTTTTCCGCAACTTTTTTTCGGTTGAACGGAGAAAGATGAGTGAAAGGGCATTTGAAATCAGATCCCATACATGTGGTAGACTAACAATAGCCACACCGATCAGGCGAGTCGGATTGAATTTAAAAATTCATGGACCAAACCTCTGCCAAAAGTGCTTGTTTATATGGAGGGGTGGTGGACCGGTCCGGCAACAGCAGCGGCAAAAAATCCAGACATGCGTGCATGGAGAACCCATGGACGTCTGCGATGTCAACTAATTTATAATGAACCCTTGAAGCACTTAGATAGTATTATTTAAACCAAAGTTTTTTTCACTTTGAAAGCACGTCTTAGTTAGCTCTTTCTGCTTCTTTTGAATACCTATGTTACAGTTCTACGGCCATTATAATTGTTTTACTCGTTAAGTACGAGGATCGCATTGAACGTCAAATTCTAAGGTATAAAGTCGGCCCCGGCGGCGCTAAAAGGCTTAAATGGGTGCTACATGAACATTTATAATTTACTTAACATACCTAATAGCTGATATTACATCGGCGCGCGATTGGAATTTTTATATTTAGCAGAGAAGAAGTAGATCTATGATTCCATAATAATTATAGTACAAAATCAGTGTTTATTGTATCATTATGCTTTCAGATCCGCATGTACATAATTATGATGTAGCTCATCGGTCATTCACTTGTGATGTGTCTTCAGCAATTGATCATTATGCAGTGTCGACATAATGGTTGACATTGGATGACAATGGAACATCCATCTACCAGAGTGGAAACACATCTTATCCCTCATTGTCTTAACCGGCACCCCGCAGTGCAAAACAAAACAGCAGGTCCAGGGCACGGCAGGTCAAATCAACTGAAAACAGCTGAAAATATCTTCTTTTGCTGTTTTTCTCCAATTATGTTCACTTTAGATGGTAAGTTCATATCAAGGTCACAACAAGGTCAAATTATCAATACAAACGGGTGATAATAGTTTGTTTTTGCTGCTTTTGCTGCAAATATGTTCACTTCAGACTCCGCCATGACCTTGGACTGACTCCTCTATGAAGCCCAACCCCGAGTCATGCCTCTATGTGTTGGTGTTAATGGGGTATAACCCCTCCAGCCCTTTTATTATTTTCCTGTATTTTCTTGAGGTGTTTGGTATAGGCCTAAATCCGTGTTAGGGTCTAGGTATGTTTCAAGCCATCATAGACATCTAAAGTGAACAAAGTTGTAGAGAAAGCAGCAAAAAACCCCGATATTTTCAGCTGCTTTGAGATGATTTGCCCTTGACCTTTGACCGTGACCTTGAAATGACATAACCATGACCTTGGGATAACAACCCTGTGAAATAAAACCTCATTCCCACATGTTTACTTAGGTTGGGCCTTATCAGATGTAATCAATGTATATTGGCCATTGGTCAAAATATAACATCACTGTGTTATTTGGACCATTTCTGCAATATTAGTAAGTATTGACACAATGATAATTATTTAAAGGGGGTGGGGGTGGTAAAAAAACTCTCCAGCCCCTAGGTTATCCCTGTAACTTCTCCGGGGTGTTTTGGTGTAGGTCTGTGTTGGGATCTATGTATGCTTCAAGGCATCATATACATTGAAAGTAGACATAATGTTAGCAAAAAAAATAAGCTATTTTCAACCATTGTAAGCTGATTTGACCATACTGTGACCTTGAGATGACCTCACCATGACTTGGGATAACTTCCCTATGGAACCAAACACTAACCTATGTCACCATGTGTACTTGAGTTGGGTTCCGACCAATTATTTATTGGAAGTGCTGTTCCAATAATGTACTTTCAATCATTTTGAGCTGATTTGACCTTGTTGTGACCTTAAGATGACCTTACCATTACCTTGGGATAACTCTCCTATGACACCCAACACCTACTCATGTCACCATGTGTACTTGGCTTGGGTTTCGATCTATTTATTCTTATACCACCCTAAGAGTCAAGGATACCATACTTCGAAGACCCCGAGTGACCTTGTCCATGCATACATGTAGTAAATCTGCATACCACCTGAAAGTATAACGTGGTACATGATAAGGTTGTCTGCTTGTCTGTTCATTTTACACCTAAGCGCTGAAATATTTTGGCATAAACTATGGAAACCAAAGGTTTTTCTCAATTTGAAATCAGCATAAATGTCTTAGTTAGGTATGTCTGCTTCATTTGAATCCCTATGTTATGGGTCTATTTCAATTAGAAATATTGAGATTTCAGATTCAGTTTAACAGATTTTCAGATACAGCAAATTCCACAGATTTTTTTTCCAACAAGCCGACAGATCAGTGTACTTGGCAGATAGGTGTCCCCACATAGTTGTACACTCAGGACGGTGAGATCATGATATTACGTTGATGGATGAGTACACGCTAATCCCCATCAGTGATCGTTTTCTGTTTAATTATCTGTCTCAATACCCCTCCATGTCCCATTCCTTTGAAGCAGCTGACGTTACTGACGCAATTGTCAGCTTCAAATGAATAAAAAATACTCCCTAGTTATAACCAGTTTATAATGTAGAATTTGAGATCCGTGTCTTCCCATTTTATAAATAATTGTGCCTGTGCGTGGATAGCAGCGCAAACAAACTTGAAAGCATCGCTAGCTGAAAGATTGATTGGCCATTTCACCGATAAGCACGACTATAATTATCATCGTTTTTTATTTTTATATCAGCTGATAAAATCATTGTTATTTGAAATGAAATGATTGTTTATGCGTCAATGATTTGCAAATGCTTGTTCACAAAATTAAGCATGATTGTATGAGTATTTTTCACTCACTTAAAGTTGTGGATCACGGTAGCGAGGCACAGCTTTAACCCCTTGAGTCACAACCGCGCTTGAAAGCGCGCCCAATGTGTATGTATAAAGAGCGCGTACTTGTGAAGTCATTAATTATCTTTTATCCTAGCATTTAAAAAAATGAAGTGTGGCATAAATACGCTGCCTGTACATGTATTTGACATTTTGCAAAGAGTATGTTAGCATCATATTTTGCATAACATTTTGCCAAAATAATGATGTGACTCAAACGGTTAAGTGAGTAAAAAATAAAAAGGATAATTTTGCGGACAAAGGGTTACCTCAGTCAGTAGCCTGGTATAACTAAGGAATATAGAAGGTCTTTCTATATTCCTTGGTGTAACTATAATTTTATCACATCAAATCACCTGTACATCTTAAAGGTATGGTTATATGGTATGAATAATTATGTCCTTATATGGGGTGATTGCCATATAAGGAAACACTTGTGCCCCATCTTGTGGCAACTTTGATTTATTTGTCACAAATTTATTCATACTTTATAAGGGATGATAGATCACCTTTAATGTTATACCACGTACCACGTTGTAATGTACAAGGGAGCCCACACCCATCTTCCCACGCAAGGCTCGCTATACTCCCGAGGTCGCAGTGGTCTGACCCCCTCCCTGTGTCAAGCCTTGCTGCCTGGAAGATGCCCACACCTTACATATTATGTAAGGGGCTGGTTCCCTTGTGCTTAACAACGTCCGATTATCGCTATTGTCTTAGTAAACATGACAACTAATTATACAAGATAAGCGATTATTTGAATGATTTGTTTTTACAGAATGTGGGTGTACTTGGTCTAATTACCTAAATATAATGAATGTGAATGGTAGCCAGCTACACCACAGATCCCACAGGTATGCAATGCTGCCTCGATGTTATTTTAATAGCAGTTTATCGTTCCCGACGTAGGCCCAACATTAACCCTTTACCCGCCAAATTATTCAATTTTAATTTTCACCCACTTGAAGTTACTTCAGGTCAGTGGAAATTATTCAGATTTGACAAAATGGTGGTCAACTCTTTACAAATATTGCTGGTTGATGTCACATTTTATCTTTAACATAATTTAAAATGTGGTACTTAATGTGCTAATAAAAAATGAAAACCCAAATATATGCGGCACCGGCGGTTAAAGGGTTAAAGCAAAGCGCTTGATCAGCATGTCTGACGTGATTGTTGGGGATCGCATCATGCAGACAAGATGTATTGTGAAGCACCAATTAGCTCACGCTGTGTCAAGCATGCAAAGATTAACTCTTTCAGTACAGTCGGCAGCCTTAACCCTTTCACTACCATGACTACCGCACCGCGAGAAATAAAGAGATAAGTAATATTTAAATGGTGCCCGCACGTTTAAAAATACATTGAATATCCAGAGTTTCTACTTTAACAGAATACACCCGCGCACCATACTGCCACGCACGACCCCCCCCCCCCCCGGATTTATATCACTTTATGGTGTGATTTGCCACTGTAAGAAATGATTACGTACAATGTTTCTTCTATCAATCATGCAAAACCTCTTTTAATTTATCCGAAAGATGAAAATAGTTATACACATAATGTACTTTTGTGCATATGCAGTCAAACAAGAGCGTACTGGACATTAGCCCACCGCCATTATTGAACTTAAAGTTATCGCGTCCACAAGGTCAAATTATTTATGAACAAATCTTAAAAATATAAAAAGATAAGCTTTTCAGAATTTTTGTCACCTATTATTGAACTTGTCCGAGAACTAGTCTCTAGTAACATGCATAACAAATTTGAGCAGAATACCTTGAAAATTTTTCAAGTCATCGCGCCCACAAGGTCAAATTATTGACGTAAAATGCGAAATATCACAATAAATCGGCCAATTTGAATTTCACCCATTATTGAACTTGTCCGAGAACTGGTCATTAGTAACATGCATGACACATTTGAGCAGGATACAGAAAAAACGTTTAATGTTATCGCGCTTACAAGGTAAATTACTGACGTAGAATGAGAAAAATCGCAAAAAATCGTTTGAACTTTTTTTCACCCATTATTGAAATTGTCCGAGAACTGGTCATTAGTAACATGACTGTCTCCGCGCTGAAATAATTTAAATATGTCTAATGGCGGCCCATGACATAGTTATTCAAATTGAAAAAAAAACCTTTGGTTTGCAATTGTAGAAAACTATTTTAACTGTTTAAGGGTTAAAGTGATTTTGTTTCAAAACCGATTGCTTTTATAAAATAAAACGCTGGCGTGCAAACAGTGGTTGAGCTATTGTCTTCAATAATGCATAGTTTTCTTGTATAGTCGAGGTGTATTAAATGTCATGTCAAACGAGTAGCAATGTCAATTAAATGAGTATCACATGTGGTACTCATTTGATTGACATTGCTAACCGTGGCATACCGGGTATATGCACTCTGCCTACAAGGGGACGAAATATACACACCTCATTCACATTTTAACCCTCTGCGTTCTAATCACTAGAATAGTCGTTTTAAGTCCGTTTTATCAGCCGATTAAACACACTGTTATTGGGAAATAAAATGAATGTTTAAACATCACGATGTTTGATCTCAAATTAAGCAAATACGAGCAAGTTTAACCACTTTATGTTGTGCATAGCCCTAATACGAAAGGACGGGACATCAGAAATTTGGTAGCAAACCCATTTCGTTTCTGATACACATTAGAAATCTTTTGCCATATCCCTAGCTGATGTTTCCACAAACTCACAAAGATAAAAATAAACAAAATAAAATTTTTGTGTGTATCGCAACATAAAATGTGCACTTGAAAAAACCGCAAAACGTCAAAACAAAAGGGGCAGTCTACCACCCACCCACCACTACTATACGAGCCGTGTTTGTATCTTGGAACATTGCGAACTTTTGCGACAGCCCTTAGATCGTGAACCAAAGCAGCGTCCAAATAACAATTACAGATTATCGGACTGATAATTTAGTTTCCAAACAATATAATATACAATTATATCAACATAATGCCGATATTGTGATGTATTTTCCGTCATTTCGTTGATGATAGTGAACACGCGATGTACTTTTAATTAGGCGACAGGGGTGCTTGTAGGAGCGCAGCAAGTCCTGCAGCGATAGCATTATGCCATTAGCTAGAATGGCTTGACCTGCCCACGTAACTCGGCCGTGTTTCAAGCGGAGAAGAGAGGCCGGCGCTCCTGTGAAGATCCCTCTTTATTTGCACACCTGTGATCCGCGGCTTTACAGGGAGGCGCGGTGTCAGAGCGCCACCTGCCGGCCACGATGTCAGTCCTCAGAAGTCGACGACAGGACTGACATCGTGTCCGGAGAAAATCTCGCTCGAATAATCATGATAATTCTACAACCGCGGTGTCACAGCCCAGGGTTAGCTCTCAGGATCACGTGTGGATTTGAGCAGGTACGATCGCCTTAGCGCCATCCACAGCTGTCATCCAGAAGGAACCAGAGGGGGGTGTTTGCCGACTGATTTGTTTTGTCCTTTTTCTTCACTGTTGTTTATCTTATACATTGTAGGCCCTATCAAATTTAAAAGAAACACTTTGTCTTTTATGTTTTTTTTGATTTCACGATTTTAATATCAATTTCAGTGTATTTTTCTGATCATTTCCGATTTGATGAACCAGAATGCCAATGTCACAGGTGCTTCTCCGGCTGTAACTATAAAATTCCGTTTCACACATGACGCTTCCGGTTTCAAACACTTCTGGTTTGACCACATTATACCACATTTAAAACGATGGGTCCATACACTTCCGTTTTTTAACATAACGTCCAGTTGTGAATGATAATAAATAAACCAATTTCCATTTATTACACCCTATTTTAAGAAATAATATAATATTAAAACAGTTACCAGCTCTAAATATAATGTGATTATAGCTTTTTGTGTCAGCCGCTGAAGTATTCAATGGATACATTAATTTATATTATCATAATTTCCACTGATATTAGACTAGCATCAGGTCAATTGTTTTCCCATTTATAACATTGTCCCAGATGCATTCGAGCATGGTTACTTCCGTTTAGAGTTCAATCATTGCGGTCAACAGGGATTTATTTCCCGAAATATTAGACAAAATGAGAAAATGATCATTGGCAAACACATTGTTTAAAATGAAATAAAAACTCCAGCCTGTGAACTTAACCCTATCTGAAACCTTCCGCAGTGCAAACAGTCCGAACAAACCACAATTTATTAAAGCCACAACTCATAAAAGGCACAAGCACACGCGTATACGCGCGACATCATTGCAAATTGCCCTTAGATAAAAACGTTTTTGTTAGATTAGTTTGCTCAGTCCAAACAATTGATTTTCTTGTAATGCATCTCATCAGCTAGGACATGATAGACTGTGTCAACACGGGTGCATACTGAGACGCCCCTCTCCGCAAACATCACACCTGCACACTCTAGACGACCCACCCCCTTTGCTGTTTTAATGTTGGGCAAGCGTCGCAGACGCAGGCCCAACATTAAAACAGCAACGGGGGAGCACGTCGTCTGAGCCAATGAGGTGCTTGCAGTGCCCAGCATCGGTCCGACATCGGGTGGACGTCACACGATAACCGGGATGGGATCCTTATCCAGTAGGGATACCGCGATAGCCTGGGATCCCGTCATCTGCGGCCAGTACTTCACGCTGCTTTGTGGCTCGTCCAACCTGTTTGCTTACATCCAATTATAATAAGGCTACAGTAATTGCGTGTAGAGAGAATGTGGCGCTTTCGTTCCCCCCGCCCAGGATGTCACCAAGTTATACCGGCACGTGGTGACAATTAAAAAAACGGTAATACCAGGAAAATACCTTTTTCATATCTTCGATATGTTCATAACGTACCTATTATGTTGGAACATTTGAAAGGGGGATAATAATTAGTTGACGTCACTGAAATTCAGGCCAGTCAAAGTCAACATACCGACATGTTTATTATAATGATTATCAGCGTGAGGAACATATACGCCGTGATTCACCGCCCATGGTCTTCATTTATATCATAAAAGAACGAATGTTTAATTTATTCTATTTATATAATTACAATGTTTGTAGTTATTAGTATTTATATTCACATGAACTTCAAATGAAAACAATGAAAAAAGATAAATTGAGGGATGTGATTAATTTAGCATGTTAAAATTAACCTCGGGCATTGTTTTGCTTGAGTGACTGTATGACACTTTGGCTGCAATCGAACGGTATACAACCGAGTGTCTGAGTTACGCCAACGTTTTTGTGTAAAAAAATGAAACGAATCGGGCTTTAGGCCACTTTTGTACAAATACAGGCTAAATTGGGCCAAGAGAACCTCCTGAGGATGGTGAGATGACACTGCCCTCCAGACACAGGATGCGAAATTCAAGCCCTGGAGGTCTGAGACCAAGCACGCTTCCCTGTCGGTAACGGAGGTTGCCCACAATACTGAATTTTACGAGTGAACGGGGAAGAAACAGTTCTGTTTCTTTCAAACTGCCGAGACCTGGGAACGAACCCCGAACTCGTGAAACGCAGCGGTGCTAACAACTACCCTAGAGCCCCCGTCCAGTTAGGAAGTAAAGACACGTTTAAATTTGCTATTTTTATATGACGCAGATTAAGAATATAAAGCATTAACAATAATTCAAAATAATAAATACATGTATATAATAATATAGAAGTGTGATTTGGGCTATATAACTGGGTTTTTTTTACCTTAAGTATTATAATAATGGATATTATCAAAATGGTGATCACGGTAATTACGCGTCTGTACAAGTTAAAAAAAATGTATCTGGACACTTTTGTTGCTTTTCTGGTTTCAAAAGTGTATCTTTTAATTAGTTTGACCATTTCTTCCAGCCTCTTCAACCACCGAAATAATTGATAAGATCAAATGTCGTTACGCAAGCCTTCAGCATCTCATTTCCGCCATTTGCCAATAAAAACGTCAATATTTAACCCATCCGCATTATAGTATCTGACTATCTGTTTTTTTGCGTGATTAACCCTATAACCGCCAAATTATTCAATTTGAATTTTCACCCACTTGAAGTTGTGTCTCGCTGACGCGATCCACAACTTCAAGTGAGTGAAAATTATTCAGATTTGACAAAATGGTGGTCAACTCTTTTCAAATCGTGCTGATTGATGTCACATTATGGCTTTACCATGTATAAAAGGAGGTACTGAATGTGGTAATAATTAAGTGAAAAAAACGAATATATGCGCCACAGGTGGTTAAAGGATTAGGTGACATTGGCTGCTATATCAGCTATCATCAGGCACCGGAAGCGCTTCAAAATGACTGTCTGGTGGCATTTTGAGGCGTAAATAAGTCATACATACGTAGATGATGCTGAAGAAGTTTTGTATGTTCAACTTATTGTGACATTCTCCACATGTTGTAATGATTCTAAGCAATACTCGCGACTACCCGCACTCCGCTGTCACAATAATGTAATTATAACGTTGCATATTCATTGTTGCAGCTCAATATCCTTATCCTCATTTTTGTAGGGTAACTAGCTGTCCTAAAAGTGTGAACGTTTACGGACTGTTTCATTGAAGGTGGCATTATCGGATGTTTCCGTCTATGTATACATCATAGCGGGGAAATTAATATATATGACTTTGGCAGAGATATTCAAATCAGTCAGCTCGCCGTTCAAAATCATGTGACTAGCCTAAGCATTCATGTTTACGTCACAAAATACAAAATAATGTCAAGAATGATAAGACCAATAATTTATATTTCCCATTATCGAAATTTTAATATTTTTGTGTAAATTTTTGGAACCGTTGTTCAAATCGATGGCTGATCTATGATTTAGCGTTTACATTTGACCTTTGTACGGCCTAAATCAGGTAGCGACTTCGGGACATGTCCTGAATATTTATAGTTCAAAACTAAGACTGGCTCAAGAGCTTTCTCTACATCTAGTCCAGCCTTATGGAACGCCCTGCCTGTGCCAATACGTAATGCCGAAACATTCTTAACATTCCGGAAATTCCAATTGGTAAATAAAAATATGTTTATAAAAAAAAAAAACATTCCGGAAATTACTTAAATCTCACCTATTTGATCTGACTTCCCCGCCCTCAGCAGCCCGACTCCCTGTTGACGAGCCTGTTTTGGCCTCGCTTATGAAATATGATCACGCTAATGATGTGTGCGCCTCTGACCTCGTTCCGCTGAGGATGTAGGCGCTATAGAAGTTTTATTAATTGATTGATATTGCATGAATAAGTATGATGTCGGGACATAG
Source organism: Flabesymbios commensalis (assembly GCA_964017125.1). NCBI lineage: Eukaryota > Metazoa > Annelida > Polychaeta > Terebellida > Flabelligeridae > Flabesymbios > Flabesymbios commensalis. Next base: position 37,559,007 of record OZ024914.1, on the reverse strand, counting down.
TATTCTATAATTTGGTTCTTTGGAAACTTGTCAGGGCATGCTCAGGTCGGGTCAGTCGGTACCCGACTTTGAACGTTCCGACTGATCCTTACTTGTTGTTTAGTAACAATAAGGTAGCACCCCTTATACCGGCTCAGTTTTACAATATATTATGTGCCAGAAAAAAAAGTATTCAGTGTGAACAACGTTTTTATACACAATATGTCTATTTGGATCGGTGTTACCAATTCCATATAAATTATGTTCTTGTCCAGAAATATCTGTATGAATTATGTGTGATCTGTTACATCGGTCGTGTTTCTCCGAACTGTGTGTGATTTGTGTAAGTCATGCTCTGATGCGCTGGCTCATGTACGTGATATCTTTTCAGTACGCCGAATTAAAATGACACGAGAGGTTCAATTATTCAATCTACTGTTCCTTTCTACATGTTATATATCGATATTTCATTTTTAGCTTGCTAAAAAAGTATTTTATGTGATATAAATTTGACAAATAGATCATAATATTATAACTTAAATTGCCCTGTCTCAAATGGCATGATTATAACTCGCTTCTTTATTTATAATTATATCATATATACTTGCAAAGATGTTGCATACTACATTTTTTCAATAATTGTTTAACTGTTAAGTATATGTACCAGTTATGAAATAACAATATGTTATTACAATTATTTATGTTTAATATTACATTTAATAATGACAACTGATCGTTTCTTTTCACTTTTACGCACCAGGGGATTTATTGGGAATTAGAGTGTGTGTTATCAGAGATGTCTCAAGGACCATAATCATAAATAGATTTAAAAAATACCTTATGAGCTATACGATATAAAAAATCGACTTATTCTTTGAGAACGATATGGTAACTGTTGAAACAAAGATATTATTGATTGCTGCGAAAAAAAATCAAACGGTATTTATATCAACGACTAGACGCCAGTACGATATCTGCAGTGATCATCTAATTGAGAAAAAACACAAGTAGAATGCTTAAAAATAGCTTAACTAAGGTATAAAAAATACCCAAAATGGCATTCTGCCATATAATCATGTTATAATAAAATGAGCCCCGCGACGCTAACTTCTTAGTTTTTAAGATACCAGTCCCTGCTGTTGACCTTTGCAATGCAAGGCAACGAGCCTTTCTCACCTTTGCAATGCAGGGCAACGAGCCTTTCTCGCTTTCTTATTGTGTATTTTTTTCTGTACAATACAAAAAAGACCGTAATTTATCACAATCACGCACGCGAAAGCACAGATCCGAAATAGAAACAGATCTATAAACGAGAAATGTCAAAGGTGGAGTATAGTACCTAAACTGTTAATTAACCCGGCAACCTATGCAGACGATTTTTCTCGAGCTAAATAATTGAGTAACTGTTGCTGGCATATCTTACTTAGCAAAGTACGTTGGTTTTATGATGGGCCACCGGAATACAATGTAGGCACAGCACTCGGACATCCTCTTTTATTACATGTGATCACTTGTTTTCGAACTGATCGACATCGACCTGGCGGCCCTAATATATTGGCTATTATCTGGGTTCCATTTTTCCGTCTTGCAAGTCTACAAATCGCTCCAACAAGTGACTGAAATGCGGATGCTCGTACATGCTAAGCCAAAGTTAATGCAATAGACAAATAAAATAGTAGGCCTATATAATTATGATTATAAATATACATACGTGGAAATGCACCAGTGAACAGATGAACATCCATAGAGTTATAACAGGATTTAGTCAAATCAGCATTTACAACACAATCGCTATAAGTAGCAGTAACCCGTTAAGCAAGCACTACTTAATCATATTAGCTGTAGATTAAATCACAATAATTATTGAGGGTGAAGTGAATATTTAAACACCAACATTTGAACATTGTTGTTCCCATATCAAACAAATAATAACAATTTTTGCTCACTTGCAGCTGTGGGTCGCGATAGCGAGACGCAACTTTAAGTGGGTAAGAATTTGAATAAGGTATCTTAGCAGCTAACGGGTTTAATATACATTATTATGATGCGATCGTCGAGAGAAGTTACAGGCGTCAGTTTGTTAGTGTTTTCGAATCATTCTTTCACAACATCATATTGGTTATCATTCTTTATCTTCATCTTTATGTAGGCTTAATTGCAAATTTCAAATAAACATGATAAAGAGCCGAATGTAAATGATAGGCCTACATGTAATAGGTCCAGTTTGAAAATGTGGCTCAATTTCCAGCTTTAACAATTTCAAAGATGGTATGGAGATAACAAATAGAAGGATTTGTTATGTGAGAAAATATTTTTAAATTTGCATAATTATATCTCCTTTGTTAAACAAACCTGAGGTATTGATATAATGCAATTGAATTCGCATGAGCAGCATATACCGTCAGATAGTGTAGCTTCCTTTAAAGCGCTAAATTATAAAAGTAAAATTTTCACCCACTTGAAGTTTTGTCTCGCTACCGCGACCCACAACTTCAAATGGGTGAAAATCACGTGCACTAGACCACAATTTATCCCATCTAACTGTTTCAATCTTCTTCTCTCGTTCAAATTTTAGAAGTCAAATAAAAACAACAAAAACGTCTCTTCAAGGGCTAACGCTGATTATATTAATTTAGGTAACCTACCCAGCAGACAAAAACGTTGAATAAATGTTGGTTTAGCAGCTAAACTAACATTAATTCAACGTCTTGTGTCTGCTGGGTATAGACATAATAAACTAGTGGATTGTATGTTTTCATATTGCTTCTTAGCTATGACACACTTGTACTAATAGACCATGGGCTGAAAGTCGAAACAACCCCCCCCCCCCCGGGTATTTTTGTAGACCATATTTTTTTAACCTTACTATGTACCAAGTTACTTTCAGGTGGTCTGCAGCTTTTCTATGCATGGACAAGGTCACCAGAGGTCATCGAAGTATGGTACCCTTTACCCTTAGGGTTGTATAAGAATGTGTCATATAGCTAGGTCGAAACCCAAGCCAAGTACACATGGTGGCATGGGCTAGTGGTGGGTTTCATAGGGGAGTTATCCCAAGTTCATGGTAAGATCATGTCAAGGTTATACCAAGGTCAAATCAGCTCAAACTGCTTGAGAGTTCATTATTGGAACAGCACTTCCAATAATTCAGTCTGAACCAACCCAAGTACACATGGTGACACCGGTTGGTGTTTGGTACCATATGGGACTTATCCCAAGTTCAATGTAAGGTCATTTCAGCTCAAAACGGCTGGATATAACTTATTTTTGATGTTTTGGCTAACAATTTGCTCACTTGAAATTTATATGATGGCTTGAAACATACCTAGATCCCAACAGAGACCTACACCAAATCACCCCCGAAATTACAGGGATAACATCAGGGTTGGAGGGTTTTTTCACACCCCCTTCAAATCACCCTTATGTCAACACTGTCTGATATGGCAGAAGTAGATCAAATAACACACTAATGTTATATTTTGACATTGCCATGAACTTGAGCTATCCCAAGGTCATCTAAAGGTCATCTAAAAGTCACGGTAAGGTCAAGTCAACTAAAAACAGCTGAAAATATCTTGTTTCTGCTGTTTTTTAACAATTATGTTGATCATCATGATAAGATCATCTCAAGGTCACATCAACGTCAAATTATCTATAAATTTTGCTACAATTCTGTTCAGACTTCGCCAAAACCTTGGGCTGACTCCTCTATGAAGCCTAACCCCTCATTGTAATTATAACAATCAGATAGATCCTAATGTCCCAGTTCAGCAGTTCTCAGCACACAACAAATGACGGGCCATTTCAACAAATGACGTCACATGATATTAGTTACATTGATCACCAGCATCTATTATTTAACCCTTTTAGTGCTAAGAACGATTATACTGTTTGATTAGGAGGTTAAATCACTGTTATTGGGAATGAAAGAGTGTTTGAAAATAAAGATTTCGACATTTTCGGTCTCAAGTTAAGCATTCAATATGATTAATTTTCACCAACTTGAAGCTTTGGCTCGCGGTAGCGAGACACAACTTCAAGTGGGTGACAATTTAAATCATATAACTTATAAAGGCAGCTTTCTTTGTCCATCCCCTCTTTGTAAAGACACTGCCAGACATGGAAGAACATGACAACGCACATCTCCTTTTTATATTGTGGGGGAGTCACAAATGTGCATATTATAATGGTTATTTGAGATAAACCGAATATGGATTGTTCCAATCGTAAAATTATTTCACAAAGTTATACAACCTGTTTTCTTGGTCTCATTGACGTCGCCAGCAACATAGAGCACTGCAAAAGATCTACATAATACTTATGCAAGAATAACAAACAGACTCATGATATACAAGACAATAAGACCATACATCACATAATAAGTTTTCAACTTGATCCAGCCTAGAATATATAAACAATGTTGTTTTTCCATCTCTACAGTTGGTCCATTGTATATATATTGTTGGGCCAGCGTCACAGACGGTGGGCCAACACCAATCATGCGATTGGGCGCGACGTGCTGTGAATAGCTAGTTAATCATGGTCACGTAAATCAATTTCCCAACCGGCTGGACACATGACAAATTTCCCAACAAACAAATAACACATTATATTTTCCCACCTAAGGCATTTCTAATTTTTCATGTATGAAGGAATATACAAGGCATAGGAATGTGCATTAATTTATTGGGCTTAGTTCTAATGACAGGGTTTGTATCATTATATTGTGTGTTGGAAAAAAGGTTGTAAAATCGCTTTGTGTAATATGTCTTAATTGTGATGGACTGGTATTTTGGAGTTGAGAGACCTTGAATTAATTATCCCACGTACAACATTGCAATAACAAGAATGTGAATCAACAGCTATAGGTTGGGTTCATATTTTTACTTTAGCTATATAAATACAGTAGGCCTCTACCTTGGTAGCAGTGAAACCAAACTAATATATGATTGTTTATCTATAGACTATGGCAGCTGCAATATAATATTATTATAGTATTATATATAGATTTTGTATCTGTATCAGTGAAATAATATGGTATATGAAACATAACACAATGTAAGTAATAAACGATTATTAACCCTTAGAGCATTGAGCAAATACATTGAAATTTTCAGCCTCTCAAGGTTGTCTCCCGCTACCGCGATCCACAACTTCAGGGGTCTGAATTTTTTTTTTTTTGTGAAATATAGGTCCCAACAAATATCAGTGTTTCAAGATTGAAAGTATATTTTAGTTTAAACAACTAATCACCTAATCAAAAACTATGTGGTATTGGTCTATTATCACATAGTCAATTGAAAGAATTGAAATTAAAATTGCACAATTGAAATATGTATAGCAGCGCACTGTTTCACACAGTTGGATTATTGTGGAATTGTGTTGATGGCCCAATGTTGCACACATTAGCCGTCATATAACACACTTTGTATGTATGGGTTATTTGGCGTACACATTTTAGCATAATAGTGGCGTATTGTCTTTGTCAAGTAACTTTGCCGCTAAATTTGAATGATTATCTATACGTTGATATAATTTATTTTGTTGAACTGCGCAAACGAGCACGCATCTCTGATTAGATAATGTATGATTTAGTCTGTTGGATGTCCGGCAGTCAGTACGGGCTAAAGCTTTACCTGAGGTAATCAATACCAATAATATATGTGTTTATAAAATGCTAAAAAGCAGTACGTGCGTTAAACATGGTAAAATACGTACTAAACACCAACAACTGAGTTTTAAAATATGCTACCTTTTGTCAATGACCAACACTATATTCTAGCTTTCGTGTGAAATTGTATGAATGAATGAATGAATGAATGAATGAATGAATGAATGAATGAATGAATGAATGAATGAATGAATGAATGAATGAATGAATGAATGAATGAATGAATGAATGAATTAATTAATTAATTAATTAATTAATTAATTAATTAATTAATAAATGAATGAATGAATGAATGAATGAATGAATGAATGAATGAATGAATGAATGAATTAATGAATTAATGAATTAATGAATTAATGAATGAATGAATGAATGAATGAATAAATGAATGAATAAATGAATGAATGAATGAATGAATAAATGAATGAATGAATGAATTAATTAATAAATTAATGAATAAATGAATGAATGAATGAATGAATGAATGAATGAATGAATGAATGAATGAATGAATGAATAAATGAATGAATGAATGAATGAATGAATGAATGAATGAATGAATGAATGAATGAATGAATTAATTAATTAATGAATTAATGAATTAATGAATAAATGAATGAATGAATGAATGAATGAATGAATAAATGAATGAATGAATGAATGAATGAATGAATGAATGAATGAATGAATGAATGAATGAATGAATAAATGAATGAATGAATGAATGAATGAATGCATGCATGAATGAATGAATGAATGAATGAATGAATGAATGAATGATTGAATGAATGAATGAATGAATAAATGCATGAATGAATGAATAAATGAATTGATGAATGAATAAATGAATGAATGAATAAATGAATGAATGAATGAATGAATGAATGAATGAATGAATGAATGAATGAATGAATGAATGAATGAATACAGAGATTGAGACCGATCACGCCAACTTTTGTCAATAGTGAACACTTTCATTCTTGCAGTGATGTGACAAGTGTATGTTATTAGAAATGCATAAGAGATAAAATGTATATGGTGTTATCGATAGTGTTATCGATGTGAGCACCTTCAAATAGTGTCATGTTAGGCCACCATACAGGCATAACATGGTTGAAATCAAGTTTTTTCTCTAACTGTAAGTACAGTACGTTGTTGATAATGTACTCTCCATCATCCTGATAGCATGACGTTGTCATGGTGCGTTACGTTGTTATTACGTACACTGTTGTCACAACCCGACATCTTACGTCAACATCGTGTCGGCCCAATGCTCTACGAGATTAATTGGGCCGACACTGCGACGAGCTACATTGCCTGCGTGAGACATCCGCAAACACGAGACTTTGACCCAGTGCGGTTGTAATGTTGGGCCAGCGTCGCAGACGCTGGCACAGCGTTACAACAGCATTGGGTCAATGTCTCCTGTGCGAGCGTGGACAAAGTTCACATCAGCGGACCTGATGGGATAAGCCTCTGCCAAATGAACCGTGAACACGAAGGCCTGGCAGGGCGTTCTTCGACCAAAACTATCCGTAAATAGAGTATTTGCCGGCCATTTGGGTCCGCTGCCAATAGAATCTAGTAGACCAATGGAAAATGAAATGAATCGGGCTTTAGGCCACCTTTGTGCACATATAGGCTAAACTGGGCCAGGAGAACCTCCTGAGGATGGTGGGATGATTGAGATGACACTGTCCTCCAGACACAGGATTCGAAATTCGAGCCCTGGCGGTCTGAGGCCGAGCACGCTACCTCTCGGTCACGGAGGCTCCCCACAATACTGACTTGCACACGTGGATGGGGAAGAAACATTCTTTCAAACCGCCGAGACCGGGAACCGAACCCCAAACTCTGGCGTGAAAGGCAGCGGCGCTAATAACTACCTAGGGCCCCCGCCCTGTAGACCAATGGAGAACTAGTTTCCGTATTCTGTCAAGTTATGACGCGTAGGAACCATGGGGCGTTCCAGGACACTTCGCAACACTGATTTATCAGAATCGTCTGATGGTGTCGGTCCATGGTTTCTACAAAGTAGATTGCCTTCCCACCAAATAATGATATTTTTTCAAGTTTCAAGTAAAATCTTCATCACCTCCCTTTTGATCACAACATTTGATTCTCACGTTAGCTATGTAAGTGTGGACATTTTCGATGCACTTTTGTAAGTAAACAAGCAAGTATATAGGTGATCATTTTGCCGCATGCACAGCCCCATTACGCATCTGGATTACCGTGGTAACACACGCTACGTCGTGATGCCGCCATTTTGAATAAGCCGGGTTATGCCGTGACAACAGATCAAATGTATAACCCGACCGACCTCTCGTGAAAAATCACAGCCGTTACAACAACAGTTTGACGCGGTTTAGGAAGAGGTCGGGAAAGTTGTATTATGGTGAATTTTAGTAAAGGATTAAGCCTGAGGAGCTCTACATTAGCTACGAATGTAGAGCTCTGAGGGTTTTAGCTGATTTAAAACACATCTGGCCATAATGAACATCCCTCGTAATCAACAGCTCGGTCACACCTGACTGATTATAGCACCATTTGCGTACCATGATAATTGGTCTGTACTTGATCAACAATATCTCTCCATCCCCGGCTTACAATGTAGTTGTCGGACAAAGAAAATAATGTAGTGGGGTGTTTTGTATGTATGTGTTTATTAACCTCCACTTTGGAGAGCATGCATGCAAAAATACAGGTACAAAGGTTTAAAGTTTAACATTCAACACACTCATAATGAGGAATTTAAGAAATAACATCAGGTATTATACAATACAAGTCATATTTACAGTGAACTTTAATACATACTATTGAGAATAATACTAGGTCTCCTATTGAATAATTATTTTTATAAGATGAGAAAAACAAACGTTTACGTATTATTATATATAGTCACTGCTAATTGCCTGAATTCATGATTCATATAAAAAATAAAATTTACAATCTTCTCATATATATCTCTCCATTCACTCACATATTCACAGTTCAATCCACTCAGAATAAAAACTAACTTTTCACTTGTATTCATACATTCGATTGACGATATCAAAGCTGCAGGCATAGATTCGATGACACGTGTCCAGCGCTTGACACGCTCATTGACAAGTGCTGGACATTCAAACAATACGTGCTCATGACATAGTCGACTGTACATTGAACAGAGCTGACACAACTTACTGGATTTAGTATACATAATATAATAGTTCACGGAGCTTACAACGAATCTAGCAGTACATTTACACCTTCTAATTGACTGAGGCCGGTCTCTACACAAACGCCACATCCAACTCATTGCAACATTATTTACACTTTTTACAAACATTGACAAACTTTTAAATAGTATACACTGCATATACCAGTTATTTCTATATTGTGACCATATTACATTCTTTACTATTTTTTTCCATTGCTCACGACTGATATGGTTTGGGTTTAAAATTAATAAACTTAGAACTTTTTCCTGTATATTATATTTGTGACACGTTTTAACAATCTTAGACAAGGGCCCTGTTTTATTACGCTTTGAGTTAGGCATATGGAAAGTTTCTATTAGAAGGTTAGACAGATTTTTCCTAAATAAATTAGGAATTCGTAATAATGTCCATAGGTAGATCAGTCTATACATATCTATAGTAGCTTGTACACTGAGCCATCCCATTAGGGCTGTAGCTGCTGGACCAGCGCATTGCTGCGGCAACCCCTGTAGTCTACGAGCCGCATCCTGGTGCGCCCGCTCCATCAACTCAACATTATCATCACTTATAGGCCATACTTGACACCCGTACAATAACCGCGGCATTGCTACAGACAGATACACCTTTGATGCACTCATAGGGTTTATTCCACCATTACGGGCGCAGATACCTTGGATCATATATGATATTTTCTTATGAATTTGAATTCTTGCATCTGTTGCAATTTTTTCAGCGTGTTTTGTACTGCACAG
>OZ024914.1:37456902-37544402 GCA_964017125.1 Flabesymbios commensalis | reverse complement strand
GCACACAGTCCGTATATCTCATGTAAGATCCAGATAGATCGTAATTGACTATGGATCTATTGGAGCAGGAGTTGTCCTCACAGCGCACAATGAAATCTTACGATGCAATGCAGTCACTGCACATTATTATTATATAACATTTTAATAAAAAGTTTTTAAAATGTCTTGTTGTAGCTTAGCTGTTGTAAGTATGTTCTGTCGTAATAGGATGGACGTCCACTCATATAAGCCTAACATTTTACGTCAGATGAGCGTGGGTGAGCTGGTTCTGGCACGGGGTTAGTAAATGCCACCGCCAATAAGTCAGGGGTGGACGCTTACTTGTGGGCCAGAATGGGGCACAATAATCAGATAATATATATCCAGAAAAAAATACAAATATTTTCTCTATATTTGTGATGAAATCACTGTATTCATCATAGTATCGCCACTGCCGCTGAATCAAAATCATTCCCAAAACTATAATCGTAACAGTTTTTGAGGGGATATAGAATAAAAAAAGAATAACATGTGAATTAATCTGTTTAACCCCTAGAGCACTGACCTATTCAATTAAAATTTTCATTCACTTGAAGTTGTGTCTCGCTACCGCGATCCACAACATCAAGTGACTGAAAATGTGTGTTATTAGTGAAATTTTAGTCCCAACACATATCGGAGCTTCAAAATCGTATTTTACTTTTAACAACTGGCTTTACAGGTGTCAATAAAACACAGAATATCTACTGTAGTCGACATCAGTGTTCAAAGGGTCATAGCGGATGATGTGTCTCAGTTATGATGGATCCATGTATAATTTGTCATCCTAACTAACCCTTAAAGCGCTGAAATATGCTCGTATAAACCATGGAAACCAAAGGGTTTTTTCTATTTGAAATCATCATAAATATCTGAGTTAGCTCAATCCGCTTCATTCGAATACCTATTTTATGGGTGTACAAGTACTAAAAATATTTTTAATCTTACAGTGCGGAGATCGATTTTAAACGTCAGAATCTGACGTCTATAGACGTTATATTTTAAAGTTTAAAGTCGATCCCCGCGCTTTAACGGTTAAGTAGATGGACCTTATAACTGTGTATTAATCATAATAATAATTGTAAACGGTACTTCGTCCGATGTGTGTAATCGTGACGCATCTTTGACATTTTATTTCAACACAATAACTTTTTTAAGTAATATTACAGATTTGAATCAAATATGCCGAAGCTAGATTCAGGATAGAAAACATACCATATGTTACTGTAGTTACACGCTTACGCGGCGCCGGACTGTTTCCACTAGGGCACTTTAAGGATATTTCACAGCAGCCTCGTCATCATTTCATTTATTTATTTGACTTTGCAGTTAAAATCATGAAAAAAATGGAACAATATCATTATTATTAATTGAGTATTTTTTTCCAACTTGTTATTAACTTTGGTTGACGGGAACAGGTCGCGACGACCTCTACGAGGCCTTCCAACCCTACTAGTGAATTAAAATAATATAACAAAATAATATATATAGCAATATAATATATAAACTGTTCACCAGTTAAAGGTGTTGGCATATTTATCATTTAAGAAAACGTCAGATCCAGTGTTTAAAATAGCAATTTTTTTGTGTACATGCTATTTTAAAAATGTACACAGCAGATGATAAATTGTGTGATAATGTTCACAGAAAATAAAAATAACTTTCATTATTGTCTGTCATCAGTTTACCACACCAACAATAATTTCTCAGGTGATATCGAACCCATTCTAGTTCAATTATTTAACCTAAAAGGCACCCAGATCGACCCACCACAAATTGCAAAAGTTTGTTTCACCAATCAATTTAGAAGTTAAATCATCAGTAGAAAAATATATTAAATATCCCCCAAATTTAGAAAACTAATTTCCATCTATTTGTGGACTACATTTTTTTCTGTACGATTTATCAACAAATAAAGTTAGGAACAACACGTCAGTGTAATACTTCATCCTCGTGTAATTTAATTGGCAAATCCATTTTTTTTTATTATTATGATGATTCAAGGTCATATTCAACGCCAAAAATCCATTTTGAATGTTTTTGTTTTAATATTGGGAACAAGCATATTGCCTCGTTTAAATTTCTTTTCACTTCACAATTGGATGGCTTTGAGATAAAATGATCCAAGGCCGCATTTTTTCCTTTTCCTATAGAAGGCTTTAAAATTAAAATCACTTTTAAACAAATTATATTTCGCTTTTATTTCTACTTTGTTACGTCCACAATTAGAAGCATAGGGGAAGTTTTGCATTGTTTTTTAAATTTACATTCATACTGGCAGGTTTTGGGTTATCTATGTCGTAAAACACATTTCTGGCAATTTTTATTTCATTTTATTTTATAAATAAACTTTTGAAATTTAGAAATATAGATTTATTTATAAATGTCACAAACTAGCATAGAGACTGTCCAGTGTCTCATCATCTTTCTCCAGTAAACAAGTGATAATGAAATTTCGCCTCTGAGGTCGGACCACCGAGGATTTAGGCGCTATAGGAATTTATTATTATTATTATTATTATTATTATTATTATTATTATTATTATTATTATTATTATTATTATTATTATTATTATTATTATTATTATTATTATTATTATTATTATTATTATTATTATTATTATTATTATTATTATTATTATTATTATTATTATTATTATTATTATTATTATTATTATTATTATTATTATTATTATTATTATTATTATTATTATTATTATTATTATTATTATTATTATTATTATTATTATTATTATTATTATTATTATTATTATTATTATTATTATTATTATTATTATTATTATTATTATTATTATTATTATTATTATTATTATTATTATTATTATTATTATTATTATTATTATTATTATTATTATTTTTATTATTATTATTATTATTATTATTATTTTCATCATCATCATCATCATCATCATCATCATCATCATCATCATCATCATCATCATCATCATCATCATCATCATCATCATCATCATCATCATCATCATCATCATCATCATCATCATCATCATCATCATCATCATCATCATCATCATCATCATCATCATCATCATCATCATCATCATCATCATCATCATCATCATCATCATCATCATCATCATCATCATCATCATCATCATCATCATCATCATCATCATCATCATCATCATCATCATCATCATCATCATCATCATCATCATCATCATCATCATCATCATCATCATCATCATCATCATCATCATCATCATCATCATCATCATCATCATCATCATCATCATCATCATCATCATCATCATCATCATCATCATCATCATCATCATCATCATCATCATCATCATCATCATCATCATCATCATCATCATCATCATCATCATCATCATCATCATCATCATCATCATCATCATCATCATCATCATCATCATCATCATCATCATCATCATCATTATTATTATTATTATTATTATTATTATTATTATTATTATTATTATTATTATTATTAATGATTGGCATAGCACAAACTGATCCACATAAGTGGTGCTTAGTAATTTAGCAGCCATTTTCCGTATATCTCAGAGGTAAACTGATCCAAAAATTACCCTATATAAACTGATGGACTTGGATCACTTTACCAGGGATGAAAAGTAAAAATTTTGAAAGTGAAAAAATATATGCTGATTAAAAAGTCATGAATTTTTGACGAATGGCTTAGATATTTTTGTATTTTATTTTCTATATATTTAGCTTTCCCAAAATGACATAAACAGATAAAAATCGCATTTTGGACGTGAATTCATTTCTGGTATTCTATTTTGATGAAGAAAAGTCATCTTCAACGCCAATAGGGCAATCTCAAATATTGAAATTCAACAATTACAAACAGTGCAATACCTTTTTTGGTGCGGTTTTTTTTACAGGAAAATCCATTTATTGTAATGTTTTGATGATATAATTCAATTTTAAGGTAAATCATTTGAAAATATGATTTTTAGCAAATACAAATTGAAACACGCGTTTGGTGTTATTCTGACTATAGAACGCATTTCTGCGATATTTAACAGACACATCTATGAAGTAAAAACGTCATAATTCGTACCTCCGAGAAACAAATAGAAAGTGTGTGGAGCTGCTCGACCAAGTCAGTACTTGGTGCATTAAAATTCGACAATGTATTTCGTGCATTGGAAAGAGATAACGTATTTTAATTACCAATAAGATGCGTGATATGAGCATTATTGATGGATATACACCAACATTTTAACATGTCAGTGGAGCAGAATGAATGCAATGTGCGCTGATCATATTTGAAAATAAACATAACCAGCTAATGACTGCCCGTTATGACTGTCCGTTGGTGACGGCTAGTAAACAGTATAAAATTCAAATTAAAAAGGCCTTTAGAGAGCACCAAAACTCAATTATAAAAAAAATTCGTTGCTTAAAATCATCTGACCCAAAACAATATTGGAAATTACTTTTTGAGAATGGAAATAAAACTCCCGTAAATTATGTCACACTGAATGATTTTAAAGAACATTTCTCAAATTTGAACACTGATGAAACATCTGAAGAAGTCATATTTAACTTAACAAGTCATGATAATGACGATACTATATTAAATTCATCTTTTTCAGTAGATGAAGTTAAAAAATGTATACACAAATTGAAGACTAATAAATGTCCAGGCCCAGACAACATAATAAATGACTTTTTAAAATATTCACCTCAAAATATATTGGAGCTCTATACAGATATTTTTAATGTAATCTTAAAATGTGGAGTGGTACCACAACAGTGGTGCATCGGCTACATTCACCCTTTATATAAAAACAAAGGTGACCCAAATGACCCGAATAACTATCGTGGAATTACAATAACAAGCTGTTTAGGCAAACTCTTCACAACTTTAATAAATTCTAGACTTGGTAAGTTTGTTGAAGATATGGAATTAATTGGACCAGAACAAGCCGGCTTTAGAAGTGGATATTCTACTGTAGATCATATTTTTGTGTTAAATTTTTTGATTGACTTCTATCTGTTTCGTAAGAAACGTTTATATGCATGTTTTATTGATTATAAAAAGGCTTTTGACTCAATTCAGAGACAACAGCTGTGGATGAAGCTTTGTAATCTTGAAATACGAGGGAAATTATTTAATGTAATATATGATATGTATACAAAAGTAAAGTCGTGTGTAAGTTATGGAGGGCAATGCAGTGATTTTTTTCCATGTGAGATGGGAGTTAGGCAAGGGGATAACCTTTCACCCCTATTATTTAACATTTTTCTTTCAGACCTTAAGTCTTACTTAGTGAACAAATATAATGGTCTATCAAATATCCATGATATCGCCACTGATATAATGGATGATAACCTTGTTAGCTATCTGAAGATATATGTACTTTTATATGCAGATGACACAATTTTACTCGCTGAATCACCCGAAGAATTACAAGCAGCTCTGAATAGCATGAATTTGTATTGTAATGATTGGAATTTAAAAATTAACGTTTCAAAGACCAAAGTGGTAATTTTTTCCAGAGGTAAAATAAGAAAGCACCCTCATTTTTATTTAGGAGATAAGCTGCTTGAAATATGTTCTGATTATTTATATCTTAGTGTAAAATTTAATTATAATGGAAAATTTTCTAAAGCTCAGCAGGAACTCTTTGATAAAGGTAATAGAGCAATGTTCAGTATTTTGAAAAGAAGTAGACAACTTAATCTCCCCATAGACTTGCAATTACATCTGTTTAATGCTATTGTTCTTCCAACGGTGTTATATGGCTGTGAAGTATGGGCACCTGAAGATTGTGTCATTTTAGAGAAACTACAGCTACGTTTTTGTAAATATATTTTATCTGTAAATAAATGTACATACAATAACATGGTATATGGAGAATTGGGTGTTCTCCCCCTCAAGGTACATGTCAAATGTAGCGCCTTATGTTTTTGGGCCCGTTTGATTACGGATCAAAAATGTAAACTTTCATCATTAATTTATAAATTGTTTTACTGTATGTTCGAGCTAAATATTTACGAATCAAAATGGATTTTGTATATTAAGGATAGTTTGATAGATTGTGGCTTTCCAGGTGTCTGGAATGCTCAGCACATCCCCAATAGTTTTGAATGTTTCAAGGAGGTAATTAAAAGACGTTTAGAAGATCAATTTATACAGAAATGGTCGGAAGAATTATTTAATAGTGGCAAATGTACAAACTATAGGATTTTCAAAACTAATTTTATTCTAGAAAAATACATTTTATTAACTGCACCGAATATAAGAAAATCTATAACCCGTTTCAGATGCAGGAATTCCAAACTACCCATTGTACTCGGTAGTTTTTGTGGTATTTCACGTGATAGACGTACCTGCACCTTATGTCACAACAGATTCATCGGTGATGAATATCATTATCTTTTCGAATGTGGGCACTTTGAAAGAGACAGAAAAAAATTATTAAGCTGCTACTTTTATGATAGACCCTCAACATTTAAAATGCATGCATTATTCTCAAGTGAAAACCGGGAGTTATTGTATCACCTAGCACAACTTATTATTATTATAAATAACGTAATGAATGGTTTAAATTAATAACGATTGGCATGCCCTTGTCACAGGTATGTTATATTTACTCACACTGTATCGCACACCTGGCTTCTCATGTCCTACGGGATCCTGAATAAACTACCTTGTTACCTTGTTATACAGAGATAGATGGTGAGATCTCGTTATAAATCATGATTGTACATTGGGGCAAAAATGGGTTAATGTGTTTATTTGTCGATATTTCTTTTAAAATGAATAGTTAACTTATCATGGTGATTTTTAACCTATTTCATATAATATTAGAAAGGCTAAAATTGTAGAAAATTACAAATGCAAAAAATAATCAATTGAAATATTGGCAGATAATAATTGCAATAATTGGACGTTGACTCAATTTTGTGCACATGCAGGTTAAAGCAAACCAGAAAATCCGCCCCGACAGACACAGACAAATCAACTTATTTGCTGGTCATTTTGGAATCACTATTTCTAGAAAACAGATGTGAAGATGTTCGTCAGCAGTCATTTTGTATCCATATTTATTTCATCTATTTTAAATCAAAATGTCCGATGATTGAGTCTATTCGGATTTATGCAAATGAAGTATATTTCTACGTGTTCCAGCACATAGATTTCAGCTGATTTTCAATATGTAATTATATAATCTTTTACAATGCAACTGGTAAAGAAATTACAACTTTTGCAATTTGTCGTGGTGTTTTCACAATATGACTGGATAATTCAGAGACGGGTGTGTTCTCATCAAACATGACACGTTTAGCAAATGATGTTTTAATGTTGGCCGAACATTAAAAAAGCATAGGTTAAACGTTTGTTGGGGTGTAGACCGACGTTGTATTGTCCAGTGTTGTGATGAGTCAGTATAGGATAAAGCACGAGCAGCTCTACACTCTTAGTTGTGAAAAGGGTCGAGGCCGAAGGCCGATGTTTTTTTCCCAGCTAACAATGTAAAACACTGAGGGTTTTAACTGACTTAAAACACATCTGATCATAATTGAGATCTCTCATAATCAGCAGCTCGATCACACCTGACTGATTTTAATACCATAGGCCTACCATAAAAACTGCTCTGTATTAAAAAAACATCTTCATCCCTGGCTAAGAATGTAGTGGTCTGACAAAGAAAATAATGTAGTGGTGTGTTTTAGTTGTACATAAACGCACACAGTGTTTGGTCAACATACCCTACAAGAATAAGTGTCTATTCTTATTGCAATATCCATGCTACATGAAATTGAATAATTTAGAATAAAATTATTCAAGATAATTTTATTTTATAGATTAAACTTAGGAATTTTGTAAAATCGTGTTATTTCAATCACTTTGCGGTGGAATTCATTCACATTCCTAGCAGGTGCGAGGGAAATGCCCGGTGCTGGGACAGTACCGGAATCTTTCCGGCACTGGGTTGATTTCTTGTTTTAGCTGTTTTAATATATTTTTCAGCAACTTTGCATGTTTTCATAAGTGCTCTATTTGTATTTATTTTAAAGGTTCCAACGCTTTCCACAGTGTCTTTTTTGCTACTATTTATATTATTATTGATCAATTTTATCTCTGGCTTTGACGCGGGATATATATATTTTATATAGTACGCATGTGCAAATTATCGTTCACACTTTAACTCTAATTCAAATGTATATACAATTTTACCCTGGATGTCAAACATAGTGAAGGTGCTGGTCACCTGTATCTGACAGCATATTTGTACAATTATTTATATATGTCTATATAAAGCCTGATAAATAAATAAGTAATGAAATGGGGAAGAAAGACATAGTTTTAAATGTTTATAATCAGATTATAGCGCATAGACTATTTACCCTTTGAGCGTTAAGCACCGCTATGGTCGTTTTTAATCTGCTTATTAGCGCATAAAAAATCATTGTTATTGGGAATGAAATGAATGGGTAAACATCAAAATTTCAAATGTTTGGTTTCAAAATCAGTAAATAATATCATGTGTACTTCACCCACTTATATTGATAATGGCGGCAGGGAGACACAAATAATATAATTTACAGGGAAAATGGTAAATTAATGCACCCATGGTGTAGTCTGGTGAAACTACAAATGTGTCGTTTGAACAAAACACGACATCGAATAATCCGACTAAAGATATTTAATAATCCTTTTTTATTCTAAATAGTAGCCCACCCAGCAAGCACGTGACATTCACCCAATGTTGGTTAAATTTTAGGCCAGCGTGACAGACGATTAGCCAGTATTCATCCATTTAATATGTTCATTAGCTGACACTTCGTCGCCTCGGAGCTAAAGGATCCTATCTGCCACTCTGACGAGTGTCAGATAGGATCCTTTAGCTCCGAGGCGACGAATTGTTATTGGGAATGAAATGAGTGGTTAAACATTTCGATCTCGAATTCAACACATAAGAGTAATTACGACCCACTTGATGTTGTTGGATTTCCCAAATGGTGTGATCGAAGCGCTAGTCCAGATGATCAGGGTAGGAAGCATACTCGAATGAAGGGTGGCTTTTTATACGGGTCTGGCCGCGTTTAAAGAGTCGATGTGGCCGTGAGCTTATTATCGGACGTCCTCTTAAAAGCACCTGTCTGAATCACGTCATGCATGAGTGATTCCAACAGAAATGTGTCTGTTTTATTTTAATACAGTTTTATAAAGTCACGCTTGGTTTTAAATATTCATTGTTAGTAATATAAACGTACAGACAGACAGACAGATATTTTATTGACAGAAAGATAGTCAATCCAGACTTATTTGTCATAGAAATAGTGATATGTACATGTATATACAACATTGTTAATTTGTTAAAATCATATGACAATATACATAGTATGACATACATAACTGAATCATGTTAACTGGCATTGCCATAAGAAACACTGGGTATATACTTAAAATAAGATTGAAAGGCATTGCCAGGGTAACATTTTGTTTCCCGTACAATAAAGCAAAAATACATTCTACGGACGAAGACATAATTGATAAATTAGATATAATAGACAGAAAAATGACAGCTGACGTGAGGGTCAGAAAAAGCGTCTGCTTCCGTACACTCATTGTTAAAATTATGCAACCCAATAACGGTGACCTGTTTTAGCAAAAAACATCCAGAAACCCGTTCTACTTTTAAATCACCAATGCATTTGGTTCTGAATTTATATTGTTTAATATTTGACTTATGATACATATTCAATCATTACCCTATGGTAACTAAAATGCAATTGTATTGTTTTGACCACAGAGGAATACCGACATTGACAAATGGAATGGTTTAATACTTTCAGCCATGTGTGTAGCAAAATTGATTTGCACACCATCGTCATTATGCTCAGAAAAACATGTTTTTTATAAAAAAGATTTTTTTTTAGTGATTTAATTCAATAATAAAATATTCAGCTATGGCGTATTTAATTTTGTATACGACCAACCCAATTACGAGGGACGACAGGGATGTATTTACCAAAAATGAACGATATTTTTTCATATTTTCGTCATTTTGGATATGATTGCTACGACCGATGTCTTAATGATGCGGCTAAGTTATAGATATATTTGTCGAGCTCCATTGAACATATATAAATATTTTTTCCACCGTGTCATTTTTTACGTATGACGAGAGGTTAATGTGGTGGACAAAGTTACAATATATTATTACATTACTTTTTGATGAAGTGAAAATAAATGCGATCACTAGAAAGTATAGTATATATTGTAATTCACTCTCAGCAATTAATTATTCAGTTTTTATAGCCATGACTGTGATATAATTATTTCTATGACCTTATTTATTCATTGAACATCAGTTCATGCTGCCGTCCATTAAAATAAAGACGTCCAAGCATTAATACACGGCACCGGCCCTTTTTAAACAGCCGAGCCCGTATGAGAACCCGCCTTTTATGCGTGGATGCGTCCTACTCTGATGATCTTTAGTACAACACAAGACAGCGACTGACAGTAACTGATAAATATATACATAACACACAATGATGCACTGTAAATAAATGTAGGCATAATGTACATGTCAATACATATTATTCTACATAAACAATTTCAAAACATGTTCGGCTACTACTCGTGAGATCATAATTACATTTTAAATTTTAAATCGTTGAGTTTCGAGAATGTATTTTGGAGGTCGACCACTGTGTTTGACTTAAAATAATTAAGATGATTTCGTTTCAACGAACTCCCTGTTCATCTATCCTACATTTATCTGGAATCGTCCTTTGTCGTCAGTGTGCTGTAATGATAGCAGTGCAAAGTTTCAATGCAAATGCCACTGACATTAATAAAATACCTCGTGTGCAGATACTATGTTAACATATTCATATTTTTGATGTAGAAAAGTGTTTAGATTAAAAAAAGGTAATTATTTTTTTTCGTTTGGAAACAAACTGTAACAAACAATTCACAGAGGTTAGCCGCTTACAGTCCTGACCACGTGATGCCAGTAC
Source organism: Flabesymbios commensalis (assembly GCA_964017125.1). Lineage (NCBI taxonomy): Eukaryota > Metazoa > Annelida > Polychaeta > Terebellida > Flabelligeridae > Flabesymbios > Flabesymbios commensalis. The sequence goes on along the minus strand of OZ024914.1, from coordinate 37,533,368 downwards.
TAGATATCTAACTTAAATTGCACTCTGCATGGGCGTCTAACCCTGAAGGGCTGAACTATTTTTTATATGAACCAACAGAACAAATGCACGGAAAGGGCTATTACTTTCGCAGCTGCTTTAATTAAAGGACAAGATACTGGTGGTACATTTAGGAGTGAAATACTGTTAATATAGAAATTCCATTACATTTACCAGTATTTCACCAACAACGGTAATTTATTTCAGTCCGTGGCCCGCCTGAAAGTTCAAAGGCCTGGAGTGTGAAGTCTGTCTCTGGTACTGTACACAATAAAGAACTCTTGGTATCATTCGATAAGAGTATGGCATAGTCCCGACTTCGAGGTTCATTCTGTCGCGATATTGCCATAAAGCAATATTCACTCACCCACCCTCCTGATAACGTATTTCCTATTAAAGGATCTTGAGACAGTCAGGTGGCGGCGAGAATCGATCCCCCAGGCAAATAATAACAGAAATAGCCGCAATCAAGTGAAAATCATGAAAGCCATCTTCTGATATAAATAGTAGTGTGTACTCAGGATCACACGTAACGGGAACGTCGCTTACCATCTAGATTGGCTTCTCATAATCACAGGCTGGAATACTGTCGTGCGAAATCAAACAACAGTAACTGCTTACGTTTTAAGTGAGAAGTTACTGCTGATTACTCTAATCAATTCAATGCTAGACTTTTTTGCTGCAAGAACTCTCGAGGCAATAAATCAATTGTAGCAAATATATGTCCACAGAAATACAAATTGGTCGACTAGTAAACTTCGCGATTCAACATGAACGTGTGTCTCCTACTATAATAGTTTTTATATTATGGCGTGAAAAAAGAGGTTTTCGTAAATTTAAAATCGGATCACCGTAGTATCAAATTCATCATTTTTTATTTTATGAAATAAATGAATCGTCGATCGATGATAATTAGGCACAAATAGACTTCCCTCTGTCGTCATGCTCGACTTCATATAAATAATTAAAACAATAATTAAAACAATAATTTATTTAATTTTCAGCCACTTGAAGTTGTGGCTCGCTACGGCGATCCACAACTTCAAATAGCTGAAAATTACTAAATTATTTTTCAATTAGAGCACAAATATTTGCAAATCTTGATGCTTTAAGACACACATTTCATCGCCAGTATAACAGTGCTGTCGTCGACTAATAAAACAGGTACAAAACGACAATAGTCGTGATCAGCAGGATAAGGGTTGGATTTAAGTTTGTGTTTCACCTGTCACTGAATAGAGCAGCATATTTGATTAACCCTTTACCCACTAAGTTATCCTGTCATTATGTGATTTAAATGGGGTTGAAAATTACACATATTTGTTTAATTTCAATATACCACACAATTGAAAATCTTTACGTTTAAACACTTATTTAATTCCTAATAACTGTGATTTAACCTGCTAATAAAACGGATTGAAAAATAGTATAGTCGTCAGAATCTGACGTCTATAATAATCTGACGTCAATAAAGACGTCATATTTCGACGTCTAAAGTCAGTTTCCGCGCTGAAAGGGTTATTGAACACGCTCGTTTACAGCACTCGGATTTATTGAGGTCACGATTAGTGATCTGCCAGCTACCTGCGGCAGATGGTTGATTTGCAGGGCAACAATGCTCCCTCCTGGGCGACGCTCTCCAGCCGGCACTTGTCAGGCTTTTTTGTAACCGCCTGTTTGACTTGATCCATGTTCAACGCGGGCAGCAAATTAGCGCGAGCAGCGTGAAAACCTCCGCAGAATAATCACAAGAAAACTTGGTCGTATAGATTACCCGTCGTTAGTCAATCTTACCCCGTGCTCAGTCCGCAAAAACAGCCACGCCTAACATTTGTAGAACCCACATCAGTCATGGTCTCGCACATGTTTTATTGTACGTTTAACATGTTTAAGTTGCTGCATGACGGGTCACGTTTTCAGTTGTGACGCTTCCACTAGAAATTATCGGAAGTTGGGATGTGTATATACGGTGAAAATCACTGACATGGGTATACCTCTATTGAGAATGAAAAATCATGCGGACGCTATCCCGTTCAGCTGTGCTAGAAACCACCCGTCGTGCTGCAAATAGCTTTTTGCGGTAAAAGAGTTTGAATTATGAAGTCATTAAGCACATGTCATTAAAAACCACATGTTTTATTTGCATTGAAACAAATCTGCCTTGTTAACGCAATTCTGTTAACACTGACATCTGCAGCATATCGTCCTCAAGGCCACCATAAATTATGTTTCCATTGGCTCATTGCAATTCATTTGAGATGTTATTTACATGTATATACATTTTAAATATTAGTCAACTGGTGTGCCAGTGAATTATGTGGGTTGTCAATCAATATTCTATCAGTTTTTAGTCAAAATTCAGATTTTACATGGGTGAAACATGCATAACAAATTGTTTGGCAAACTTCAATACCTAGGCTATCATGGTTCGATCAAAAACACAGTTTCTTTCAAAACTGTGCTAAAAACAAATCCCACCTCTACATACATTTGATAAGGCCGAGAGAAAAGGATTACAAGCAAACGAAAGGTTTCTGCAGCTTTAGTGTTCAAATGAAGCTTCAGTTGGAATAGCTTCACCAATCTAGCAATGGCGAGCACTCTTTAGTCCTTTATCCGCCCGTCACGATTGTATTCTTTTTTTTTTGTATTACTTTGTATTATCACTTTAAATGTGTGATTTTTTACATGTTAAAGATAAAACGTGACATCATAATCAGCAAGATTTAAAAATACTGGACCTCCATTTTGTAAAATCTGAATTATTTTTACTCACCTGAAGTTGTGGATCGCGTCAGCTAGACACAACTTCAAGTGGGTTAAAATTCCTATAAAGTACCCTTGCGGTTAAAGGAATGAACTATCGTGTGCATGGCATATTATATAGTGAATAAAGTTCAGCAAATCAAAAGTTAATCTACCGCAGTCAGCATGATAAGGAAGTTCTGCATTTTTATTCATTACAATATCATACTTTACTGTTTCATATAATACCCACATTTCTATTTACACTAAGGTGGAAATTGCGGCTGAAATGTCTTGGGATTTAGCACGTTACTACCTTGGCATCGAGTTGCAGAGAATAGTGATCCCTGCACACTGTTGAATAATACTGCTCTGCAAAGTCAAAATACAGTATCTGCTTACTTGTGAAGAAAGCAGAACTGATAATGCATTTTGGCTTTGCATGTCCTCTGTCATCATTGCAGACATCCTGCACTGATCTGCATAGCCAAAATACAATATATGCTTACTTGTACAGTAAGCAGATACTGCCTTTAAGCTTCGCACGGCAGTACAGGACACGCCTTCTGGCTTCTTAGCTGTATGTTATCCTGAACGAAATCATTCCTAAGACAATCCTCCGTAGCACAAGCTCAGAGGCGTTGCTTAGGCCTATACATATACAATCTTTAGTGTCGTAGTCACTTTGTAGTCATTCTAATCATCATCAATTGGGAAAATCGCATCTTCTCTGCAGCAAGGCCTCGCGACTTGAGGCCGCAATCGAAGCCTTGCTGAGGGCAAGATGGTAAATGGGACTATAGTGGGAAAGCGAAGAAAAAAGGGATACAGCTATTAGTTTGTTTCTTAAATGTTGTTACCGATTGCAATCACTCAGTTCCAAAGAAACTGGTAACAGCTGAAACACTGTTTCACACTGTAGTATTTATATCAGCCAGACATTCCTGTTTCGAGCTGTTGTAAATCAGCTACTCCTGGGCGTTTTTGCATGACAGCGTTGTTTGTCCGCACGTAGTCCAAAATCTAAAAATATATAACATCGGAAAATATGTGACTCATTATGCAAAGCAAATGCAAAGTAAATGACATTCTATTACAGCATTGTTGCCGACTTTGATGCTGGCCAACCCCCTACCCCATGCAAAATAGGGTCCCAGTAAACACAAAACAATTGTATAACATTTGTACAACGTCGGCCCAACGTCTTCGACGTTGGACCAACATTGTACAAGTGTGATACAAATGTCTTGTGTTTACTGGGGTAAAAAATTCTGGTGGTTGCTGGGGCTTGATCAGACAGTCATGGCTGCGTGAAGACGTCTGCTCTGATGAAAATCTACCTCTTTACCGTGTGCCACAGGAGGGCGCTACCAACTGCCCACCTCACCCAGAAGGGTGAAGGCCGCATGCATCTTGATGGCCAAATGACAAGACCGGCACAGACATGGCGATATATGAGAGTTGGTATATAGCAGTTATGTGGTACAAAGACAAAAGGCAGTCATTTTTTAAGTAAGCAGTTACTGCATTTTGCCTTTGCAGAACAGCATTGCTCCTGAAAAAGCCTCCACATTCTATTGACATCCCACCAGACTATGAGCCAATGCAAAGTGAAAAAGCAGTATCTACCTATTTGTAAATAATCAGATAATGCATTTTTGCTTTACACAGCAGTATACAGCAATGCAAAGTCAAACAGCAATAATTGCTAATTATTTACTGCTCTGCACACCCACCAGAGACTGTCCACATTCCTCTTCGGCATACCCTGTATAATCTGTGTATTTGTTATGCCGCTACTCTAATGTTAGTGTGGACAACGTAGGAGTTGACAAAGTTAAGTGTTTGGCTTGAATATGTCAATACAATATATTCTAGTAGTTTATGACCGGTATACATCTATTAAAATTTAGCTTTAGAAATCCTATTTGAAAGATTGATGAAAATATGTCAACCAGTAGTCATCACTTTATTATAGTATTTCCATCCACATTTAAACATTATTATTTTAGAAAACGCTGTATGCATAAATTAAAAATAAACTTAAATTTTGCAGATATCTCTGAAATGCAACACACTAAATTTTTGTTTTAAAACTGATGACACACTAAACATAAAGAGCGAAATGTAAAGTTCCAACATAGAAGCCGTGAGATGTAGAATTGGATAATTTGTGCTATGCCTCTCGGTGGTATTCTGCAGTATTTGCCTATTTGCGTAATTATTTTCTTTATAATCATAAGTCTCCGTAGTGTCACAGCAAATCAACTGAAGTTAATTTTTCGATACATAAAAATGACATTATATACAACTACATTATATACAACTATATAATAATTAAATATTTATATTAGGCAATGGTTGCATTTGTATATAATTGTGTTGTATCTTAAATGCAAATCAGAAAATACATTTTGTGTAATACTTTTTTATCTGATACATGTATTATAAAGAGTATAGCCTGTTATCCAGGTCTATTAGCCTGAAATACACCGTCTTCCTTTGTAAATTGATGTAAATTATATATTGGATGCCGTTCACACACTACCATGGTCGGTGTGTACACGAAGAGGAAAACCACTGCTGTAGATGGTCAGAGAGACAATCCACAGGGTGCGTCTGTGTACCTAAAAGAAGGAGCGGTGGTCACGCAATCACCGACTCCCAACTACACAGTGGCTGGCTATCTAAGTAGGAAGTCTGCTATTATGTTAGATTAACATTGTGACAACGTCTCACGACATTGGCACAACGTTAATCTAACATATTTTTTATATTGTGTATACATTCTTGTACGTGTAGGAATTATCATCTCACATCTGACTCTGGTGCATTGCATTGCCATCATTCCTGAAAGACAGTGGTGGGTATACAAAATAGTCACTTAATTACCACAGCTTGTAGATTTAGCAATACTTATATTACGTCATCTGTAGCATGTTATGTTTATCTAATACAGGGAATCATAATTCATCACTGTCGGATACATATCGCACCAGTTTCAGCTTGACTTCGTCATTATATTGATGCAATATACACATAATCTAGCCAATGAGTTTAAAATGAAACTCTAATTAGGTCTAACTTATTCAACGATTGATAGTAGTTCCACTGTAATATTTATTTATTTTGGTGATACGGCTGGTATATCATTAGTTGTGTGAGGTATGTCAGATGTTAGCTGTAGTAGGATTGCTTTTAATCATGGGAATTATGGCAAATGTGGTATTATGATGACGTAGGTAATCTGCAAAATTGGTTGACACTATGCTAAAAAATAAAACTATATTAATATCAGAGAGAAAGATGAGTCATAAAGTAGGTAGTGATTTATAATGCAAAACTTCAAATTGTATCAACCATATATTATTTATTTTACCGTTAGAAATTCACCCTGATATTAAATGGTCATATCAGCCACTTTTCAAAGTGATATATACAACTCTTTATTATCAAAATGCTATCTGACCCTCGGTAATAGTCGTGTTTGAGATATGTAATTTCACATGAAACGCCAGAATAAAGCATCTTGTTAGTATTAGATGACGCAGCATTATTAACTGACACTTAACTGTAAATATTCATCCCTTGGGTAAAGCCGTAACCACTTTCTTATGTATATGCCAGGACCTGCGCGATATCCGCCCACGAGATAACATCATTACCGTGCAAAGCAAAAATGCAGTATCTGCTTACTTTAAAACTAAACACATACTGCATTTTAACTTTGCAGGACAGGACATTACCGTACGTGATGTCATATTTGATTTAGTGTGTCGTGCAAACAGCAGTTCTTTTTTACTTCTCAAATAAACAGTTAGTACTGTTCGCCCCTACCGTGTGGGTGAAGTCACATCTCAAATAGCAGTATTTGTTATTTAAAAAATAATATATAATAATAATAAACTTAATAATGCTAAACTTCAATATAATTATAATTTATTGCGCTGTTTATGGTAATGGATCTCCTTAAATATTTTAGCTACATTTACATTGTGTTTATAAGGGTCGCCGACAGCCTCATTCGATAATAATGGTAATAGGCTTATAATTAAAGATAGATATATATATCAGCAACTTTCAAAGGATCTGCATTATTTTAATTCACGATTTTTAATCATCTCTAATAACTTTGTTTTGCATTTATTTCACTTTATTTGCTGTAGCTTTTACAATATTCCTGAAGTAAAACAGAAACTGGCAGTATTTAATCAAAAAAATTAGCTCCTTCTAAAAACCAGTGTTTAATTAGCTTCTGGGTCTGGACCGTCCCAAAATAAACAGCTGATCCGAGCAGCAAACATAGATTGACGATCTTCGCCTAAATTGACCTTGACGTATCCCCTGAAGCTATGGACGGCTAGGGAAATAGAAGCTGGGAGGCTTCTGTTACAGACCCCATCATATGGACAGCCCAGTCCGCTTTAGTTGACTACTTGCATGATAATCTGTCGTATACATTGCATACCGAGGAGACTCAGAGATCTGCAACCAAGCTTATGGTGAAGGTTCAATATGCGATTGATTCGGGTTGTAGCATAATCATATTTAGCGTCATTTTATTCTGTGGAAAATTACAGATATGAATGATTTTTGAATCGAAGCGTAATTCTACGTTTTCATGGTCCCAGTAAACATAAACCATTTGCCTAACATTTGTAGGCATATAATGTTGGTCCAGCGTCGAAGACGTTGGGCCGGCGTTGTCGAAATGTTATGCAAATGTTTTGTGTTTGCTGAGATATGCCATCTGGAATATCCCGCACCTACCATTACTATCTCAATGTGTTTTTAAACTGAATTTTCACAATTACAACAAGACTGAAGTTCACGAGAATTTGTATGTGCAGATTTAAAATAAATTTGCCAATATTTTAAATTATAACACAAAATCTTGAAAAAAACACGAATGCATTTCATTCATTTGAGGCTGGCAATTGCGTCAGCAATTGCCAGCCTCAAATGAATGCGAAATGCAGCACTTGACCATGCTGAGTGGAAACCGTTTGATCCACACATACGTACAAGGAGAGAGTCTACACCTGACGCGGTGCCAATGTGTTGTGTTTAATTTTCAAAGTCGTCAGATAATTAGGGTATGGTTGACCTTTGCCTCCAAGCTGGTGTACAGTGCGCACTGTACTTAGCTTAATTATCCCGCGGTAATGCAATTAATCACATGAGAGGGTGAACGTCGGCGATTTAGTGTCATGTTAGCACGGTCAGCTTAGTGAACCAGCTGAAAGATGGTCATCTTAGATGCTAAAAATACACCAGCAATTGTATGATTAATACAAACTAGTCAGTAATGCTTTGCACTAAGTGATGAAAAACTGCGTTGGGACAAAATGTGTGTATGAATAAAAAATAGTGCAGCAAATAGTTGCTTAATATAATGAACTATGCCTTTTATTTCACTTCATGTAAAAAGTATCGGATGCCGCAAATATGAGCTCTTCGCATTAAAAATTAATCGTTTCACGCTGTTTTGCTTACATTTTCTCTAAGTATTAAATACATTTACAGTTATCTCTGTCATCCCATAGACCTACGTCATTTGAGGAAAATAAAGTTTGGCCATCCAGAATAATTTTTCAGTGAATTTATAACCTGTCCAATAGCTGCTCGTCGGTTCATTGCCATGTGAAAAAAGTGATATCTTACCATTTCTAAAGGGCGGGGGCCCTAGGGTAGTGGTTAGCACCGCTGCCTTTCACGCCAGAGTTCGGGGTTCGGTTCCCGGACTCGGCGGTTTGAAAGAAACAAAAAATGTTTCTTCCCCATCCACGTGTGAAAGTCAGTATTGTGGGGAGCCTCCGTGACCGAGAGGTAGCGTGCTCGGCCTCAGACCGCCGGGGCTCGAATTTCGAATCCTGTGTCTGGAGGACAGTGTCATCTCAATCATCTCACCATCCTCAGGAGGTTCTCCTGGCCCAGTTTAGCCTATATGTGCACAAAGGTGGCCTAAAGCCCGATTCATTTCATTACCATTTCTAAAATGAGGTTCCTAGCTTGCAGTCGGTTGTCGGTGAGTCAGTGTGTTGGTCGATTGTTCGGTGCACATCAGTCTAGTAATCTGACCTTTCCATTCCGTCTACCGATGTTATTATTTTATCAATGAAAAACAGCCTCATTATAGTAAGTAGCGCTCATCTACGCTTCTACAATGTCACTATCTCTCATGTCATGACTCGTAACCACCATACATCTGACGTCTTTAGACGTCAGATTCTGACGTTTAATCACAGTCCCCGCACTGAAAGAATTTAATATATTTATAATAGCCGTATGCCCATCAGATGAAACAGAAAATGAAACAAAAAGAGCTAACTAAGACAATTATGATGATTTCAAACTGAAAAAATCCCTTTGGTCTCCATGGCTTAAGCTTAAACAAAAATAATTCAGCGGCTAAATGGGCTTGCCCCAATGTCGCCTTACCATGTTTGAGAGTTCACCAAGCAGAATGAAAAGCTGCATACGCCCACTATTTGTCTCGCTCCCACGAAAGATTCATTGATCTTTGCTACTGTATGTGATCAAGTGATAGGGACCCATTTTCTATATTAGGGGCCTCGTGACTCTCACAGAAGATAAACCTGATAAGTGCCGTTTTAATGGCTGGTCAGTGGCGTGGTAATATCTCATAGTGACATGGGCTTATTCCACACAAAGAATGGCGAACACGATTAAAAAATACGTTTAACCCTTTAACCGCCAAATTATTCAATCTGAATTTTCACCCACTTGAAGTTGTGTCTCGCTGACGCGATCCACAACTTCAAGTGAGTGAAAATTATTCAGATTTGACAAAGTGGAGGTTAACTGTTTTCAAATATTGCTGATTGATGTCACATTTTATCTTTAACATGTTTAAAAGGTGGTACTTAATGTGCTAATATAAAATAAAATTCTGAATATATGCGGCACCGGCGGTTAAAGGGTTAAGTAGATATATTATGCATAAGAGCACTATCACAAATACACCCTCGTACTACTGGTATTAGATGTGTCATTGTTTGATCAATGATTTAAATTTTATTTTATAATGACATATTTACAACTCATTGGAATAATACCCTAGTGTGGGGATTTAAACGCCACCATTTATATGTGTATTTTTCATTTGAATATGGCTACCCTCACTATTTGTATGAAATTGTGGATCTCGGCATACACTGTCTAAACCAGCATACAAAACCACAGCTTTTGCTAAGCAGGGCCGGTATTCTCGTACAAGTTACGATATATCGCAGGCTTCGGATTGGTCGAGATGGCCATCTCGACCAATCCGAAGCCTGCGATATATCGTAACCTGTACGAGAATACCGGCCCTGCAATCTATGACACTATTTGTCATGTGCTTGTGTCAAACTCGGACTAGTACTAGACGGTGGGCCGCCAGTGAAAGCCGTCGTTCACCCGGAGGTTTTTTCACTGTGTTTTTTTCAAAATCTGGGATATGGAACTATTGACATCCTATTTGAAATATGCAAATCAGGAAGTCATAACCGATACTTTCAATCAGAAACTAATTCACTTAGACGCTAAAACAAGTGTCTCCACTATGGTTGTCATGGCCAACGATTGAAATACAATATATCTTATTAGGATTAGGATAAACAATTAGCATAAAATATGCAAATTAGGCAGCCATTACCGACAATCCTGTTTCAATCATTATCTCAGAAAGCAATAAAGTTAGAATCTAAGCATGGTTATGTTTAGACGTTGTGAAATACATAATGTATACGTATGAATAGACAAACCAAACAAATATTTCTGAATAATATTCCAATTATTTACCTCGAATTTTATAAAACCTCGAGTTATATAAAATCTTATTGTAGAAATAACTATTTTAATAATAACTAAAGTGTGTGTATAAGGTTATTTACACTTGTACACTTATAATACTAGGCCTTTGTACTATTTAATTATTACGAGTTTTCTATCTATTTTATTTTAATCATTCATTTACGCATGTTTTCTGTAATAACAATTATGTATGCCACTTGATTATAATTGGCTGCATAATACACAATTTTTGTAATATATTATCGTGAAAACATGATTTTGATACCACCTGGCAGTTCTTTCGATGAGTAGTCTCAGAAATAATACTTTAAATACAGTACACAAATCATTTTTCTGAAATGGACGTAACCTATTTTCGCTGTAATCATTCACCGATAAATCATGATATAGACATTTCTTTCGAATCCTAAATTTGTTAAATACCAATTAAAATGTCGAAATATCAAATATGCCTATACACGAAATCTATGTTGATTTGTATGTTTTAGCTTGGTTTGGTAGTAACATCAACTTCGGTGCAAAGGAAAAATCGTAATGGACATGATGTATAGACAATTTGTTTTATATTGTAAGATGATTGAAAATGCTTATAAATTTCCGTATGTTTGTTAATGACATCTAATTTACACCTTCAAACACCAAGCACTGCTATCGCATGGGATCCCGAAAATCATCAAAAAGTACAATAATTCGCATTAACCCTTTGCGATCTTTGACACAATAATTCGCTTTAGCCCTTTTGTGATCTCTTAGCCTATTTCTAGGCCCTGATCTTACATTATTTTATCAGATCTGGTGATGTATATGTGGCACACATGACGTGTAATTTGGGATTTCAAGGGTTATTTTTATACATATGATAGAAAATATATAAGAAAACGTATTCAATGTTCCACACAAGAAATGCGGACAGAATTTTAAGTAGATACTGCATTTTGGATTGACAGAGCAGTACATAGTAGTGAATAATAACAAGATTTAAATGTGATTTAAATTTATAATCATTAGGATAAATACCTGGAATTGAACAAATATATAAAACCTGCCTTTTCTGAAAACAAATTTACCCCGTAACTTACAAAAGCTCAGTGCATCTTTGTGAATAATGCGTACTTTTTTCAGAAATCTGAAATATGTTAAAATAGGTGGACATGCTTATAGAATCACTCTAGATGTTCGTTGGTCATGCATGTGCAGCAGGTTTTCGCAGTTCACTTATTAAAAATATAACTTTAATATAAAGCATACGTGTGTGTGTGATAGACACATGGGTCTAAAACATAACGTGATGAAGAGTACAGTCGACAGGGAAATATGACACGGATGTATGGACAATTCAACGTCACTAACCAATAAAACATATCCACGGAAATGTTTATATGTCGAGAGAATAATGACTCATTTTCACGATTTTAGAGCGACTCAATTACCTATTCTGAGCAAAACAGCTCACAGCCATATTATTGCGTTTGATGGATTTTGATGTTTTCCAAAAACCTATGCAACAATGATATTTGTTTAAATTATTATTATCTAGCTTGACATTGTGAACCCCTCGCTCTGTGTTCTTGAAATGCGAGTAATTGATTGTCACACCAGCCTACATGTATGCGCTCCCCGACATTTTGTTTTTCGATGTTTATTTTTCAAACAATTCCATAACAAATTGATTATTAATAATCTAATTATTGTTTTTTTATTTTGTTTTGTATTATTCTTTTTTTTAATTTATTATTCAATTTTCTTCGTGTCGCAGCGGGAAGATGTAGGCTGGTGTGATGAGGTTATCGTGTGTATCACGCTGATCATTTGCTTCCAACTAGACAGCTTCTTCTCCGTTGTTGGAGCGATAATCGTCACAGCAAATAATCAATATAACGTATCAGCACTCGTCGCATTGAGCGTCGCAAGTTTGATCCGCGTATTATTAAAATATGTTGACGTCTTCAGCGTCTCCCGAACCGTTCAGGAAAGCTGCTATCAAGCTCAAAGAGTTTGGTAGAGGCTGCCAATGAGAAAGATGTGACGGTGTACAAATGAACCGATGGACTATCATCAGTGCAAACTATCAGTTATCCATCCTGACTACCAAACCACGCGGCAATCGACTTCGTCTAATGAAGGTGTGCCACACTCATTCCTGTACTAAAATTGTTGACACACGTGCTCCAGAAATGTGAAGAAAATGCCACTAAACATGGAAAAACCTGAAAAAACGATTTTGTTCCTTGGCTGATCAAAGTATGTGAGCTGATATGCCTTACGTTTACAAATACGATTAGTTTTCAGTCACTTGAAGCTGTGGATCGCGGTAGTGAGACACAACTCTCGACTTTAGACGTCAGAATCTGACATCTATAGACATAAAAATTTGATGTCTACAATCGAGCCGGCGGATTCGAAAGGTTATGACAGGCAGGTGTGTGACCACGATATATGTGTCCAAAGAAAGTACACGTACCGAGTTGAACCATACTTTTCAGAGAAAAAAAGTGTACATATTTCCCGATAACAACAGGTGTATACATATTTTTGTCAATTTTCCCGAATTAAAAGATGCTTAAAGCTGATAATCAATCATGTGCTATCATGACTTTAAAACATATAGCTGTGGTGTAAGTTAGTTTATTATAGCTATAGATAATAATTATATTATCAGGATAATATAAAAATTGGTTCGCGACCATTACTAGGTGATGACTTGCATCACGAATCGTACTTATCTTGCAATTTGAAAGGCCTGAGGCGTCTTCGCATTGGGAAGATGGGTTTATTCGGAAACGCCACACATGTTTGACACGGAGTTACAGAGAGCAAGAACCAGTTGTGACAACTTGACGTGGCCGCTCTCTCCGAGTCTGCCCGCTGATGGACATTGTCCACCAGCGGGCAGACTCACCATGCTCACTGAGAGCGGCATCCATGTCCAGTTGTCCGGCAGTGGCCAGTCTCACAGAGGTCTAATTGATTTGGGGGCGCGCCACTCCGGGGCCCAGCAGGTAATAGCGGCAAATTGTTCGCACGCAGATGAGCCACAATTTGTCAGGAGAACAAGCGGAAACCGCGCCACATTTTTCGGCTTGGTCTCCAATCAGAATAAGAGGAGAGATCCTTGGGCACACCTCCACATCGCACGCTCAGTCAGCGTTGCTTCGGTGTTGAGCCAACGTCTTCGACGTTGGCTCAACACCGAAGAGCCACCGTTTGTTCTTTCTGTCCCTTTTTCGAATATAGTTGCTTCCGGATTGCCAACGTGTACAAATAGTAATAATACATAGGCCTACATATACATTGCAAAAAGCCTACTATGATTTTAATTTTTCCAAATTATTACATTTCGTTGTCATTCCGGAGAAGACATTCACTAGAAGTTTAATGTTAGGGCACAATATTTATAGGTGATTAATATGGATCGATTCTGAGTTGATTGAATCACGCTTCTATGATGCCTATCCTCATAAGATAATTCCGGACTAGTTTAGTATGTAGGCCTATAATGTAGATATTTTGATTGATTGATTGATAGATTGATTGATTGATTGATTGATTGATTGATTGATTGATTGATTGATTGATTGATTGATTGATTGATTGATTGATTGATTGATTGATCGATCGATCGATCGATCGATCGATCGATCGATCGATCGATTGATTGATTGATTGATTGATTGATTCATTGATTGATTGATTGATTGATTGATTGATTGATTGATTGCTTTATTGATTGATTCATTCATTCATTTATTCATTCCTTCATTCATTCATTCATCCATTCATTCATCCATTCATTCAATTACGCCTAAATCATCGGTAATCCCATTAGCAGCAGTATTTCAAATATTTAGCAGCCGTTTTTTAATATTTAAATGCTATAATAAGTTTAACAAATCTGAACAATTTCCAACCACTATACATCATGATTGATGTTACGGCCGGTATCGGTGTGTTAGAAGGGATTCATTAATAAGTCATGCTAATAGGTCGCATATCAAGTTTTAATTAGATATATTAGGACACTCTTGTGTTTTCATGGGGTCATAAAGCTATTACTAGCTGATTAACATCATTGAGGTGACTCTGATACGTTTTATAATCTATAGCACATTAAAATTATCAGGATATAATAATTAACGTTAATTGGTTGCATATCAAGTTTTAATTGGACATATTTGATTCCTTTGCTCTTTGTGTGATCGTAAAGTTATTAACAATATTGGGTGACCGTTGTACGTTTTATAATCCATACATTTCCTCTACTCTCAGGATTCAACTGAGATTCTGTCGATATGTCACATGCACTTGATATTGCCTAATTAGTCACATAATCTCCAGATTCTATTTGGCGTATCATCGAGCGTATTTGAGGTGTTAATCTATTATCATTATATTTCCGCCATCATGCTCTTTCTGGTAGGATTTTCTATTACGATGTTTAGTATAAAGATTAAGATATAGGTTATCACCTTTTTTCGAGAATACGGCATATTTTTCTTTATACATGTACATTATATTACACGAAAGGAAACCTAAATAAATGTATCACATTTATTACTGTGAAAATGGTAATACCTTATTTTGTCATCATTATCATAATCATTTATGTAATGTATTATGAGCATTCACCTCAAAATGCAACATTTCAAATCGGTTAAAGGTAAAGGTGCAGGTTTATAGTCTAATATCAAGTTTGAAGACCTATCATCCGACTTAAGATTTTACCCTCTGGTCCCTGGACCTGTTCATTTGTGTGCCCTGTCAACGCCACGGAAAGCATACAGTCCTGCAGCCGTTTTGGCGCATTGAACTTATCGTACACATTGCAATCTCTGTCCTACCAGGTACTAATTTTCACCTGAGTCAAGTAAAACGTTTAAGGGTGAAGTGCCTTGCCCAAGGACACAATATCTTAACAATGTCCCAAGATTAAGAGGAGAGAAACATGATATTTATCTGAAAATCCTGCACCAAGCGGGATTGGAAACCTCACGGCAGGCAGTGACATCGGCAGAGCGCCACGCTCCAACCATTGCGCCATGTCCCTCTCTGAACGTGAATTGTCATAGTAAATGTATATTATCATTGCTAAACATTCGGACCAGTTATTTCCCAAGAGATCAGTTTATATTCAGCTAATGCCTTTTGTCTCAATCCACATATCCTTGAACCTTGTGCATTTGGCTTTTAAGTTTCGGTCATGGGAGCCTGTACATAAAAAAAATATCGTTACTTTATCACAAACGTTTCTTCATGTAATGTTGTCCGACGTGAAAATCTGACGCTCTCTCAAATTCAACGTTCTTTCACATGAGCATACAACGGAACAAACCAGACGGTATCACAATTACGTGGCAATTACGTGACATTTTCACACTGTTATTTGAAATTGGTCCACCTTCTACGACGACTCATGCAAGCTCTGGATGGCGGCGGGGGTGGATATAAAGCTCATGTCATCATGTCGATCCCGAACGCTCTTCTTCCTGCAAAACACAAGACGTGGACATAATTCTGGAGCAATGTTGGTCCACGGTCTACGACGGTGGCCCAATATTGACCCGGAATTGGGTCGATTACTTGTGTCTGCCGGATGCGCACCATGTGTCTTACACAGAATTACGTGGAAACCGTGAAATGTCACGGAATAAGTGATCAGCTTGTGGCATGACAAGAAGCTTGCATGTTAAGCTACACACCCTCACCACACAAAACGCCGGTACTTTATATGACCAATGTTTTGTAGGTGCTTAACTGGGAATTCCGTGTCATGACGTCATATCCGTAAAATATGTCCTCGGTTGTCGTTGGGGAGGTAGCTTCCACTGTATTGTGGGTCTCAGGATAGCAAAACGACATAACTATAGTACTGTAAGAATTCGTGTGGGTCCATGTATATTAAAAGTAGGAGCAGATATGTTTGAAATTCTCCTAGACCTACTTAAAAATGCATTTATAAGTATTATTTCTATACTATCCTCTGGGACTGTTTTTTATGAGAAATCATACAATAAAATTACTATATATCTGCTGCCAACGATATCCGTTTTATATTACTGTAAATCCTAATATGCTAACATCATCATGATCATCGGTTGCTGTAAGGATTTATTATCTACAATTGCCAAAAACAAGTCAACTCTGAGAATATGTCTAATCGATGACATGAGGGTATTTTTGCTCTGGAGAATAATGTTTCGATGGATGCTTAGCTATGGCAGCATTGTGAAGATCTATATGTCAATCCAGTCAATACATTTCAAAGTGGCTGTCACTATACTGTACTTTTGGCATGCAAATATGACTATTATTTACAGAACTGCCTTATCATGACTAATACATGTACTGTTATTGGTTGTAATATTTTTGTTTGTGTGTTATATTTGAGTAATAATAGTTTAAAAATTTAATGGACATCTGACGTGTTGCTGCTGTCGCAATCTAACAGTACCATGCTGTTTGCGAATATTTGATAACTATTATACAGCTAACAAAAGCTAGTCCAGTGTCATAGACAATGGATCTGCACTAAAACAACATGGCTCAAAATCTCGTGGGCGCCAGTGTATAGACACGATGGAAGCATTGATCATCGATTTTGCTAACTAAAACCTAAATTAGTATTTTTTTAATTACGTTTACCTTGATACACAATTGGTACTATCTTGAAAAATTATCACAGCATTAGCTGAATTGTACATATTATATACAAAATATCCAATCGACGATAACAAATATCGGATAATTATGAAGAAAGAAATGCCTAGTTGAAATTAAAGTGAGACACATTGATTTTCTTAGTGCTGTTTTATTAGTTTATAATAATTATTTCGATAAGTGCTTGGGTCACAATAACAAAAAAATGCCACCCCATATTGATGACGATAACAATTACATAATTATCCATTGATATTAGAATAAATTAATCAATTATTGGTTGACGAGGGTATACTTTTTATTGACTAGTTTGCCACCTGACAGCCAGAAAAAAAACATGCCTCTATTTCCACAATTTGCCACAGCCATGCCATACATTAGATATTTAGACATATTTTAATTACAACAAAAATTCAGAACTAGATTTAGACCTTAACCCTTGAAGCGCTGAATTATTTTATAAAAACCATGGAGATCAAAGGATTCATTTGAATACCTATGTTATGGGTCTACGGCCATTAGAAATATTTTTACTCTTACAGTGTGGGGATCGACTTTAGACGTCAGAATCTGACGTCTACAGGCGTCAGATTCTGACGACTAAAGTTGATCCCCGCACTGTAAGGGTTAAATTTGCAAGATTGGCATATATTCTGATTCCAATTGTACAGATATAATTATTTTTAACGGGTTAAATTGCATAACGTAGCGCTTTAAGGGTTAATATGATTTATAATAATAAATACCGAGTGAAGTGACAACAAATATTTGTTTCGTTTACCAATTATTATTGGTTTGTTTTTACTGCGATTTTTAAAAAGCTGTACCGGTATTTTTTTTTATTTGCTAGATATCATTTGGAGAAACATGCCATGTAGTGTAAATATTTCATTTAAACTGACATGACATAATTATATTATCTGGGTTTACATGTATGCGTAAATAAAATAATTATTTTACTTAGCAAAACCTAGAAAGATATGAGGAAAACACCCAACTTTTTAAAATAAAGGGTGGATTTTGCATATGTTTTGTTATATCTGGCTATTTTCGTCTAATTTGGTGGTTAAATTAACTGTGCGGTCATTGCACATAATGTAAGTTTATTTAGAATTGATTATTTTGCAGAAGTTAGATATAAATGCATTTATCTACTCTCCATAAAACAACAAACACAATATATAAAAATATACTATGCTTGGACCACAACAATTTCCACGTTTGCGTGAATTAAATATTTATACTATATGGCATTTCCCCCTGCTGGACATCGGGTACTAATGATATCAAATTTAATTTGATTGCTTATCTGTAATCATTAATTGTATTAAAACATGTAAATAACAATATCATTAGCTTATTTTTCTTTCGTTTGCTGCAAAATTAACAACAAGAAGACACAAATGAAAATAAAATGTTAACTTTACTGAAATCATTTATCATAATAGTCAAATGAATACTGATATATCATTGTATATGTATTCGACGAAAAACAAAATTATACCCCGAAATGTGTTTAATAAATCACATGACTTTGATTGCTGTGCTCAATATATTTGTATTATTAGTAATAATCGGAAAAGACGATTGAATTTAAAACTGCCTGTGCATAGATAGATATGTCAATATGGCAACAGTTCATTGAGATAAAAATATAGAATCATGGTGTATCTAATAACACAGCATTCTTCAATGTGAACAATTTTGTCTGAATTTATTTCGTATGTACATATTATCCGGTTTCGCTCTCTTGGTCCTTCTCACATCGATACAGATCGGTGTGATTTATACTGAGAGCATACTATTTTCTGCTCATCCTTGAACTGACAAATTCAAAGTTGATCAGAAATACTGTGCTCACCGGGCAGGTAGGCTCTGATAATCCAGTGTGTGATACCACTTAACATGTGTTAGTATACTTAACATACCCAAGTGTCGTTCAATTATGGTCTGTCTGTGTCTGTATGGCGGATAACTGATGTAAACGAGGCTAATAGTGCATACATGATAAGTCCTGTTGCTAAGTAGCGTTCGTGCAGAATATTTGGTTAATAGCAATACTGGTCTATAAAACCGAGCGAAGTTGTTTCTGAGTTTCGAATAACATAAACGAGCCAGTGGGGTTACATGTTTAATGCGGTGATGTCTATGAGGTCTTTCAGATGGACTGTGTTCCTAAAGATTTTAGTTGCTTTAATCTGGTTGGTTTAACAAGTGCATGGCATTAGGTGGTGAATGTCTGCCAGACACTACATGTGGGGTGAGCGTGAGAGAGAGGAGAGAGGGATCTCTGTGGGTGATCTCTACTCATCATCTTCAGTCAGCTGTGTGAGAACCTTCTCCGTTAACTCAGGCTGGGCAACCTGAGTTGACCTCTTGCCCCATAGACGCGCTCCGTTTTGCGTCCAGGCTCGCTTCAGATTATGAATGTTCTGTGTCAGAGCATCACTTGTTTGTTGGTTCCACGCTCCTCTTTTCCCCCATACTCGCATCATGTTAGTTTTCCAGCTTCTCTTTGGACCGTCTTCATCACGTGTTCTCTTGCCCCATACCACGGGACCAGGGCTATTCCAGCCTCTCTTCGATGTATCACCCTCGCCACTACGTTTGCCCCACACTCTCATTTGTTTCTGGGCCCATGCTCTTTTTTCTTCATCTGTGAGCTCCTCGCCATCCGCAAGAGCGTTGCGTTTGCCCCACAAGCGTGCAGAGTTGGTACCCCACTTGCGTTTATCAACTCCTGCTGCCAGAGGATCTCGTTTACCCCAAAGCCGCATATTATCAGAGCCCCATTTTCGCTTCTCTTCTTCCATCGTATCTTCACCACTTCTTTTACCCCACAGTCTCATTTGATCGTTCCCCCATTTTCTTTTTTCGTCATTGTCTAATAGTTCTACAGCCTCAGCATTACGTTTTCCCCAGAGACGCATACCGTCTTGTCCCCATTTTCGTTTTTCCTCTGCTGTCATTTCATCACTTCGCTTGCCCCATAAACGCATGCCGTCTTGACCCCACTTTCGTTTTTCTTCTTCTGTCATGTCATCAGATCGTTTGCCCCACAAGCGCATACCGTCTTGCCCCCACTTCCTTTTTTCCTCTGCTGTCATTTCATCACTTCGCTTGCCCCATAAACGCATGCCGTCTTGACCCCACTTTCGTTTTTCTTCTTCTGTCATGTCATCGGAGCGTTTTCCCCACAATCGCATGCCGTCTTGTCCCCACTTCCTTTTTTCCTCTTCTGGCATTTCATCAAATCTCTTTCCCCATAAACGCATACCATCTTGTCCCCATTTGCGTTTCTCTTCTGGTGACATATCACTCCGTTTTCCCCAAAGGCGCATGCCGTCTTGCCCCCACTTTCTTTTTTCCGCTTCCAACAGTTCACTGTCACCATCGTCGTCAAATTCTGCATCAGATCTCTTGCCCCACAGACGCATCCCATCTTGTCCCCACTTTCTCTTTTCCTCTGACATATCTTCGTCCATTCGTTTGCCCCATAGTCTCATGCCATCTTGACCCCACTTCCTTTTATCCGCTGACAGCTCATCGTCACTACGTTTGCCCCATAATCTCATGCCGTCTTGCCCCCACTTTCTTTTGTCAGCTTCAGTAAAATCCTCATTATTTTGCTTATTCCATAGTCTCATAGTATCCTTTGTCCATGATCGTTTCTGTTCATTTGATAATATAGGTGATACTGCCTCCGCGTCACCCCCCTGAAGCAGGCTATCTATATTATCATCTGCTATTGCTGAAGCCAAAAGTAAACATGGGAGAGCCACCAGAAGCATCAAAGAAGACGCCATATTTTGTTGGACGTTCAGCTCAACAGATGGAGCTGACCGGGGGCAGAAGAGGGTGGTTGAGGATGGGTTGCCAGTCAGGATGTCCGCAAGTAGATCACCTAAAACACACCAGGCATACTAACATTAGTTGTCAAGTCCATTAGATATTCTGATATCATGTAATATCGAGACATAGTGTACATTATCATACAATAAAGGCACAGGCTTGATTTATAATAGAGCTCTGAAATATTCAATGCAAATTTTCAGTCACCACAAGTTGTGTCTCGCCACCGCGATCCACAACTTCAAGTGACTGAAAATTACTCGGATTTGTAAAATTGGTTCACATAGTTTTTCAGATTGAATAATTGTTTTTGCTTTAAAAAAACTGGTCACACAGGTACCAATGAAACCACAGAAAGACTACTGTGGTCGACATCAGTGTTTTAGGCCATGGGGAATACACGAGTATCTGTTGATTACTGGGAAATAATTTACGTGCGCGTTGCGCGAGTCGATTATTCCTGGTAATCAACATAATATTCACCACCTTAAACGATTGTACTGCATTACATTAGCACATCATATTGTAGGAAGGTATTTCTTGGCGACTTTCTCCTTAACTGGTTCAATTGGATGTAACCTTGCAGATAAATAACTGTACACTATTTAGACAATCATGATCCGGTGCACATTACCATTACCACATGATTACTGCTTTACAATGAAAATGTGGATAAGCAGTTAGTATGTGAACCCATTGCTCATGGACTGGATAGTGTATACTATACTATACTGCGCTCAATAGTGCAACAAAAATAATTGAAAACGTTTCGTCACGTATTTCAAATTTGGATATGGATATAAGTTTGTGGCATTTTTCATCTTCAAATGGCTCTATTGTAGCCGATATACATCGCTGTACACCGCTAAAGTGTCAATTAGGGCTAAAATTGATGATAATGTATCCATCATTAATGGTAATAAATTGGCACCAGTACAGTATGTAATGTTAATGTTACGCTTATGGATCAATTAACTCTATTTTTTTATGCAATTCATCATTCCAAATAATAATTGTATGATGATCTCATTCTATCTAGACCACTCCTTAGCAGCATTGAACCTTTTCAGCGGCGCAAGAGTTTTAATTTTAGGATTAGTGGTAGTTTGGCCATATACATACGTCTGGCGGCCATCTATGTTTGACAGTCGATTTGAAAGTGCTTAGCAAAATTATGATCTTTTATATACACCTTGAAAATGTGAGCTACATCTAGCAACATAAAGCATAAAAAATGACCGTCATTTAAATACAATTACAACCTCAGCCTAACCAATTAGCATCATGATGCAAATTAGCATCCCTCATAAAATTTCATAAACTATAACTGGTAAATAAACGATATAAGAGAAAAGGGGTAAACTATGTCATAAACCAACGATTTTGAGCTGTAAAATGAATCAATTATAAATTTTAAAATTTAATATATTTCAGAAAAAAATAAAAATGCAGTAACAGATATATTAACATTAATAGCATTTCGTGGTCAACAGTTGATTAAAAATGCATTTATTAGGACGCCATTATCACGGATCAGTGAAAACATAAAATTGTATCCCCCCTTGTTTTGAAATGAATACAATAACGACATCGTGTAGCCATAGCTGCTTTAACAGAGTAGCACTCAATCCGGTTACAAATAACCCCACAAAACATACAAGTAGTGCATGTATATGATATATTCAAGAAATATCCCTTGCAGAACGACTCGAAGTCAGATGTTTTAAAAGAAAAAAATACGTTTTGAAGCCATGTCAATATTAGTGGACAATATTGGGATCCTGCTCTAGATTGGAATTTCACTAGGAAATTATTTACTGTGCTGTGCCTTTATGTAATTCAATATTGATGTATCTTTTCAGAATCCTCACATAATCCGTCATACTACCTACTTCCCAAGTAACTGATGATAAATTAAATTGTCCATGAAGACGATGTAAAGCATGAGATCAGTCTCTGGTACGTGACAAGAAAATTGAGCCCCAAAAATGGAGCAATCCTTTAACAGAGTGAGTGAGTGCATACTGCTTTACGTTGCTTTCTACATATCATGGCAAAATATCATGCCCATCATCATTGTAAGACATCGTGACAACGAGGCTGATTATTTACATACTAGTACCATTTAGTAGTCACACCGATACGTCGGTCTAAACATGCTATCAACAACATTTCAAATAAGAGGATTATACCCTCTCTCTAACTGCAAAAGGCATACTTTATTTATTATTTATATATATATTTATATATAGGATCATTTACTACAGGCCTTTGGAGACTTGGTTGGAGATAAAACTTAAGTAATAGATGACAATGTTTACACTTTAATCAGGCTGTGAGCCTGATTATAGAGCTCGCTAAAGTAAACATATAATTTACTAAGGACATAGAAGACATGTGTTAATTGTCCATAAATAATGAACTGGTGCTTATACATGTAATACCTATATTTCATTCAACATGTTAAAAAAAATTGTGTTGAGCCAAAAATTACAAAAATAGAACCAGTCCTATTTTTTGTAACATGCTGCTCAACACGAGATCTCCGTATCATTTCCCCATACACTTTGTAACATATCACGTAACACGCAAGTAACATAACTTGTTGTGCAACATGTTTCACAGCGTATGGGGAACACACAACAGGTAACATATTGAGTAACATGGTACGTAGTGTGAGTACATGGTAACCTGGTACTACAATTCAAACAATGCTATATGAGTCCCCTCATACTTCATCGTATTAGCTTGCTAGGTAAAAACAGTGCACGTCAAAGCTATTGAGTTTTACAGAATGGCATGTATGTCATCTGGGGCGGGGGCCCTAGGGTAGTGGTTAGCACCGCTGCCTTTCACGCCAGAGTTCGGGGTTCGGTTCCCGGTCTCGGCGGTTTGAAAGATGTTTCTTCCCCATCCACGTGTGAAAGTCAGTATTGTGGAGAGCCTCCGTGACCGAGAGGTAGCGTGCTCGGCCTCAGACCGCCAGGGCTCGAATTTCGAATCCTGTGTCTGGAGGACAGTGTCATCTCAATCATCTCACCATTCTCAGGAGGTTCTCCTGGCCCAGTTTAGCCTATATGTGCACAAAGGTGGCCTAAAGCCCGATTCATTTATTTATGTATGTCATCTGGACACGGGTACATAGAAATTTATTATGTATGGCTCATGGATTAGATACAGATACAGACACCTTCGAACACTTGGAAACGTAGTTTCACTCACTATTTTAACTTCTACAACGCTGATATTATTTCCATATAAACCATGTAGACCAAATAGTTTTTTTTCCATTTGAAATCATAAATGTCTTAGTTAACTCTTTCCGCTTCATTTGATTACCTATATCATTTGTCTACGGCCATTATAAATTTTGTTACTCTTACAGTGCTGGGATCGAGTTTAGACGTCAGAATCTGACGTCTACAGACGTCAGAATCTGATGTCTAAAGTCGATGCCCACGCTGTAGGGTAAAATATTAATTGTTTACCATGTTTGTAGGAGAAAAACCCATCTGAATCATCGTGACTCTACATTTGAACTTTGGAAGCAGTGTGATGACGTAGTGATGCTGAGATGATATATAGAGGGATGATCCCGCTTTATCTCAGAGCAGCCACAGGTGAAATTCAGCATTCAAGTGAGATAATTGTAAACTAGATAAGCTTATTCATGTGCGGACAAGAGGGCAGATTTACAAGCAGCTTTTGTCTTGCTGGAGACGGCCCAGAAAACAAGAGGCGTTGTTACGGTGCTGGTTTAATGCTGGACCACCGTCTGCGATGTTGACCCAGCATTAAATCGGCATCGGGCCAACGTCTCGTGTTTGCTGTAAGACTGTGTGATCCTATAAACGAGGGGTTGATGGCCATGCAATGATATTAATGGTATTATTAATCATGTTAGTACGCTCGCTCCTTATGCTCTAGCATATCAGCTGTCCTTTTTTTTACATTGGCTACGCTCGAATTCGCCTCCCACTTGCGAGCGCGAATTCGAGCCGAAAATGATCAAACACACTATTTTATCATTGCCAAAACCCACCAACTCGAAACGTTTTAATGGTTACCATGTCTATGTACTCAGTGTTACCAATTAGATTCAATTCCTTGGTGTGAACGATGAAACGTTTTCCAGAGAACCGCCGCCATTTATTTATGCTTGGATGATGCGATAATTAAACCCTTACAACGCTGATATATTTGTGTATGAAATATGGAGAACAATGGTTTTTTGCCATTTGAAATCATCATCAATGTTTTAGTTGGCTCTTCTGTCAGTGTGGGGATCGACTTTAGACGTCAGAATCTGACGTCTATAGATCATGACGTTTAAAGTCGGTCCCCGATTTTAGCATACGAAAAAAGACGAATAGGTAAGGTAAAGGGAGAGGTTATAGTCTGATATCGAGACTGTGAGTCTCTGAAGCCGCCTCAACATCTACCCCCTGGTTACGGCTCCTATTAACTCGTGTGTCATTTTCCCCGGGTACCATTCAGCCCTGCAACTATTTTGGTATCAGAAATTATCGTAAACATTTATTTCTCTTCTGCACCAAGCGGCTATCGAAGTCGTAGGGCAGGCATCGGCTATGGCAAAGCGAATTGTGACATCGTCCCTCTCCCCAACGAAGCAACAGCTCAAATTTGTCATTTTTTCATATTAAAAAAAATATTGAGCAACACCTATTTGCTGATTACCATACGTTTAATTAAAATTATGATGTGATAGGCCTATATATGTTATGGTGATTGTGAAATATTATAGGCCTGGGCGGGGGTCCTGGAGTAATGGTTAAAACTGTCTACCTGGAAAGCTGGGCAACGCCTATTTGCTGATTACCGTACGTTTCATTAAAACTATGATGTAATATGTATGTTATGTTGATTGTGAAATATAGGCCTGGGCGGGGGTCCTGGAGTAATGGTTAATGCTGTCTACCTGAAAAGCTGGGGCTCGCGGGTGGCCTAAAGCCCTATAATTGATTCATTCATTTTCTATTCACAAATATAACTTTGACTTTTTGAGCTTAGTTTTGCTGCGCTAACACGTGCCCACAAAACCGTCAAGCATAGCTCCGCAAAATGGCGTGCCACGATGTGGCATTTTAGTGGTACGAAGCCCGACAGTACGACAACGTTGCGCATAGTTTGCGCTACTGCATGCCAGCTGGCATACACTAGTTGCGCAATGCGTACTGCTACAATGGCACGCAAATGTGCGTGTTGCCACGCATTGTCACGCTTATTTTGCACAAAAGACGCACTGTTTGCACCTAATTTGCGATGGTGTCATGCTTTGTCACTCACTGCAAGTATAGTCTGCGCCACGTTACTCATTGCCACGATAATGTTGCGCATATGTGATCTAGTCGTATCGAAATTTTAATCACGACAGTCCACGCAAAAGTGGGCACTTCTGGAGAGGATATATAAAGAACACTTGATCAAACATTTTCACTCCTTATTCAACCACTGCTTCTATAAAATGATTTGATGAAAAACGATACACAGTAATAAATAGTATGTTGAATACCCAGCAAGCCATTGCACAGAAGAAGTCTTTGTATGTGGCAGCTGCAAGAATTCTGGCTCTTAAGCAACAACTGGCATTGGATCAACAGAGCAGATGGCAGAAGAGAGAGCTACAGGCAAACGAAGAAAACCCAGGACGGTGTGGATGAGACAGTGGCTGGTCAGAAAGTTCCGACATTTTTACCAGTTACTGACAGACCTCCATATGGAAGATCACAAAGGTTATTAAAAAATCATGAGGAATACACTTGACTTGTTCAAAGAGATGGTTGAAGTTCTGACACTTAATATCTGGAGAAACATACCACATTTATGGAGCTGGCTACGACACTCTGCTTCCTAGCGACTGAGAATTCTTATGCAAGTCTACAGTACAGGTTCAGAGTAGACTAAAGCACAATCTTAAAGTTTCTTTCAGAAGTGTGCAAAGCAATTATTGACGCATACAAGGACAAAGTACTGATAAGCCCAAAGACTGAGGATCAGTGGAAGGAGGCTTCTCAGAAGCTCCAGTGGAACTATCACAATAATGTTTGGGAGCCATAGAAGGGAAACATGTTGCCATCAAGAGCCAACTGGAGCTGGTTCCTGGTACTACAACTATAAATGATTCAATATTACTGTACTCATAACAGTTGCAGGGTACAAACTCCCATGTTGATGACATTATTCTGACGCATCAAACAGGCCCCTTTAATAGCATATGCTGTCGCTGTCCATTTAATATTGCGTATGCGGAATTCGGCAGTTTACAGATAATTGAAAAAAAACTTATTTACATATTTCTGTCATATAAACCCATAGGCTGTATTCATCGGTTATTAGCCATTTTGGGATATTATCGATGATTTTGCAGCATTGGTAGCACAAAATGAAGATAAAAATGAGGATTGACTAAAAAAATGCCACGTACGCAGTATTACTTGTTCAAAAATTACACATACGCAATATTTCATGTACGTTTTCAACATATACGCAGTATTTCATGATACGATACTCATTATTACTTGTCTGAAACAATACACATACGCAATCTTACTCACATAAAACCCAAATATTTGCTGTTAAACACAACAAATCCATTTACTTTTTAATTCGTTCAAAAACGTTGTTCTGTTTTACCACGATTATTATGTGATGGTGATAGGTAAAAGTATGCTATAAATAACAAATACATAGCAACAGTATAGTCAATTTGCTAAATTTCAAAAAATGTATTGTGAGAAGCACGTAGGCAATTAAATTTGGAGGGATGCATAAGTAATATATTATGCAACTATGCTGATATGTATAATCCTAATACTTTAGGTATGACATTAAATTTTAATAATGTTTCAGATTTTTGTATTACTGTGATAAACATCGATGAAATACCATCCCGTGTATTTAAAGTATGATATTATACATAGTTTTTTAATATGAATATAATAGTCTTTGTTTCAAAATAAATGTGTACAGTATGGTAGATATTTCAGACTTTGAGTGAATTTATTTTGAGAAGAATTATATTAATTTTATTATGTCAGAATGATTTTGACATTTAAAAATGATTTTTTTATGTGTTTATTTATAGTTATCTTCACTGGGACAAATCATCCAGTGCGTAGCATAAACCTGAAAGTTATATTAATTTTATTATGTCAGAACGATTTTGACATTTAAAAATGTTTTTTTTTATGTGTTTATTTATAGTTATCTTCACCGGGACAAATCATCCAGTGCACTGCATAAACCTGAAAAGCTATGGGTTTGAACTACATTATGTGTGATGATTTTTGCCAAAACACCATAACGCATTATTACCTGGACAACGACGATGCATTTAGGTAGGCCTACTTTTCATTATTTCACATGTATTTCATCATAAATCCTGATATGTTTCAATCTAAATTTCCAAAAAAATCAGGTATAACCACTCGTGATCGATATTTATATGTTATGTGGAATGTGTCCAACTTTTGTCGCAAACACATCATAATATGCGCAAATAATGCGCATACGTTGCATACTATGACTAAACTATGAGCAATCTATTCGATAACTGTTATCCATTATGCGTGACTGTGCGTCTATGCACGTCACACAACTGGACATTCTCATAATCATGCCAAGACATGCGTAGCCTATGCGTGACATATGCGTAACCTGTGCGCAGACTTGTCGTACACAGTGATAGAATGGGTATCACAATCAAAAACTTTCTCACGTTGGTACGCATTGACACGCAATGGCAAGCATTGTCACGCAATAGTTGAGCATACTTTGCGTCTAGTTAGCGCACTATTCACGCAAGTGGCACGAAAAAAAGTCCGTGACACTGCGCAACTTTTTTTGGAAATCTTGGCGCGCATTTTTACACCACGCAACCCCACGCACACAGTGTGCACTGACACGAGTAATTCCATCATTGGCACGCAAAATGGCTGAACATGCCGTAAACCGTTTTGTGGGCAGGTGTCAGGGTAGCTTTAATATATTTTACTTTTACTGCATTTGATAGATATTATTATTACTAATTCAAAAT
Organism: Flabesymbios commensalis; assembly: GCA_964017125.1. Taxonomy (NCBI): domain Eukaryota; kingdom Metazoa; phylum Annelida; class Polychaeta; order Terebellida; family Flabelligeridae; genus Flabesymbios; species Flabesymbios commensalis. Next base: position 37,504,225 of record OZ024914.1, on the reverse strand, counting down.
TATCTAGCAAACATATACGTATACATAGATACCTCAGAATATGACGTCTGCTAAAAGGGTTATTATCTCAAATATAAAAAAAATCACATCTAACATACCTACTGCTCTGCAAAGCTAAAAGGCAGTATTAGCTTACTTGTAAAGTAGCGCTCCGCGGCACCCTAGTCCGCAATCCTTTTTAAGAATAATAAGCATGGTTAAATATTTTTATGTCTCAATTTTTACAATAACACCAATTTTAAGTTATATGTTTCATTTTTGGGTGATTCCTGGGTTCACCATGTCCATGGTGTTTGATTAGAAATAAATAACGGTAATTAATTACCTCTTGTGTGTCTTTTATGGCACATTTATCAAGGACATAATTATGAACATATTATCTTGAGGCGAATCAAGTGCGACTAAGAAACCTTATCCTTTTATTTTGATTAATTTAATAAACATGAATATGTCACGTATACAAATGTGGCAAATGCTTTAAACACTTTATTGTGTCTGTTGACCTCTACATCAATATTTAGCAAATCTGTTCGTAATGCATAGTCGCGAGATATTTTAGTAATTACCATGTGATTAAAAACTGTATTATTAAAGTCAAAAAATCATTTAAATTCAAAAATACATTTTCTCATTTTTTTTAAAATTCTCAGTGTCGATTCACATATATAGATATATACACGTATTCAATAAAAGAAGCCCCTTTCACTACTGGTGAAAGGGATTTCTTGTATGGAATACGTGTATAATGAAATGTAAATACCTACTTGCTTATTTATTACTCCTTATATTACTGTTTCAAATTGGATGATCTTTGGCGATCACGTTTATGGCAACACCTTACATCAATAATATTAATCAGTTTTATAGTATTGATACGTCATTTCGCTGTAAAATTGGTGTAGAGTATGGCACATAATTATATACTTTGAATAGAGTGGAGTACATACTTAAAAAGCCGATACTCTCTTTTTGCAAAGCCAAAATGCGGTATCTGATTACTTGTAAGGTTGAGCAGATACGTATACTGTTTTTATGTAGGCCTATTGCACGGCATAATAGGGGATCTGTTTTAAAATATTGCCAGTTTCTCTGACTTGCAGCTGTGCTGTGCTGGTAATTAAAACACACCACTACATTATTTTCTTTGTCCGACCACTACATTCTAAGCCGGGAATGGAGAGTTATTGTTGATGAAATACAGACCAATAATTATTATCATGGTAGACCTATTATATGGTGATAGAATCAATCAGGTGTGATCGAGCTGTTGATTATGAGCGATCATCGTTATGGACGGATGTATTTTAAGTCAGTCAGGAGCTCTACTTTCTTAGCTGTGGAAAAGGCCTCGGCCTTTTCCACAGCTAAGAATGTAGCGCTCCTCGGGATTTATTCTATACGGAATGCACATTGCAATGATCGCGTGGTATGTGATCATTATCAACCCTTAAAGTGCCAATTTTTCTTATTCAGTTTTATAATTGAAAGTTTTATCCACTTGAAGTTATGTTTCGCGACCGCGAGCCACAACTTCGAGTGTTAAAAAATATAACTCATATTTGCCTAATTTGGGAGCAAACATTTGCAAATCGTAATCATTGGACAATCGTTTCATCCCCACTAAGTGGTTTCATCGGCTAATAAAACAAAACTCATAATATTCGTGGCTAGCTCTTAAAGGGTTGGTAGCGCTCATTTGATTGGGATCGAGGGGTAATATAAATCCGTATCGCATGAAACAGGCCTGCTCATTCTAGGTCCCCACCTAGAACGAACAGGGCTGTTCTATTTCAACAGAGGGGTCTCGTGCCCCTGTGGATTGAGCTCCAGCAGAACGGCGTGAATCCCAGAGGTGTCTGCATGTCATTCACGGAAAGATATCTGGATTCCATTACGTAATGGACAAAACACACAAGCTATACGGAGTCGACACATATGTGTGTAGCGGTGTCGCTATTGTGCTTGTTTCATTTTAATGACAGTTTTTCTGTGCCAGCTTTTCATATAGCTAGTATAGATCTGACAGCTGTGTCCTTGAACTACTAGCTGCACCTTGTTGACATCAGAAGGTACGTTACCGGTGGTCTCTAGGTGATTTGCATAATGCTTTTCAGCAGTCAATGACTATTTTCTGGTGATGCACATGTAGCCCAGTACACACATGTACATGTGTACGATGTCAAGAAGAAACTGGCACGGATGCCCAGTTGCGAATGACCTGCAAACACGCTGGTAACAACATGGCAGCTGTACCCTATATAATAATTTTAGGACAAAATGGTATAATATGCTTCCAATATGGTTGTTTCAACAATTCCGTATCGCATGAAACAGGCCTGCTCATTCTCATTCCAAAAGTTGTTGAAAGTGCATTAAAAAGTAAATACCATAATAACGACTAACGTTAAAATTTCACTATATATGTAATTATATATAATTATAAGTATTCTAAATAATACATCAATTTAATATGTTTATGGAAACAAAGATCAGAAACGGAATTATCTAATGTCAAAACGTTTAGGGTTAAATAGGACCTATATTTCTGATCTAACATTCATATTACCTCTCAATATAACATTCTAGAAACTGATTAGAAAGATTAGCTGATTAAAACGTAAAATATAGATGACTATAATACCGCGCGATAATTTGTGAACGTGTTATATAATAATGGTCTCCCGCCGATCAGAATAATATTTAAACTGAGTTATGCGCTCTGACTGTCATCAATTGTTAACTACATTAAATACCCGGTACAGTTTGAAAGAATATCACCCTGTCTATACTCATATACTTTATAAACAGATGAATGTGATATTATCGGTGGTTTTATCCAAGTGACGACTAAACTATTCGTAATGTATTAGCTATACGAAGCAAGAGCTGGAAATTCTAACGAAATTATTTCCCAGGTTTAGACATTAATCACTTTCACGAAGCATAATCGTGTGGCTGTAGTATTGGATTGCCACTCTTACAACTTGCGCCCGTTGTATATTTCTGTACATTTAATGAGATAAGTATTTTGTATTCAGAGCTCATTATTGGCACGTTTTTACTTTTTAGTAGTGTGATCAAATAATATGTCATACATCATGAACATGTCAAAATAGGGGTGAAACCAAATCTAGTATCATTTAATGTTATTTAAAGACCTGCACTATGTCATAATTTCTATTTTGAATACAAGGTATATTATTTATTTTTGTTTATGAGTTTCAAGCTATCGCCTTATGTGAATTACAACACAAGTAATATGAGTCGGGTTTATACAAAATGTATATGGATAATACCGTGCAGATAGCAGTATCTGCTTACATTACAAGTAAGCAGATACTGTATTTGCCTTTGTAGAGTATTGTTGGTTTGAGGTTGTGTTATGATCCTGCCATTTTTCAATCCGCTCTTGAATCGACTAGGTCCCATCTGGTGAAGGGCCAGATATAAGCGACAACTCAGTAAGCTTGATACGTCGGAGTTATGTTAGTTTAATGTTGGTAATGAAAAAACAAAAAATTGTACACGAACATTTGCACATAACATAACGAGTATCGTACTCTGCCCTAATTAATCATCCTTGAGCCCAAGTATGTCAAGGAGCACGTAGCGGGTGGCCCTGCGCGAAATTAACGTCGATACACTGGTTCAACATTAACTCGAAGAGGCCGTCATTAACGTGATCGCCTAGTCACAGTTAAAAAGAGAAACAAGGTTATTTATCTAAAAAAAACCACGCTATATCAGCGGGGCTCGAGCCCGGGCCACATGCATGATTGGTGAGGCAGTCAGGCGCTCTACCAAAGCGCCATGTCCCTTTCCCTTCCTCTGGGCCAGTGAGTCAGAAGTATGGTTGTCTAACCGCTAATTTAAAGGAATGAATTAAATGAATGACGGCTAATTTCTTCATGTGACCAACTAAAAATTAATGACGTTTGCATTGCTCTTTCTCGGACTTTTGTGGTCGTATCCGGACCAGTATAGACATGAAGCATGTGGATCCGGTTGCTGGTCCAAGAAGGACAGTAAAGAACGGATAGCTCCGGAATGGTCCGCGATAAGCAGTAGCCAGCTTCCATGGTTACTGTTGTTACTGTTGCCTTACATATTATGAAATAGTAAAAACTGTTGGGAATATGAAACGTGGCGTGTGGTGTTATTGCGAGTGTGTGGTATGCCTGACATCAGATAATATCGCACACGTTTGAATCATGTCTGAACGTGTAGAAATCCGTCTGTTGTAGCCTACTGAAGTACGTTTTTCACAGATATGCCCACTTTTCAGAAAAATTTTTAATTGACAGAACCACATGTACATTTTATAAAAGTTTTAAGTAGTTGTCATTTAACAAGTATTATCGAAATATCCGGTGTTTATTATTGCAATGCCACCTAACAGTATTTTAATTATGTAGGGGGGGGGGGGCTATGTCATACTATGTTTATTGTCATAAGATTAACAAATTCACCATGTTGCATATATAAATGTACTTATATCTCTCTCATTTCTATGATAAATAAGTCTGTAATGACTTTCTTCGTGTGAATACAATATCTGTCTGTCTGTCTGTCTGTGGTACGAATTAATTGCGTGACAATTATCCTGAAACACAAAAGTGCAGTTTATACTTTATGTCCGCTAAATATTCACCAGCATAATATGATTATGAGATATGCGGCCATACCTGTGGTTTAACGTAATATATAACTGGGGTGAACATGTGCGTGAACATGGTAAAACGGCGCCCGAGTATCACAAGTGTCACTCGCGGTAACTTATGTCTAAGCCTCTGTCTAGAGTTCTCAACAAAAGGCAGTAAATGATTACTTTTAAAGTTAGCAGATACTGTTGTTTGTCACGGTGTGCTGGTCTCACGCAAGCAAAAGCTTTTTTCTTACTCCAAAGAAAGACACAGAGATGGCGGCGTTAGAATGACAGAGTATCGTGTCTGACGGGTTCTTCTTCCACGACGAAACGTCTCTTGCCTGTAATCTGCATCCCGTCGAAAACCAATGATGTTAGGTCAATTCCTGACTTGAACATCAAGCCACCGTCGTAAGCGATGACCCAACATCTGGCCAGCATTGGAGCTGTAATACGACCCTAACTGAAAGTGCATATGGCTCAACCCCAGGCCTAGACCAGCCCGTATTCTCGTACAAGCTACGATATATCGTAGGCTTCTGATTGGTCGACATGGCCATCTCGACCAATCAGAAGCCTACGATATATCGATATATCGTAACTTGTACGAGAATGGTAGCCAGATTATACCCCTTGCCTGCTGATCACGACTATTGTCGTTTTTATCATGTTTTATTACTCGGTCAAATCACAGATATTGTTGATAAAATGCGTGTCTAAACATCAATATTTGCAAATTTGTGTTCTCAAATTGCACAAATATGAGTAATTTTCAGCCACTTGAGGTTGTGGGTTTATCTTAGTTAGCTCTTTCTGCTTGACTTGAATACCTATGGTCTGGGTCTACTATCATTATAAATATTTGTATTCTTTCAGTGCGGGGACCGTCTTTATACGTCAGAATCTCTGAGTCAAATATTTCATAGATATACGCATGCATTTAAATGTATCACAATAAAAGTCTGTACTGAAAATCAAACTTATTTCAACAAGTCAATGATGGCTATTTTCAGATTCACAATTGAAAAATGTGTTTTTCACAAAGGATGCGTTGAGATCACTTATTATCAATTAGTTCTGATAACACTTCAAAATGTTCAAAGCGTGGTGCGGTTGACTACCCAGCTGTTTTGAGATCTACGCATATTTCTCTGTTATAAAGATGTAGTAATACAATGTAACCCCTAGATACCTGCGCAGACGATTTTATGCATACTACTATGAAATACTATCATCCAAAGCCAAAAAGGCAGTATCTGCCATTTAGGGTTTGCACGTCAGAATACTGCATAGGCCTACTGGTACTTGAGAAATAACACGTTTATTTTTAAGCTGACGACTGCAATGTGGGATATCCGAACAAACTGACACACTGCATTTGCAAAACTAATATAATTTGTATTACACTATGCCGCTTGTATATTATAACTAATAACAAAGCGTGCGATTGAGGTCTAATTTAGTACCACATTTACATTTTCTCGTGGTAAGAAATATGATTTAAATAAGCTGCGAATTAGAGTGAGTTTTAATTCTGCAAAAATAGCTGTACCCATGAAATATAAATCTGTGGCAATGAGCCGCCCATCAAATCGTACTTTATTGTGCCGCTCTGGCAGATTTTCCGCTGTTTTAATTCCACCGGCTAATGAGAAAATGTTTTCTTGTTTTATTTCATTTTCCAATACAATTGGATTCAATTAATGCAATTAATAACAATAAAAAGTTTCTGCCCGAGCACATCCCCCATTTTAAGGCTGGTTGGTTCTGAAGATTTTACATCGCTTTGACAGTGGAGTTATTAATGAAATGCCTCGAATAGTGTTGTTTTCAAATAAAGCGCACACCAGCGTCGTTTAGCTGGTTTATTGAACATAATGGTGTAGAATGTCTACCAACGTGCAGTACAAGACCCGGTCTATTATTTCATTTAGAATATCCACTGTGTCTCGTGCGTTATACTTATGACAAAATAATTTATTCACTGCATATAAGAACAATAGGCCTGATTAATTATCACAGTCGCTGATTTACAGATTGGAGATATTACACAAACGGGATCAATACAACATTACCTTTAACTATTCGTTCACAAAATTGCCCACACAAATCTACTTTACGAACTCATGTTTTTTTTTAAATCGTGATGTAACATTTTAGGAAACCCTCGTAAACAACCAATAGACGCAACATAATAAAACTTGGAAAATGGGCGATAGAATTACCAGGGCTTTAATGTGGCGTAGCTGTAAGATGACACCAAAGTAATTTCAATGTCATTTCAAGGTCAGAAAAGCTTATTTTTTACTGTTTGAAAATACCATTATTGCGAACTTAGGCCACTCTCTAGCACGGTTAGCTCAAGAAAGAAGCGTCATTTTCCTGTACCTGATGTACTTTTAGTCTCCTTAGAGTCAGAAGGTGCTACACTGCCACTTTGTAAAGTTGAAGTTTAGCACCTTTCAACTGCTAGGGGACGAAATGTAGTCTCTCTTTTCACGGATATTTTTTGTTTCAAGCGTTGGGACAACAATGCGTACCGGTGAATTTTGTCTATATACTTTTATTTTCCAATGTACATGTGTATCACCACTTTAAATGCGAATACAGAGCTTTTTCGGAAGGTTTATTATTCCTCACTCAATCAAGATTTTGATATCGGTGGCAATTTGAATTTATGTATTTTTATAATATTTGGCCATGTGTGTAACGTTGTGCATGAACATCACTAGTTATCATTAAATCAAAAAGAGCAAAATTGGGCATCGTAACCTTTACAACGCTGAAATAATTTGATGTAAACCATGGAGACTATAGGGCGTTTTCAATTAAAAATCACCATAAATGTCTTTGTCAGCTCTTTCCGCTTCATTTCAATACCTACATGTATGTTTTGTGTCTACGGTCGTTATGCATTTTAATTCTTTCAGTGCGCGGATCGGCTTTAGACTTCAGAATCTGACGTCCATAGACGTCAGATTCTGACGTCTAAAGTCGGTCCCCCACTGAAAGGGTTCTCCTTTTATCTGTAACGTGGAAGGAATACTTCAAATATCCGGTACAATCGCTTTTTTGTTTAGCCACTTGGACTTGTGGTTCGCGGTAGCGAGACACAGCGTCAGGTGCGTAAAAAAACCTAGCGTTTCAAGGGTTAACCTTTTAACCGCCGGTGTCGCATATATTCGGGTTCATTTATTTTTTATTAGAACATTAAGTACCACCGTTTAAACATGTTAAAGATAAAATGTGACATGAATCAGCACTATTTGAAAACAGTTGACCTCCATTTTGTCAAATCTGAATAATTTTCACTCACTTGAAGTTGTGGATCGCGTCAGCGAGACACAACTTAAAGTGGGTGAAAATTCAAATTGAATTATTTGGAGGTTAAAGGGTTAACAAACAACATATATAATTTTAAACTGGATTTATTTGTCCTGAGGATTTTGAATCTGTGGAGCATAAGACGGCATATTCATAAAGAGCTAGAACTGTCCTACCGTTCTACCGTGCAAAAGGCGGAATCTGCTTACTTTACAAATAAATACTGCCTTGGCTTTGCAGAGAAGTAGGCCTACTGTTTAATCTCAAACACAAATCATCATAATGGGTCTAGGATCATTATAAATATTTTACCCTTTCGGTGCGGGGAGCGACTTTAGCCGCCAGAATTTGACGTCTATTGACGTCAGTTTCTGACGTCTAAAGTCAGTTCCGGCGCTGACAGGCATTTAGGTGGCTTGTGATAAAATAGATTGTCTGTGCTGTTGAACATATCGTCGCAATAAGTATTAATTATTTAATTGATGTTTGGGAGTTTCTATTATTCATATCTCACTTTTAAATGTATTACTCATTTTTATTTAAATTTATAATAATGCCAATTCTCGACTCTGTTAACCGTGCTAAACAAACTAAACGAGATGTATTCATTTTTAAAACAAATTTCAGGTTACTAAAACGCACGGCACTGTTTAAGACAGACAAGAAAAACTAATAATAAAACAAATTTACCAACCTGTTTCAGTTATTAGTGCTGGCAGTAAATCTGTCTGGAGATGTTAAACCAAAGCCAGTGTAGTGTGGCTGCACACACTTGTCCCGTGTGGGAGATGTCACTGGTCTCTGGCAGTGTGGATTCACTGAGACCACAAATAAAAAGTAGTTAGGACACTTGGTAATTGAGATAAAATACACCAGGAGGCGACCCGGGGAATGTGGCGTGTAAATTAGCGTGGGGAGGTCTACTTCTACTGTTGCTGTAAAGGCCTGAGAACTGATTGCTTGTTGCTGTCTTGCTTGCAGGCGCGCGGCTGGACTGGTGGTGTCTTCTTGTAGGTGGAGGTGGCGCCACTTTACGTCTCACTTCTGTGCTGCGCCTCCCTCACTAACTTCCATTGATCAGCGCCACCAAATATTTATAGTGATGGCGACGGAAGCCGACGACTGACTGGTCGTCACGCAGTGAAGGGGGGGGGGGTAATGGAGGAGGGGGTACATAGCAGAGAAGGGGTCCAGAATCCGTGCTGCCGGGAGAAGAGTAGGTGGTAGGCAGTGCTGCAGGCGATGATGATGCTCCTGTGGTACTTCTGGTCTCACCTGCCAGTCAAAGCAAACCGCCAGTAACTGATCACTTGAAAAGTAAGCAGTTACTACCGTTTGGCTTTGAAGATACTCTCACACTGATGCTGCCGGCGCAGCATAGACGACGCACTGTGACAAATTGAAAAACGCCGTTCAGTTTCAGCGAAAATAATACGGACTATCGTGCGGTACTTAACGGCATATATGACTTAATAATATTCATTATAAAGTGTTTTTGTTTTCAAGAAACAGTTTAGTTTTATGTATAAGTGTATTTCTATTCAGCTGGTCAACCCAGTGTAATCGTGATGCTTATCTGCATGGTCGACAAGATCAACAGCATCCTAAAGACCCCACGCCGGGATCCGCCTCTGGACAGGGAGAGCAGGAGGAAGCTGGATCAAGCATCCTCCTGTGGAGGGGGGGGGGGCAGGCGTGGGAGTTAGGTGGGAGTATGCATACACAACAGTTACACCATTCATGTCATTATAATTCTACTACCCACAGTCTTGATGTTTTTCTGTTTTCATGGGTCGCTTGTGATTTCATTAGTATGTTTATAAAAAATGTATCAATTTCGATTATGACACTGACCTCTTATTGACATGAGCAGATCCAAAGAATTTAAAATATTTATGCGGGCGGGATCACAACTAAGATGGAGACCATGATTAAATCAAATCCATTGTCTTATAATTATTTGAAACATAATACATACATAACACTATCCCAGCAAACACAAAACATTTGTATAACATGTAAATAACTCCGGTCCAACGTCTTCGATTTCGGTCCACCATTGCATACATGTTATACAAATGTTCTGAGTTTAATGGCTATGCATCTATGTAAAAATAATAACTGTGTACATTATCGTATGTATTTATTTGATGCCCAGTCCAGTTTGTCTTTAATTAGATTATCCCATTTGGTGCATATCATTATTTAACACGGGTGCTTATTCCCACTATTTACTCTCATTTTAAACACTTAAGCGCCAAATTAAATAGCTTAAATTTCAACTGAATTGAAGTTGTGTCTCGCTACCGCGAGTCGGTAAAAATACTTACATTTCTACAATTCGAATCAAAACATACGTCAATGTGACAATTTTAATGCTCATCTGTCCTTTAACCCTTTACCCGCCGGTGCCGCTTATATTCGGGGTTTTTTATTTTTTAATCGCACATTAAATAACAGCTTTAGAACTTCTTAAAATATAAAACCTGACATAAATCAGCAAGATTTGCAAATAGTTGACCTACATTTCGTCAAATCTGAATAATTTTCACTCACTTGAAGTTGTGGATCGCGTCAGCGAGACACAACTTCAAGTGGGTGAAAATTCCAATTAAATAATTTGGCGGTTAAAGTGTTAAATTTTCTTGTTTAAAGTTGAAACAAAATGTCTGACCACGGCTATAGACGTGATTACCCCTTTAACCCTTACAGCGCGGGGATCGACTTTAGGCGTCAGAATTTGACGTCTGTAGACGTCAGATTCCGACGTCTAAAGTCGATCCCCGCACTGTAACTTTATTATTTCAACTTTTAGTTTCAGACGGTGTAATCTGATACACTCAAAATAAAAAAGGTCTGACAAAACATTAATTATACAAAACTGTCAATGTTTGCACTACCTGCATTTGTTCCAGGGGATTTATTGAATACTTCCATCGAGTCTATATGCTTAGTAAGTTTTGATGCTAAAGAAATTATGTCATGGAATTAATAGGATGTCGACTAACAAAACCTATTAATTTCTTTGCGGTATGAGCCTTTTACCTTTGCTGATCGCTGTAATTGGGTAATTGTTATACGTGTTTATCTCTTCAGATACTGCCCATTATAAACTGTCCGTTTTTATATCAAAATAATTTAATTTTGTTGAGTCTTGACAAATATTGTGTCAATGATATTGTCTGACACTCTATGATTGAGATTAAAATATTTAGCTATTATTTAGCTCAATAGCTATTATTTAGCTATGAAACAATCAATAGCTAAGTTCAGACAAAGCGATGAATAGTAAAACTAACATGTAAAATACAGTATGATGTTTTGACATTAATTCACCTATAAAACCCAGTAGCCCCAGAAGGAAAAGAGCATTGTCCTATCTCAACCATGTCCAGCTCTCCACTCCTATCTGACTATGATTTCATAATTTTGTGGTATTTTCAAATATATATATTTTTCAATAATGCTGTACTAATGCAGTGTCATTGACATTATTCAAGGGTGCCTAATTTCAATAATGTCAGTAATAATTAATGGGCAATAATTATTTACACATGTTATGTAGGTGACAGACAATGTCAAGTGGCTGACTTTTTTTTCTTGATTATAAAATGTAAATTTGCAGGCAGCCTTTAATGAGATTTAGAATTAGAACAAAATATAGCTGGTGCTTACTTACAGTGCTATTATATAATTTCATCTAGACGACAAAGATGTCACGTTATGGATATAAAGCTCTCATGATACTGGCATGATTTTGGTATTATTATTTTTTTTGACAGCCAGGAAGCTGAATTTATAAACAAGAAGATTTTCTTTAAAAACGGAGACTTAAAGCCGATAAGCTTGACATCCAAGATGGGCGCCATCAGCCATGTGGTGATAGTGCAGAGCATTAGTGAAAAAACACAGGACACTGGAATAAAATTGCAGAAAGCTGACAGGAATAATACCTGGACATCTCCCCAGACGAATGCCAAAGAGTTCCCAAAAATCCCACTTGTGCATTTTTTTATTTCAAGATGGCCGCCACCACGTAACGCCAGTTTCGACGAAACAGGGGTATACCCTAATTCCTAATTTTTGTCGTTACTAATATGTTTCAAAAACGAAGATATGAGGTAACTATCTCGTTGTGGAATCTAAAATGTATTTTTTGGCCAAACCCATGGAATCTAGCACTTATTTAGATCACCAATATTTTATTATATTTAATTTATCAACATAAATCCCATATAGTAGTTAATTCCATGTAACATCATGTAAGGCCATTTTTCGAAAAAAAAACAGAGGTATACCCCGATTTCTCACTTTTGCAGTTAAAAAAAGGCTTTTGGTGCCTCTACACATGTTTTAAGGCGCAAAGAGCTCATCAACTTTATCATAAATGATATAATTCCTTTTCTCATCACTACAAATCCAAGATGGCGACCATGATGTCAAGCGCTTCTTCCCTCAGAAAATCACTTACATGCCATAATCATCATATTGTTGAATTTTTTTTCAGAGCCATGTAATCTAGAATATATTTCCACCACGAAAATTGTTAATATAATGTGTTTATTAGCACAAAATCCAACATGTCTGACATATTGGTTGACTCTTTTTAGCGCAGGTGCCACAATTAAGCGATGTCCAACTGCTTCTTCATATGGAAAAATAGATTTATCAAATTTACAAAATATCATATATCAGAAAGAGTAAAAATTCTAACAGAGCTAATTTTTAAAGATAAGTGAATTTTTCATTTATTTGAAGCTTAAGATGGCGTAAGAAATTCCCGTTTCAAACCCAGCGACTAATTCCAATCTAGGTCTTTTATATAGTATATAAAATGTTTTTCGATTTTGGTTTTAGTTGTGATTATTCTAGGATATGAATATTATCTAATTTTGTGTGAATGTACATAATAACAGAGCTAAGTACAATATTACACCAGCTTGAACACGTGTCCTACGAGACTGTTGGTTATTGACATGTAATAGTACTACTAATCAGGAAAATGTTTTAAATCACATCATTTTGCTGGCATCTATAGGCCTACGTAATTTTGGGATTTTCCTGGAAATGGCATTATTGTATTTAAATACCCCTGATTTTACATTTGAATATTCAGATATTTTATTTTAATATTAGTATATTGTGTAAAAAAATAAATAAAGCTATGTATGATATTGTAATGTGATATTACATTAAAATGACAGAATGCGACATCATATTAAATGATTTGACAGTTTAACGTCATATTTGATTATAATATCAGGATATGACACTTTTATATCATGATATGTAATATATTGTCTAAAAATTGGTGTATTACATAGAAAAATCACGTTGTGATGGCTCAATACAGCTTTATAAAGGCAGTCTATAGTGGCTAAACATCACGTTGTTGTGTTGAAATGACAATATATGGCATAATATTATCACGAAATGCATTACAATATCGTGATATAGCAATTTAACATCGCTGACATTTTAATGTCTGGATATGACATTTGAATATAAGTATATGACTTAATACATTGATGAAATGACACATTGATGTCCAAATATTATAGCATGATAATGTGATGATGTGTCATTATAATAACAAACATGTTATTATAATATCAAATATTGTATAGTGGATTTGTCGGAATATAACATTAAAATAGGAGATGTAACAGTTTGAAGTCAGGATCTGGCATTTGTATGCCAGGATATTGGATTGTAATATCAGAATATGACACTTTAACGTCATGATATAGTATTATAGTTTCCACATATTGTCCTTTATTATCACAAAAAAGATTTGAATGCCTAGACAATTCATTTATTTATAATAGGATATGACATTATCAAATCAAGATATTGCGGCTTTCTAATGTGACAATATTGTGATGGAATATGACACTATAACATTATAATGTATGTCAGGATATTATATTGTCATGTCAAGGTATAACATTTCAATCACATTATATTGACAGACACGTTACCATATAGTAATACAAAATCGACTTAGAACATTCCAATATCAGGATGACACATGTCAGTTCAACATTAATATCGCAATATAATTAAGGAAGGCGAGCTACATTGAGCAAATACACCAAAACTGCCAACAACAAAAGCACTTCGGAAGATTTAATAAAATGGAAAGTAAGATAGGGTTAAGACACACGTTCTTCGAACAGCATGTGTCCTTGCCCACTCTTACTTTAATTTCCTCTTACACTAAAGAGTCATATTGTGATGTTAATATGCAATATCATGATATTATAATAATATCGTGACAATACACTTTTTCCTGCTATCTGGAAAATAGCTCACATTACCCCTATATTCAAAAACGGCGATCGCCACTTGTGTACTAACTACCGCCCAGTGTCTTTGTTAAGTATACCAGGAAAAATATTGGAAAAATGTGTATTCAAATATCTGCTTATTCACCTTCGCGATAATAACTTGATTCACAAAATGCAGTCGGGATTTATGCCCAAAGACAGTACCACTCATCAGTTGGTTTACTTGTATCATGTCCTCGGTGAAGCACTTGACAACAATAAGAAAGTTCGTGTGGTATTCGGAGACATAAGCAAAGCTTTCGATAGAGTATGGCATGCAGGTCTCTTAACTAAATTAAGTTCTATTGGTATTACTGGCCAGCTAAATAATTGGTTCTCGAATTATCTGTCTGGTAGGGCACAAAGAGTAGTGTTGGGCAGCGAACAATCTGATCTCATGCCAATCAAAGCTGGTGTTCCACAAGGGTCCGTACTTGGACCGATCTTATTTCTTGTCTATATAAACGATATTGCAGATGAATTGGAGTGCAGAGTTAGCTTGTTCGCTGACGACAACATTCTCTATATTTTTGCCGATACGGTGGACGAATGCGCAAATGTATTGAACAGGGACCTGGAGGAAATGGAAAACTGGGCTTATACTTGGTTGGTGACATTTAATGCCAAAAAGACCTGCGACATGCCTCTTTCGCTACAAACCAGAACAAATATCATTCTTCCTCCATTACATTTTAAGAACGAAGTTATCAAAACTGTAAATTCCCACTGCTACCTGGGTTTAACACTAACATCGAACCTAAAATGGTCGGCTCACATAAATAATATTTGTATAAAAGCAAACAAAAGACTGGCAATCTTAAATAAACTATCATTTAAAATTAACAGAAAGGTATTAGAACAGCTTTATTTTGCTTATGTCCGATCTATACTGGAATATGGCGACATTGTATTTGCAAACGCTGCTCAAAACGACTTATCTAAATTAGACAAAATCCACAAGCGAGCAGCAAAAATCGTGGCTGGTGGCATAAGAGGAGTCTCTTCGTGCAATCTGTTCAAAGAACTATCCTGGGAAACTCTATCTCAGCGCCGCGAAAACCGACGCATATTAATGTTCTCGGATATCGTGCACCATCGCTCACCCACATATTTACAAGATCTATTGCCGGGTAGTGTAAAAAGTAGAAGTGGTCACAGGTATAACCTACGAAACTCTGACCTCATGGATACTTTCTCCTGCAGAACCGAAACTTTTAAATCTTCTTTTTTTCCCGTACTCGACAATATTCTGGAACAATTTGGATGAAAATTTGAAAGCAATTGACGAGAGATCCATTTTAAATTCGAATCTTGCAAAAAAACGCGTAAATAAAAACAAATATTGTCTATTGGGTCCTCGAACAACTAACATTATTCTGGCACGCCTGCGGATGGGATGTAGCGAACTTCGAGTGCATTTAAATTGTTTACACGTCTCCGAATCTACTAAATGCTGTTGCGGCGAAGTTGAGACCTCGGAACATTTCTTTCTATCATGTACCTTGTACACCGCAGCCAGAAACGAGCTACAAGACTCAATGAACGGCCTAGGATTGATTTTTAACTGTACTGTAATACTTCACGGCAGTGAAGATCCTAACAACCTGGTCAACACAAATCTCATGGCTGCAGTGGACACGTTCCTACGGTCCAGTAACCGCTTTTCACTCCTTAACAGATAGTGTTTACCATTATTTCTTTCCATTCTTCCCGATCTGAACCCCACACCTCGTCACGCCACCGCCAACCTCTATCAGGCGGTCTATGAGTCTGTCTGTGTGTGCCTGTCTGATGATCCGCTCTTGTTTATAAATCAACATGATAAACATCGCCTCCTCGAGAGGAACCACAATGTATTACCTTTGGGTACTGTTCCAATTGAGAAATAAATATGTTTAAACTAATACACTATAAGATCCTGTCACTTTATTATCATAACGTGATGGTTAACCACCATATCCTGCCTTTATAAAACTGTATCCAGATATCATTCTACTATATCAAAGAGCAACATTCGGACATTATAATACCATTTAATGTCATATTCTGATATTCTGTTGTAAAATCATCTCGTTACAATACCATGCAATGCCATAACTTTATTACGAAATATATATATCATAATAGTCGAAATGTAATATCCTAATAATCAAATGCCTATTCCATGATATAAAGCATATTGGAAATCTCAGAGCATAGACAGAAGTAAGTATTTGAAAGAGCAATGCTACTGGACGAAGATGTCATGTACATGTAATGTGTAAGGCGCAAGTCCTTATCATCTGATTGATTTTTTTCTAGAAATCCTCCCTTCAACGTCACCTAATGTCACAGCCAGCACGGAGCATCAATCCAATTCTGTTTAATTTTTGGTCTATCGTCGAAGACGGTCAGCCAATATTGAGACAGCATTGGATGAATGCCTCGTGTTATCTGGGATAAACTCCATTATGAAACAGAGCATATTATGCCGTACAGGAGCGTGTGGAAGCTACAGACTGGGAATGGAATTTATCTCATGGTCGTTTGTCACCAACTCAAACTGAAAGAGCAGTTGCTCAAGAAAGAGTTCTAAATATAGTTGCGGGTGCAGAGTGGCTTGTTCAAAGAGGGGAAAATCTCGCAAAGCTAGACTATATTGTACAACGATGTGCTGTTTTTGTATCGGCCAAACATGTAGAAA
The DNA here is from genome assembly GCA_964017125.1 of Flabesymbios commensalis. Lineage (NCBI taxonomy): Eukaryota > Metazoa > Annelida > Polychaeta > Terebellida > Flabelligeridae > Flabesymbios > Flabesymbios commensalis. The sequence continues at coordinate 37,487,244 of OZ024914.1, read as the reverse complement.
CTAAAAATTTAGATGATTGAAGCGCAGGCCAAAGCCGAAACAGTTATGATAAACATAATTCCTATTTTATGACCTACTGACAGCGCTGACAGAAATACAATAAGACTGAGATTTTGATCTGTCTAATCATGTTCATTCATGTTCCTTTTCTAATAAAAAAAAATAATCTGACCCTTATCACCATAATTTAGGGATGTAATTTTAAAAATTATTACTACGTTCGATGTGTTTTATTGATGTGTCTTATATTAAAATGGATACACACAGACTACATCTGCAATGTTGACATTAACCGTTTCATTTATTTGAAGCAGGTTTTGCTGACGCTATCGCTGCCTCAAATTATTCAAAAATACCAGTACCTTTTAAATAAGACTTGTTGCTGTTTCTGATCAATTATTTACCAGAGATTAATTTGTTAACTTGACAAAGATCGATGTATATTCCCAGTGGAAAAGCAGTTCGAGAACACTCAAAAAAGCATAACCCGCCATGGTAAAATTAACTACCATTTGGGATTTATGTCGATAAACTCAATATAATAAAATATCTAAATAAGTACTAGACTCCTTGGGTTCGGCTGAAAAATACATTTTAGTTTCAACAACGAGATAGTTATCGCATATTTTTTTCCAGGAGATCGCTTAACAAAATACTATGGCGGCCATCTTGGATTTGTGCTATTAAGAAAAGTACTGATATTATCTCCGATCTTCTGGATAACCTCCTTGTACTTTAAAACATAGGTAGATACACCAAAATCATTGTTTTACCTGCAAAAGTGAGGAATTGGGATATACCTCTGGTTTACTTTCAAAAAATGGCGTTTCATGGTGTTACATATAATTAACTTTTATAAGGGATTTCTGTTCATAAATTAAATATAATAAAATATTGGTGATCTAAATAAGTGATAGATGCCATGGGCTTGGCTAAAAATACAGTTTAGGTTCAACAACGAGATAGCTACCTTATGTCTTCGATTTTTTTAAGAGATCGCCTAACAATATGGCGGCCATCATGGTGTTTGGTGATGAGAAAAGTACAGATATCATTTCAGATCATCTGGATGAACTCTTTGTGCCTTAAAACATAAGTAGAGACACCTAAATAGTTTTTCTAACTGGAAAAGTGAGGAAATAGGAAATACCCATGTTTTTTTCGAAAATGGCGTTACATGGTGAAGGCCATCTTGAATTAAAAAAAATGCACAAGGGGGGTTTTGAGGGACTCTTCGGCATTCGTCTGAGGAGATGTCCAGATATCATTCCTAAAAAAAACAGCTTTCTGCAATTTTATCCCAGGTTCAATCCTAATGCTCTTGTACTATAAGCTATATATATTTTTTGAACCAATTAGCCTAAAAACATGTGTACACTTTTCCTCATGATTCTGTCGTGATAAACTCATTTTTTGAGTCAGATTAGGCTTACTATTTTGACCTATTACATCAGATATAATCCATTATGGTTAATGGTGGCTCAAACTAGAGTACTGGAATGGTTGCTGGTAGGTAATTTTATTTTTTTTGCCCGAACACACTCATTAGGTATCTGTTCCGCCTGTTGCATGCTGTACTATACATATATGGAAGCACTAGTCTACAGTGATAATCCAAGGGCAGCAGCAACATCCACGTGTCTGGTAGGGTGTCTGGCTATAATCTTCGGGGGGATTACCAGCGGTGTACCCTGGTTCATCTGCTGAACAGCGGTGCCAATGCAGCTCTCGCATCAATGCAGGCCCTGATGTTAGCCCCGTTTTTTTTTATGTGCGGTGCGCACATTAGAAAAATTTCATTTAGGGGATGTGTTTATGTTTTAATTTTTATAATCGCCAACATTAATTTTAAAAACATTTTTTCAAGAAATAACACAAACACATATTGGAGTCATTTATGATCGACACTGAACCGGCATTGGTCATATTCTCATGATATTTTTACACTCTTTTAAAATTCATGTTTGTTTTTGTCGAAAAGTGATGCTAGGCATTGTATATTTCTACTGTTATATATTTGTTGTGACACAGACATTGTTTTGTGATTTTCATAATAATGGTTGTTGGGCTCGCTACATTTTGGTGTCAGAGGCACTCATATTATTATCAAACGTTTGTATCTGAACATACATTATTTTAGTCTGAATTGCCACTTAAATGGCCATGCTATACTGGCCGAAGAGTGACGTAAAAAACCTTTCTAACTTCTTACTTACTTGATGACGGTCCAGATAACATATATCTCAGATCTGTCGTTCAATACTAGCGATTGTTACTACTATCACATTCGGAACATACATCTCCTGTGTTGGTCCTTGATATCTGAAACAAATCTAAAACCACTGACACTTTACAGGATACTAGTAAGCTAGACTATTGCAACTGTACCTCGTCTATAATATCACAAGTCTATAAATAAAGAGGCTCCAGGTAGTTCGAAACTATCTGGCTTGATTAGTGAGATGCTCTCCTTGTTTTTTAGAACAACTCCTCTGTTAAATTCGTCACATTGGCTTGTGACGTCCTGGAGAATGAAATTTAAGATAAATACGTTTAGTTACCTTTAAAGTCTTATGCAACAATAAGCCCATTAACGCCTCCCCACCGCCCTGCTTCCCAATCACCCTCTAACGCCTCTCCATCACCATTTGAAACCTTCCCATCGTCGTTAAACGCTTCCTCGTCGCCCTTTAATGCCTCCTGGCACATTTTACCGCACCCTATCTCCCTTTAACGCCCTTAGTCGCCCTTTAACGCCTCCCCTTACCTTTAAACGCCTCTCTGTCGCCCTTTGTTGACTTTTCATCGCTTATTAACGCCTCTCCATCGCTTTTTAGCCCCCCCCCCCCCATTGTCATTTAAAACCTTTCCGTCCCCCTTTACTGCCTCTTCGTCGCCATTTAACGCCTCTTTGTCACCCTTTGGCATTGCTTGATTGCTCTTCAGCGACCTTCTGTTGCCCTTTAAAGCCTCTCCATCGTCCTTTATTGCCTTCCCACGACCTTTCAATGCACTCCGTAGCACTTTAATTACTTGTGTTTGCATTTTATGAATCTACATCAGCCTTTAATGCCTCTTCGTTGCAATTGAAGGCCTTCTCATTGTACTTTAACCCCTCTCAGTCTCCCCATTCGTTGCCATTTAAGACCTCCCATATTCCTCTTGCTGCTCTTTCATCCCTACCCACTGCCATCTAACTCCCACCGTCGACTTCTAGCGCCTTACCATCGACCTCCAAAGGTTTTTGTTGCCTTTTAACGCATTGCCGCCAACCTGTAATGCTTTGTTGTTTCCATTCAGCGTCACTCCATTATCCTTTGATGCTCCCCTTCACCCTTTAATGCATTCCCACTTTAAGCCTCCACATCGCCATTTAACACGTTTTCATCACCTTTTTGACGCCTTTAAACAACTTGTTATCACTTTTTAGCGCCTCATTATCGCTCTTTAACGCATTCCCATCATCATTTAGCACCTCTGTATCACCTTTTGGCGTTCCTCGTTGCCCTTCACGCTTCTCCATCACACTTGTATGTCTCCCATCATCCTTTAATGCCTCCCCATAATCCATTAACGCATTCCCATCGTTATTTAATGCTTCCTCGTTTGCCTTTATTGCTTCCCCACCACATTTTAATGCACACTGTTTTTCTTCAACGACTCTTCGCCATACTTTATTTCTTCCTGTTGCCCTTTAATGCCTCTTCATGCCTCTTAGGGCTTCTTCGTCGCACTTTAGTGCCGCTCCATGGTCCTTTAGCGTCTCTCCGTCACTTTTTGTATGCCTCTCCATCATCCTTTCCCGCTTTTCTGTCACCCATATACGTCTCCCCATCGCTTATCAACGCTTGAATTTCTGCTTTAAATCACTCAAATAATACGAGAAGAGGATTTTACATTCAAAGTCACACGAAAAAGAGGCATTAGACCTACCCTTGTTCCTGGCTTTAATAAATGCTGAAAATCAAATTTTCACCTACTCGACTTTGGAATTGACACTTTGTACTTGAAGATGACCTTTGTTTAATCATCAAAATATTACCAGCAATAAATTATTCAGTCAACATCGCATCAAAAAGAAGTATTATATGTGTTTGTTAGAAATAATATTTTTACATTTCGCAAATTTGTTCTTAGCTTTATTCAATGTTAAAATCTATACTTTGCCTAGTGGAAAAAGAGGTCTTACACAGTAATGTTTAATGCTGCATTTGATAAAAATAATATTTTTGTTTACTTGACCTTGAAATTGACCTTTTGACCTTGAAATTGATCTTAAATCATGAAAATATAAGATAATGATTTCCAGTCAAAATGACACGAAAAAGAGGTATTACACTTGTTCCTACCTTTATTTGTTGAAGGATCATATTTGACCTTGAAATAGACCTTTGACCCGGAATGTTCAAAGATGATAAAATGTTTTGTTCATACTTATCATATGTAGACTTAAGAATAATATATTTGACTTTCCTAATGTCGAAAACATATTATTCAATAACAAAATCTTTGAAATCGACCAATTTAATGATATTCTGTGGTAAGTTATGTATTTTGCCTGCCATTTTGGAGTAGTGCCACTAAAAAAATGTTCCAAAACATGCCAACTTGGCATGCGGCTGTTTTGTGACTAAAAGATCCTATTATAATAATAATAGCATAATAATAATAACTTCATTTCAAGAGAGTAAAAATACATAATACAGGTTAACGAACAAGTAATGGTGCATACCCACTGAGCAATGCTCATCCACCGTGGGGTCCTCACGTTTTTACACATTCTAAATAGCATGAACAATATGGCATAGCAAAGATAAAAACAAGAAAGGTAAAACACAGAGACAGAGAAAGAGAAAGTAAAGTGATGGAGATAGAGAAAGTGATAGAGTAAGATATTGTGATAGAGAAAAAGACTGTGATCGAGATGGAGAATGTGATAGAGAAATAGAGTGTGAAAGAGAAGGGACAGAGACAGAGGCAAGGATAGGGACAGAGACAGATACATAGGCAGAGAGAGAGAGAGAGAGAGAGAGAGAGAGAGAGAGAGAGAGAGAGAGAGAGAGAGAGAGAGAGAGAGAGAGAGAGATAGGCAGAGACAGGGATAGGGACAGTGAAAAAGACAGAGAGACAGATACAGGGAAAGAGAGACAGAGACAGGGACGGAAACAGAGAGACAGAGGCAGGGGCAGAGCCAGGTACAGAGACATAGACAGAGGCAGAGACAGATACAAAGGCAGAGACAGGGTCAGAGCCAGTGACAGAGAGACAGAGACAGGGACAGTGGCAGAGACAGAGAGACAGGGGCAGGAACAGAGGCATAGAAAGACACAGAGACAGGGACAGAGAGACAGAGACAGAGAGACATAGACAGAGACAGAGATACAGAGAAAGAGGCAGTGACAGGGACAGAGACAACGAGACAGAGGCAGAGAAACATAGACAGAGAGGCAGAGACAGGGACAGATACAGAGGCAGAGACAGATGCAGAGTCAGGGACAGGGATAGAGATAGATACATAGACAGAGAGACAGAGGCAGCGACAGTGACAGGGCCAGAGACAGATTCAGAGAGACGGGGACAGAGAAACAGAGACATGGACGGGGAAAGAGACAGAAACAGAGAGACAGAGCCAGAGATAGAGGCAGAGACAGTAGTCCAGGAACATTAGCCTGATAATACACTACAGGGTGGAATAAATTCGTAACAAGCTGAATTTTTCAGGATCCACTCAGAAAATAGTCCTGAAAAACATATTAAAAGTCCCCAAAAATCCGAGTTCGGGAAAGTACTGAAATTCAAGATGGCCTTCAAAAGGCAGTTTTGAATGAGCAAAACTTGTTAAATACATGCATATTTTTATGTGCATGGTCTCATTGGTGACACAAAGTATGCTAATGAATGCATGTTTGTCGGTGCGAATGTGGAAGAAATAATATAACTATCTTTTATTTGTTTTAGGTAGGTTAAAATAGTATAAAAAATTCAATTTTTGTTTGAAAAAAATCAGAATATTCAATAATTTTCTAGATTTATGTTGACCTGACAAAAATATTTTTTATCAATCAAACGGGTTTGGAGGGTCACTGTTGTGCTGAGACCGGCTAAAGTAGGTTCGAATAAAATCTTGTGAATGTTTAACAAATCTGAAGTGAAATAGAACGCTAAGACGACTGGTCCTTATGCATATTACACATCCCATCGACAACAAAATATCTAAAAGGGAAGTACACAAACACATTAAATTATTTAAAATTAAATTAACCCATTATTAACAGTAGATTATATTTAAGGCAGCAATTATTTTCATTTATCTTAATAGATTTACCAACATCTTTAATACAAGGCTGTTCACACAACAGGATAACAACCTTTAGTTGCAGGCTTCTACGTATGGGCTGAAATAATTTGATCTCACGCTCTGCGCTTCATCTGTTATCTCTGCGTAAGTCTACCTACATTGTATCTCACACCCTATCCATTGATGTACGAATCTAAAAGGTTGATACTTTTTTAAAGCAGATATAGGCCTACAAATATTTCAAAAAATATAGACAATCTATAATGTTATGTTGTGTCCTTTTCCATATTTCAATAAAATATGAAGCCCAATATTACTACTTTTTAAAAAGGATTGTTCTGAAAAACAATACAGTAGAATCTTCTATGACCAGCCACCCTTTGGCCAGAGGAAAAGTGACCATTCAAGACAGGTGGCTGTTCATAGGAGGTTTATTCAGTGGCGGATCCAGAAGCACACCCCCCCCCCCCGTTTATGGTACCAAAAAAAAAAAACGCCCACATTTGGGCCGAAATATGCTGTAGAATGCATCATTTGAAGCCTTAGGTGTCACTGGAGCATTTAAAACGGTGGGTTTGTATAAAATATTGTAAAATGTCACTTCCTGGTCTCGCCACTGTCATTCTTATACAGAATGTCATTTTGTGGTGTGGACAAGCGGGTTACCCGGCATGACCGGGCCGCCTTACTTCGCCGGTAGCACTGACCGCCATTTTATATCCACAGCCAGCTGTGGATATACGTCACTCATACCGCCTACCGAAAAACTCTGATGCCATGGAATTGAAACAAATATTCAAAATGCCTATAAAAACTTGGGCATTTTCAGCAGGCGTAAACTTGTGATCTTTTTGAACTAATACATATAAAAATGGAGGTCTCTGTGTCAGAGCCTTGCGATGTCATCAGGGTTCAAGCGGGTTAGCTCCCCATAATAGTGGCTGCTCTTTCTACTACATAGGCTTATACAGGGAATGATACGCCATGCAAGTGTTTTTCGACGTATTCAAGTAGTAGGTGTTAGCCTCTCACCAGTATACTTTTCATTATCATTGTAAAGACACTATATTACGATAAATTTACAAGAACATGTTTAATACACATCTGATAGGATTATTTGTGGAAAGTAAAGGAGGCATCGAATTCAATATATCATTATTATGTTATATTTATTTTATTTTTATTTATGTGCAGGCTATAAGTAGATGTGTCAATATATAGTGCTTTGATTAAAAAGTAATATAGTTAGAGACACGTATTTTTGTAAATCTCGTTTATTCAGTGGGTTGATCACAATTTTTAAACCATTATCCTTGACAAACAGATCAGAACCAGTTAAGTTTCTGGAGATTTACATGGATGTAAACGAGGAGCCGCCCCATGACCGCTGAACATCGTAGGGTCGAGCTTTGATCCGTATTCAGTTGCTTCTAGGCAATACAAATATATTTTGGTAAACGTTAGGCTTATAAGCTGTTCATTTCCCACAGATAATAAAATTATTATTGTTACTACATCCATTATTATCAATTTACAATTGTGAAAGAAAACGGAACTACAATGATGAAAATGTTATACTATTTAAAATATTGGCCTATACAGTAGTTTAGTTTTACGATAGATTGTATTATTTACTTATATTATATAGGTTCTAAAGCTTTTTCAGATATTTTGGATCAGTTATCATATTTATCATGTCGGAGAATTACTTATGGTAGTACACTGAAAAAACTATTTGTTGTTCTGCAAAATCAATTTTTTTTGTGTAAATTTGTTACATGATACATGTATCATATGACCGAGAAATCATAGACCCATATATTCCAATTTAATAATTTATTTTAATTACTATTTCTACAAAAGAAAATACTTCGATCACACATTTAAAAAATGTTGAGAGTAAAATACTAGCTGTGACAGCCATCTAACGTCTCAACTCTGTTATAAATGTTTGTTTGTATTCGGCGGCCAGTTTGGATTGATGTATTTTGCAAATGCCACAGGTGGTATTCACGGTTACTTTCAATATGTTGATTTTGCTGGCAATAGTAATAATTGTCAAATTAAAGGTTTGTAAGAAATTATAAACTTTGCAATATTTAATATCATTTTTTAACAAAACATGGGCTATTTATCGACATATTGTGTCATTAAACATGTTAAAACAAAATCCATTGTTTCTTCTTTTTATAACATTCATACTAAGATATTATATGAGTTATTTGGTATGGTCTGGCCACAAATAAAACGGTGCAAATGAAAAATAAGGCTGTATTCAGTCCATTTCGCTTATCCAAAACTGGATTCTGGCGGCCATCCTGAATTTTGATACTTTCCCGAACTGGGATTCTTGGGGACTTTAAATATGTTTTTTTCAGGACTGTATTCCGAGTAGTTCCTGAAAAAATCAGCTTGTTAAGAATTTATTCCACCTCAAAACCTAATGTTCCTGGGTAGCGTTTCACTAAGCGATCTTTAAGGCAAAAACGATCTTTAAAACGCCAAATCCTCCTTAAATAAAGATTTATCCTTAATTAAAGACTTGACTGTTTCACGAACGATCTTTAAGGAGTGATCTTTAAGTGACCCGTTTCACTAAAGATTTTTAAGGCGAAATCTTTAGTTATAAAGACGAGATTTAAAGAGTGGTCGGGGGCACTCTTTAAACAGTTAAAGACGATGGTTAACATATGTTTATTCATGAATTTGACTCTGTATTTTATCATTTCCGTAGAAAACGACAGCGCATCAATGATAAAAGTTGTAGGCCTAATCAGATGTTATATTTTTTCTTGAATTAATTATTCGTTTTACTCACAGTTTCGCTGATTATCTACAACATTGATGTAGGCTACTCTAGGCCTACTGATTATACCTATTCAACTCTAGAATAAATGTCTATAGCTATCTGGAATATTTGATTCTAACCTAACCTAAACAAAACCTTGGTTATGTGGCGGTAGCTGGTAGATATATAAGCCTAGTATTCCTACCCAGACATTGTACAAGTTTCGTGTGTCTACAATAATGTGTAGTCTAAGCATAGCCTATATGGTGAGGTATGTGCTGGTAGGTGAAATATACCATAGGCCCTATATCTCATACAGGCAGGCGATCGACATGCTTGGTTGCCTTTCTCCCAGAGGCTATAGGCCTACACTATAGGCCTAGGCAAATTACATTATAGGGGTGGCGCATTGTAAAGTTAGGCTGACATAACGTATGCCTATGATTGAATTTATAATTTCACCAGGTAGGCGACGATAGGCCTACCTTCATATTTACCAATAGGCCTACCTAGCTGTTTTCTTGTCCTGTCACGGTCTGACGCACGGTCCAACGAGATTGATATAAATTTACTGTTCTTCAACTTGATCTGAATATAATTAGGCCTAGAGTGTAGAAATTACGTTATTTATTATTATATTTTATATATCCTTAATATTATTATCTCAAAAAACTTGACTGACTTAATTACATTTAAAAACAAAGAACCTAGGCCTATTGGTAGTGGTTCATTATTCTATGGTAGACTACACGTGCTCCGGTGAATGTTTACAAAACAATGATGTCATGCAGCTGTCGTCAGATTGGTCAAAAACAACGGATGTTGTGGTGTATCCTGTGATATGATGATCGTGCATAAATTATTTGGCACATTGCGATAAAGATTAAGATATAAGGTAAAGATCGCGTTAGTGAAACAGTCAGACAGAAATATCTTTAGAACACTGCATGATCTTTAGTCTAAGGATATTCTTGCCTAAAGATCAGTGAATGTTAGTGAAACGGGCCCCTGGACTACAGAGAGAGAGAGATAGAGTCTCTTTCACTTTCTCTCTCTTTCTCTCTCTATCCCTTTCTCTATCTTTTTCTCTGTCTCTGTGTTTTACCTTTCTTGTCCTTATCTTTCTTGAAAATCATGTTGGTTTTAGCTACTTCAGAAACAATGTCACCGTCCAAATTCACCAGCACTTCAGTGGTAGTTCCTTCTTAACTCACTAGCACTTTAGTAGTAGTTCTAGTTATTATTGTTAGTAAGGTCTCAAGACCCTAAATGCTTAGAAGAGTGCGTCATAAATTACTACTTCATTTGGTTGTTTTCGCTTCAGGTGAATTAACAAATATACAGGAGTGTTGCTTTCATGTGGATTATTTGCAAGGACACGTTATTTTCGTGCTGCGTGTTATAAGGTATAGAGATTTTCGGATGGATACATGCGTGGGTGACAAGGATTGTTGTGTAAGAATATAATCAGGGAGGTCATAATTATGCGCAGTCATGTCATGTGACACGACCTCAACCTTCTCACACAGACAGTGTCGGGATATCTTACACACCGATGAAATAATTCCTGCCAAGACTACTGTGTCATCAGGCTGTGACTCCCGCCGCCGGCCTCTAAAAAATACGTTTTTCTAACAGAAATGTCACAATGCATCCAACTATACAGTGTTGCGTTCTCAAATTCTACCAGGCCTTCCAACATACGACTGAAAACCGGCTTTAAAATGCCATAGCTCTGTCAATATCCTAGCTAAAGCTAGAAAAGTGATACCTAGCTATGTGTCCAGCAGGATAAATGTCTCCAAATATGAAGTCGATCGGTTCAAAACTGTGGTCTAGAGGATAGAAAGACTGCATCATCAGAAGCACAGTTTATGAGATACGACCATTTGAAGAAACGGTCCTTTTTCGTCTCAGACGCACCGTTTTCGAGATATGACAAATTAAAGTTTTTGTAATGTATTGTCAGTGGGGTTTTTGTGACCCTGAACCCCGCCGTACAGAGACGCTATTGGTCGCTTAAAAAAGCTATAGCACCCTACCTGATTACCCAAAGACCATGCTGGTTAAGTTTCAAGTCGATCACGTCAAAATTCAATGAGAAAAACGGCCGTAGAATTATAATAAAAAGAAAGAAAGAATTTACTTGAAAAACAATAGTTTGGACGAATGTACGTCCAAACTAATTTATATACGGTAATACAACATAGTAATGATATATGAGCTGAACAACATCAAAAGTACAAAAGCGCACATATATTAATCTTTAGAAGAGTCATATGTAATACATATTATTTGATAATGCATATAAATGATAAAATATAATATAATTAACAATATATACTTATATAATACAATAAAATAATTTACATTATAATTTATAAATGAGATTACAAATGATAAAAAACAATAAACAAATGATCAATAAGCACAGTAGTAGACATGTAGTTGAAATAGTGAAGTATGGTGATGTTCTTGATTTTTAAGAACAAAATAATATATTATAATAGATTATATTTTGCATGATCAATAGAGAATTAAAAAATTATAGGTAGGCCATTGGCTGACTTACCAGAACCAATAAAACATTGTATAAATGTCTCAAAACAAGGTTCAGTCTAAATAGTTCAGGCAATGGTTATATTCTAAGAGGTGGTAAAATAGTTAATAGTGAACAGTGACAAATACGTTTTCTTCACAATTACATGTAAAATGTTGGTATAAACATAGTTACAAAATATTAGCAAAGAGTAAGGTATAATAGTATATATAGAAAAGGTCCTGAATTATAACAACACTCATAATTATAATGATAAACATTACAATATTATAACATGTCTAACGATCAGTGAAAAGCCGCAGAAATGAAATTAAAACCCGATATAATTTTATTATTTATATGTAAACAGTCAACTCTATTGAGGACATCATAGTCAGGGGGCCAGGAGCTGAACCTGGAAAGTGGGTCCAAAGTTTTTTTCTCAATGTTTTCATATTATATAGGTATTGCACTCTATGAAACCGCGTGATGGCATTCTCACAGCATTGAGCATTTTTAAATAACGCGTTTTACATTTTTTCGCCTATCGCGGTACAAAATAGTGGTTTTAGGTGATCGGGAAAAAAAGAAAATCCCTGTATATATTCACATAACTGATAGCTATTAGTTTGATTGCTTGTATATTGATGTATATTAATAATAAATATCATTGGGTCAAAGGTCAAGGCTATAATTCAAGGTCAAAGGTCAATAATTCAGGTCCATTATGCCTAATTCAGTATCGTTTGTATATTACACCCTCCACATTTTTATATGTTTATATAGCTGAACCTGCTTTCATTGTCTTATAATTTAGGTTTTTGTTATAAAGTTCCATGCATCTTGATAAACTAGATAACCTGTCGCTCACCTATTCTCGTTCCTCTAGGCCCCACTCCTAATGTGGCCTATTTTACCGTATCCATTTGCTGCGATGAAATATAATGGTAACATTATATGGCTTGAATTGTGTAGCAATGGATTATACGTTGCCATTCTATTGTATGGGCCAGTCAACATGATTCACTAACCCAATGTTGGTCATCATCTGCGACGCTGTCACACCATGAAATCACCATTAATGCGCTGCATTGGCTCAACGCCTCCCCAATGTTTAGATGCCCGGCCGTTATTGAGACACTCAGAAAAAAATTGTGAGCCTTAATAAGGTAAATTTAAATGCCAATTAGCTAGCCTCTGTGTCAGGCATATGCCTAAATTAAATTATAAATTTTTAATTTAATTTTTTTTCAAAAAAATATAAATTTTGTTCATCAATGACAATGCGGTTTGCATTTAACTATGACGTAACTATGTTCCATTCTTGTGGTATGAAAGTTTAAGAGATGAATAAATAATTCATGATTTTTTCTTTTTTTATAGTTCCAATATCACAGCATATCTATATCTGACTATATGGATACATCAATTATCAATAATGTGGTGTAATAATTCAGAGGTTGCTGTAAACTATCAAAATTGCACGTAATCGTGTTTTAAAAAAAATTCTTTGTCTTAAACAAGTTGAATAATCAGCAATGACACCACCGCCTTTGCCATCATTTTGTTATTTGCTATATATAATATTAAAATTGCTACTACCTTACTGTTCATTGTTTGTTTCATCATCTTTTTTAATGTGGTACTAGTATACATCATATTCTGATACAAGACGATGTATTCCTGCTTAGCTGCTTCCATGTCTCATCCAAATACTAATGGATCTAACTGGCTCAGGGCATTATCAGGGCATTATTCACCTGAAAGGTTGTAAATGTTATATTTTCAAATGCTCCTTCAAGGCTTTCTTAGTTGATGGCAATCAACATAATTATGAACAGGTTGTGCTCCCCCGGCCGACTTACTAACCACAGAATAAGTTCCTTACTACATCAACTGATCAAGCTAGAGATCATTAATAGCCCCAAGAAGCCTTGTTGGATGATATTCAACATGATTCCATTACCAATGCATTCAGCCATAGCATCACATCGAGATAAGAAGGGTCCTGGCAGCAGGTTTGAAATGAGGTCAGAATATTCGGCAGTGACCAAGACCAGTTTGTTTGTGGCCAAGATCACCTTTGTGGTTTTTTAAGTGACTGTGATGGCGTATTTAATGGTCAAGTTTACTTCTGCAGTGACCGAGATCACTTTTTTCAAGGGCTGACATAAGATTGTTAGTGGCCAAGATCACTTTTATAGCGGCTGAGAAACTATTAAAGTGGCTGTGATCACTTCTTCAGAGCCAAGATCACTTTGTAGTGGCTTAGATATTTTTTTCAGTGGCTGACACCAATTTGTTTGTGGCCAAGATCTCCTTTGTAATGGCTGAGGTAACCTTTAAAGAGGCTGTGATCACTTCTTCTTTGGCCAAGATCACTGTTGTAGTGGCTGAGATAACATTTAATGCGGCTGTGATCACTCCTTCAGTGGTCAAGATCACCTTTCTAGTGGCTTAAATAATTTTCAAAGTGGCTGTGACCACTTCTTCAGTGGCCAAGATCACTTTTGTAGAGGCTGAGATAACTTTTGAAGTCGCTGTGATCACTAAATCTTCTTCAGTGGCCAAGGTCACTTTTGTAGCGGCTGAGATAGTTTTTAAAGTGGTTGAGATCACTTCTTCAGTGGCCAAGATCACTTTTGTGGACGCTGAGATAACATTTAAAGTTTCTGTGATCACTTCTTCAGTGCTCAAGATCATTTTTGAAAAATGGCTCCATAGAATGTAAAAATAATAACAAAAATCTGTACCTTATAAAGTTAACATGAGAGAGAAGTCCTGCTGGTATTCACTAAAAAACGTTGTAAATTGTTCAAATGGAGAGATAAAATAAAAACTTAGCGCTGTGTTGTACATTTTCGTATTTAACAGAAATACAATGTTATGCATCCACGTTAAAGCCTTTGATAGTAACTTTCAACTGATATCAAAGATGCTGGTACATTGTTTAAATTTTGGAACTCATTGGGCAAAAATATGAGACACAGTCTATTTTCCTGAGCCGAAAGAAAAGTGCTCAAATTTTACGTCCAACAAAAAAAGTGTGTAATATGTTGAAATAGCTAATTATTTTTTACTTCCAAATGGGTTTATTTTAAGTCAACAATAGTTTTAGAACATGTTTGAATCAAAACTAAACATATATACCATACAAAAATCGTCTAAGAGAAAACTATTTTGACTATTTAAAGTAATAAAAATAGGTGAAATTAAGGGTTAAAATACCAACTTAAAGCTTGTGCATTTTTCAAAAATCGGACAGAAAATATGTTACATCCACGGGAAAGCCTGTTCCAGTAGCTTTCTGTTGGTATCAAATATATTGATATAGCTTCATTACTCAGTGAGCGAAAATGTTTCATACGCTAGTTTTTTTCCAAATCGGAAAAAATCGCGCATAGGTCATGTACACCTTTGGCCATATTTCAGTAAAGCAGCTACAGTGACCCGTACAGGTTGATTCTGGCCCCTGAATAGTCCAACTTTGTGAAAATAGTGGCCTAAATTCCCATTCCGTGTGACACCTTACCCCCAGCCACGTCTGGTCTAATAATCCTGCTGAAGGATAAACAAACAGACAAACCATCCCGACTAAAAACATAACCTTATGGCGGAGGTAATAAACCACACAATGATTTCTTTCAAGAAAATGTATAAATCTATAACAAATATTTCGATGTTAAGTGTTAACATCATTGGATGACGTAATATATATAACATTTTAGAACGTATGGCCACAATAACACATTATATTATCTCGTCGATATATATATAAATAATAATTATTGCGGTACAAATGTTTTATAGTTGCTTTGCGATATCACATTGAGGTTTGTAATGAAATTCCCTTCATTTTGATATGTCACACGCTTATATTATTTTAAAATTTGATAACTGGTAATTGGGTTTATGCAAGACCTTGGGGTCAAAGGGTTCACATAACTCAAAACTTCTGGTTCAATCAATTTATACAATTATGAAATCACTTTTGCTAATATTGAATACATACTAGTTCAAATAATGGCAAATATAGATTGGGTTAGTGCTTTATATAAATATTTATATTTTTCGAACCGTGGGAAAGCATTATTTTGCATCCCGATTGACGTGATTTTATAAAACGTGTTATATAAAAATGCTCAATGTTGTGAGAATGCCATCATGCAGTTTCATGGACTACAATACCTATATAACATGAAAACACTTGGAAAAAAACTTTGGACCCCCTTTCCAGGTTCGCCCAAAAATATGCATTTGACCCCCTGACTATCAAGCGAAACACAAATTGACATATGACATTTCACATTTTCATTGGCTATATAAATGTACTATGTTAGAGTTGATGTGACATTTAATAATAATAATAAATAATAATAAATTTCTATAGCGCTTAAATCCTCGGTGAACTGAGCTCAGAGGCGCAACAAACATAATCGTAATCTGACTCATAATTCCAAAACCGTTTGCTTAACCGGACAACCGATGATTTCAGTCGTATCAGCCTGACCAAAAAATACTTTTTCAATTTATTATTGTTTTCGCAGAGTTTCTAAAGGGAGTTTATTTCAAAGTCTAGGTGCAGCAACAGAAAAGGCTCTGCTGTCTACCGCGCTTCTGACCCGTGAGACATTAAGCTGATCTAGATTACTGGAACAAAGTGTCCGTAGCTTTCGTGATGGCTGAAGCAGATTTTGAATATATACTGATTGTCCACTGGTCAGATCCTGGTAGGTCAGAAAACACACTTTAAATTTGATCCTGTAACAAACATGTCCCCAGTGCAAAGTTATGAGACAAAAACGAGAAAACTTTGTTACAACCCGCGCCAAACAATTGTGTACACCCTGCAGCTTTGATATCTCCTTTTCAGTGACGTTGAACAGGACAGAGTTACAATAGCCCAGCTTGCCACATCTCAACGAAGTTGCCATTGTTTTAGCAACAGATGGTGTTAAAAGCGCCTTATTCTACGCCTGTCACTTATAAGATAGTAGCAAGCGTGAGATATACCAGATTTATCGTATACCAAGGTTTGTATTGTACCAGACAAAGCATTTTTTACCAGGCTGATACAGCTATAAAGGTTTAAAGATGTGTGCACTATAAAGGTATGCGTACATCAGTTATTCCCCACAGAGATGTTTTGTCATTGTCTGTTATCTCCCTGCTACTTCCAGATTAGAGTTTGATTGTTTTAGAATCAGGCTGCGTTCATCAGAGTGTATACAGAAGGCCTACTCCCAGCTAAAACGTAGCATTGACCCGATGTTGTTTTCGAGTTGTGTCGGCGTCGAAGATGGCGTGCCAAAATTAGAACAGCATTGGGTCAATGGATGTGTTTGCTGGGCACAAGCTACACAGCTGTAACAAAGATTGAACCATTGTTGGGTCATTGTCTAGGACCCCGTCCCAACACTACAGCAGCATTGGGTCAATGTCTGCTGCGCGCCCGCATAACCTGACGTAACTGGTGAGCGGCACTGGCGCCCGCCAGGTGGACGTACGACAAATCGCAAAGCAATCCATAGACGTAGATATTACTGAATCAGATGACAGGTCATGAATTTGAAATAATTATTTCGCCATTGAAGTTGAAAAAGTGAATAATATAGTAGGCTATTGCTACTAATCTTAACTTAAACGATAGGATGAAGTTATGTCATGTTACAGTTATAGGCCTAGGCTATGATTTTTGTAATATCTAAATTGCGGTTCTCTAGTCTAGGCCTACTTTGACTGAAATGTTGGTATGATATAAAAATAAAATACCATGGCTAAAGTTGTATCTTCCTTCAGATCAGCCCACGGGTCAAAGGTCTTGTACATATCGCCCTTAAACCAGAGGTCTTCAGGCGATATGTACAAGACCCATTACCCTCTGGAGAATACAACTAGGTCGGGCTTAATATGAGGTCGATACAACTTTAGCCATGGCATAATATATTAAGCACTGTCAAAGACTATGCTAAGATTTCTAGTAGAAGGAGAAGGAGTTACTTCCTGTGCCAACAATCTTAATGGAAAACATATTTTAAAAAATTGACGCTGCACTTTAGATCAATTAATACAAATTCGGTCTTAACAGGGTTTAGCTTTCATTGATGACATCCAAGAAGACACGTCCTGAAGACATTTTGTAAGAATTTCCAAAGAAATATCGGGATTTTTTTAGCGAAAGAGATAAATATATCTGGGTATCGTCGGCGTAAAGTAGATATTTGACATGTCCCTGGATTACATTGCTAAGGGGGGGGGGGGGTGGTGTAGAGAGTAAATAAAAATGGGCCGAGGACAGATCCTTGGGAAACCCCACACATGACTTCGGCTGGACTGGATAAACAGTCCATTAGTTTCAAATTATGTTTACGATCTGACAGATAAGACACATTAACCACTCAAGGGCGATACCATACCAAGTTGACAAAAGAATTGTGAACTGCTGTCGTCCAGGGTGGCAGAAGCAGACGGATCTAACAGAGTAAGAGTGCAGTGACACTTCGGTCGTCAATATTCAAAATAATGTCCTTTCCAACTTTCAGTAAGGCCGTTTCAGTAGAAGAAAATGTATTGTATGCTGACTGATACTGATTTGATAGATCGTTTCTTTCAAGATGTGAACGAATTCGATTTCCTATTACTCTTTCAGTACAAAGTTTAGGTTTGACATCGGTCTGTAATTTTTCATGTCATCTCTTGCTAAAGATGTTTTTTTTTTCATGACATGTGATGTTTTAAAAATGTCTGGAAAAGCTCCTGAAATCAAAGATAAATTAGCCATTCGTGTGATTGGAACCAGCAAAGCATCTAAGCCGGATTTTACCAATTCATTAGGGATCTGATCAAGATCGCACGTTTTGCCAGGTGAATTTATAATTATTTGCCTCACTTCTTCAGCATTAGCCGGTTCAAAAATGGTCAAACGTGATTTAACCGTCGGAGATTTAATTTTAAATATTTAGAACGTCGTTGGTAAAATTCATACGTCTTTCTCGATTTTGTCCATGAAAAAAATCAAGAACGATTCAGAAAGAGATTTTATATCAGAAAAATCTGTGATGGATGGAGACTGTGGTCTGTGAAGAATATTGGTTGTAGTTTTCAAAAGTTTTCGTGGATTATCTGAGGTTTCCTTGATATATTCTGCTCGTCATTTTAGTACAAAGCCTTGCTGTACCTCGAGCTATCCGGGCATTATCACGTCCTTCGCCAAACGCAAAACTCGTTCTAACTCTTGAAGTCGCTTAGATAATTGAATTCCCATCGTCATCCACGTATTTATGGGTTCAGGCATAATTTTCTTAGTTATGATCGGCGCGTACTTATCTAAGAGATATCTCAGGACCGTGTGATATTGCTGATAAATTTCAGAACAGGTCAATCTCGGATGGCAAATAAAATCAGAAAGTTCAATGTAGGATCAAATCTGTAAGAGGTATACCTTTAAACACGTATGTATGAAAAACACTTCTTGACTGGATGAGATATAATTTTATAGCTTGCTTGACCAATGATACGATAAAGTACATTATAAAGCTATGATATACTGCATTTTTTATTATTTTTTATTAAGAGCAATATTCCAAGCATCGGCTTAATTCTAAAACACAATTATAATAATAGTTTATTATGTGTTCTCATAATTCAAAACGTCTCCAAACTGGGTGCAATTTAATTAAAACAAACTTTGTGTGCGCATCTCATTTCAAATGTTTCAAAATAAATATCGCCTTTTGTAGATTGACTAGCTCTTCAACTAATGAGATACACTACCCTTTTTAAATACAACCACCTTTATTTTATCTCCATTTACAAATAGTCGCCATTTAGTACACTAGTCATATAAACAGTCCAAATAGTCTTGAGGACCTTCTTTATTAGCTTATATCAACGTATACAAATAGATATAATTTAAAGTCACCATCTGTAACACATTCTACACACAAACAATCTTTAATATCATTAACAAATATAAAAATAAAAGTGATGATAAACTCTATTCTTGTCGAACCCCCAGAATACTCTTAAATGTTTTAGAAGTATTTCCCATATATATAAAAAATAAATCTATAAAAGCTTATAACCATGTGGCTGAGTATAAAGCTTATCATAAATATATTTGGAATGTATCGCGAATTGACCAATATAAGTTATCTCTACGAAATTATGAGTGCATTAAGATGATAGATCATTTGACATTAAATGTCACCTCCGATCGATCAAGTGATCATATATGTGAGCTCATTCAAAATCTGATCAATAATGCATCTTTTGGTATTCTCAAAAAAGTCAACATTAACACCAACAACAGCTCAGAAAAGCAAATGCCAACCAATGCCTGGTTAGATTCCGAATGTAATAAGCTTAGAAAAACTATAAATACTTATGCTAAACGAGCTAACCTAACAGACACAGATAACAACAATTACCACCATACCTTGTGCAACGACTACAAACGCATGATTAAACGAAAAAAAAAACGAAACTATAATACAAACTTGAAATTAAATCTTGAAAAGATGTGTAGTAATAATCATAAAGATTATTGGGGTTTCTGGAAACGTCTGCAACGTCAAAACCGACGCGATACAGCAATTAAATTACACCAATTTTATGATTGTTTTTAAAACAAAGTGTGCCACCTACGGGCCAAAACGCTGGTATGAAACTCAAAATTATTCAAAGAGGAATACCTATCGATACATATAAATATGACATATCCTATGACATTCTCAACGGTAAAATTCAAATGGACGAAGTAGAGAAAGCTCTAATTAAAATAAAAAAAAAGGTAAAGCATCGGGAATTGACGGGATTCCGATAGAGTGTTACTCTTCTGACATAAAATATTTTACACCTTTACTGACAACTTTATTTAATACCATTTTTGTTCCAGCAGATTTCCCAAAAAACTGGGCGCAGGGGTTGGTCTACCCAGTTCATAAAAAAGGAGATAAATCAGATGCACAAAACAACCGAAAAGTTTATCTGATTTCTTCTCTTGCTAAAGTTGAATCTGTACTAGAAGATATATTGTCATACAAAAACTTAGTGTGCTGTGACGATGATCCCCTACAAAGAGGCTTTAAAAAGGATTGTAAGACATCAGATAACTTATTTGTGTTGTACAATCTCGTTGAAACGCAAAAACCACGTAGAAAACCGCTCTACGTTTGTTATATAGATTTGACCAAAGCTTTCGATTATATAAAAATGGAATGGAAAGATTAGCAAGCCTATTAACAGCCGATATGGTGTTATGCAGGGAGGTGTATTAAGCCCCAAACTGTTTCTACAGGATCTCAGAATAGTCTTAAGATAGGAGACATATACCTTGCGTATCTCCTATTTGCAGACGACATAGTCCTCTTTTCAAAATTTGCGGAGAACCTACAGGCACAAATTGAATTATTTTATAAGTACTTTGAGATTTGGAATCTAATAATAAGCATCGCTAAAACAAAAAATGTGATATACAACCAAATATATGCCAAGCATTCTTTTTTCTTCACACTGGGCAAAAATGCCCTAGAAATAGTGGACAAATATAAATACTTAGTTCTTTGTTGTAGTAATAATAAAAATATATTTGTAAAAAAACATTCGTATCTGGCTGATAAAGCTCGGAAAGCAATTTTCACAATAAGAAATTACAGTCACAGCTTATGACACCTTACTCCTTAATTATCTTTAAGAGTATTTGAAGCGCAAATAGAACCCATATTGATGTATGGTAGCGAGGTACTATTTATTGGTAAAGAAATATCTGACTTTGAGATGGTTCATTTATCATTCTTAAAAAATATGCTGGGAGTCAAACAACAAACCACATCAGTTACTATTTATGGGGATACAGGAAATGTATCCCTTCTTTTTGAAACAACAAATTCTAGCGTTGTACAACTCACTGGCGTCTCTTGATTGTATTGGTGAAACTTATTGGTGCTCTCACATCAGGTCATTATTATTCCGAACAAACCACTGCGATGTTTAGAAAAATCACAGGGTCGAAAATGCCAATCGTCTCATCAAACAAGTTAAATTATGTTTGATTAATATATATAAAGCTGATTGGTCTAACAAAGCCCGAAACTCCTTAAAATTGCGAACTTACATAAAGTTTAAATTCGACCACTCGCTAGAAGAATATCTGTTTTACATGCCTGACACAAGGTGGATAAAGGCGCTATCAAGATTGAGAATGAGCTCACATATGCTAGAAATTGAACGAGGAAGGCATGTCAAGCCGCAAAAAATACCACTAGAACAGCGCACATGTCAGAGATGTACATTAAACTCTGTTGATGACGAAATTCATTTTTTAATTACTTGCTCTTACTTCGCTACGCAGAGAACTAGTTTACTTGCCGAAAGCAAACTACTCAACAGTGAATTTGACTCACTCTCAAACGACGACAAATTTATATATATTATGTCATCTACACATCGACCATTATTAATATGCTTAGCAAAATACACCTATAGCTGTTTTCAAACCTTAAGCGTGTCGCGTACCTCCGCTTTAAAAAACGATTGGGGCGCGGGGTGATCGGTGCGGCTGGTGATTCCTCTAATCATCCACTCATGAAATCATCCATGCTGTCGGGTGATCACCACTGTGGTATCAGCGACTGGTGCGGCTGGTGATTCCTCTAATCATCTTGGTGTTTCGAGCTGACGTCAGTCAATGCATTTTTTAGATTGTTTTTTAACATGGTAAATGTAACTAATGTTATTATTTTCTTCTTTATACATACTCTCACTCATTATGTAATTACTCGGTTTCTACGTTTTCCAGAGGGTTTTTATGCTATATGCAGTAGCTATTTTATCTCTGGTTTTGGTGCGGGAGACCTAAAAATATCATGCCAATGCTGTTTAACTGTAGGTTATTTTAAATAGTTCTCATGCATATTTTATTTACCCTGTGCTCGTTTTAGTATATAATGTCGTTTGATTTTAACATGTTTAAGTTAACTTACCATGCATATGTTACCGAACTAATCCTGTTGTGTATAGTCTTATACATATGTTCATTTTAATGACGCATAAGTCTGCATAGACACACCGTCGTCAATAAATATCTATCTATCTATCTATAACTTTTGATTTAACCTCATTATACATTCTCTTAATTATATTTTAAATGGTCCAACGTCCCAAGCTGCATAAGTTATACCACCTTTGTCGATAACCAAGTTAATTAAAATATATTGTCAATTGTCAATCTCTTTTCGCGAAAACCCTTTGCTCTTCAATCATTATTACATAAACTTCTGGCCAAAATGTCAGGCGAATATTTAAAACTCTTGTAAATAATTTACCAAAAAACACTTTAAAGATAAATACCTCTATAATAATGAGGTGCACCCTTGTTTCCGTTTTTATGAATTAGTATAGAGGTCTAATGACACCTTTTTGGAATATAACCACTCATAAGAATAACATTTAAAAAGCTGGTTTTCCACTGGCTTATAAATCACATCAGTAAATAAATTCATTGATGAGTACATCGCGCCCAGAATGTTCGCCATGTTTTAACTGTTTTATCGCTTTCATTACTCAACTGTCAGTGATGGGAACATTTATTTTGTCAGTTGAATAATCCAGTAAACCAGTAAGTCATATAAAGGAATAGATTATAATTATCATGATCAACAATAAAATGTACATCTGCCGTATTACCTTGCTTTTTAAAGTAAGTATAAAAATGATTTACATCCAAGCAATAGTTGTTAGTTGGTGTTCGACCTCTTAATAACTGCCAAAGACCACGCGCGTTTGATGTTTCAACGTTAATTAATTGTTGCGTTCTTGCTTGGTCAAATATTAAGCGACACTGTTTAGAACAGTATGCTGCATAGCCTGATATCTATTTCTTGCTTTCACAAGTTTTTTCCGCGAATCGTCAGATTTAGATATACGGTGTTGATGTAACATATTTTAAAAATCATTTGTTTGTAATCAAGTCTGGTTTGCCACGTCTAATTGAGTCAGTGGCTTTGATAGAAATTTTTTTTTCCGAAAAAGGGACCTGCATATTTGTTAATATATCAGGAAAGACACTCACCAAGTTATGTACATCATTTGAGCTTGAATCTGTATCAATTTGGGTGAATAATTCTAAAAAATTGCGCAGATATCTTCTGTGTTGAAACTGGATAAAAATTGCACTTTGTGCTCTTCACCCCACTAATATTTGAAATAATTTCTTAGTTGCATTAGGGCTAACATTGGTGGGTTTATTATTTTCATCGTGAATTGTGATTACAAATTCTACTAGACAATGATCTGAATAATCAGTTGGTGGAGAAACACAGAATAAGTGCAATAAATTAAAATCTTCTACCCTACATAATACATAATCAACAACACTTCAATATAGCCGTTTTATAGCATCATCAACTACACGTCCATTTAAAATTACAAAATTCAACAAGTAAAACACCATGTTCGTTAGTCGGTTTAGTATATTTCGATACTCTATCTGATATTAGCCATTTATCATTATCAACAATGTGATTTCAACACAATGGAGCAATCATCAAGTTGATATATATATATCTAGGCAATTAAGCTCACTAAGAATATTGGTATAATCTTTAAATCCAGGATTTAATTGAATCGATCACCACTTGTAACATTATACACTTCCTTTGTGCCTTACATCTCGTATTGTATTTATGTCCACTATATCTGCATATAGATTGCAAAAAGGGTCATACGATTGATAACTTTTTTTTATATTACGCTGCTCACACTTCAGTTTGAATAAGCTTCCCGATCTCTTTTCATTCATGTTCACAAGAAATAATCAAATCCTTACATACCTCACGAGCATCTTCAAACCGGCTCAAACCGATTGGAAAATTAAAAATGGTCTGTACTACAGTACTATATTCGTGAGTTAAGATTTAAAATACTATCAAATCTCAATTTAATCGTCTGTAGATTGTCCGTTTTTAATTTAATTTGGCTTCACACTTAAATTTATGTTGTAAAAATGTTAAAAATGTTACTATATAAAAAAGTTTGAACATGCTTAGAAGCACCGCCTGCACTGAAAGGGTTAACCTACATGGCGACAATGCTGGATTTATTTTGAATTGGATATTTTATTAATTCCCATTTGTGATTTAACATATTGAGTGCCAGTATGACGACTTAAGTCATCATAGTTTTGCTATACTTATAAAAACAATATCTGAGTTCGCCTAACTTGCTTAAACAGTTAGGCGGCCATCTTGGATTCCTGGTATTAAGAAAATATCTTATGTTATTCCTCAAGATCTGCATGGATCCGTCATGCCTTGAAACCTAGGCATATTCACCTATAGCTAATTATTATAACTGCAAAAGTGATTGATTGTGATATTATACCGCTCTTTTTTATAGATTGATGGCATTACTGTGATGGCGGCCATATTGCATTTACAAAAACACAAATGGGATTTGTAGGGACGTTTCGGCATTCGTCTTAGATACCCAAGTATAATTTCTGAACAGAATCAGCTACCTACCGCTTCATACAACAGAGTGAGGCTTCTGCATAATTTTCTAAACACACCTTTTCAAGCACGTTATAAATCATGCGTGTAACTTTGGATGAAACTGCACTGCTCTGCAAAAAAATGCAGCATCTGTTTACTTGTAAAGTAAACTGATACTTCCATTCGGCTTTGTACGACATCATAGCGATCATTCAAGTGGTGTGCCTAATAATCAATGGGTGGTAATGAGTGATCAGGCTAGGCGCTTGAAAACAATTACAAGAATCGTCTGCCCTGACAGAGATGAACTGGGTGCTGGAAGGATGGCAGTGGCCTGCACTTCGGGGGTTTAGATCGTAAATTATTAGGAAAAATAGCCGATTCACCAAAGTTGTATCATTTTTCTAATTAAAATAATGTTGGTTTAATTGATAACTTAATAAAATGTGTCTTTTTTCAAATGCAAATATATTACGACCTCGAATTTGAAATAAAAATAATAATATGCATGTATGCATGTACGAAAAATGTATGCTATATTTTCCCATTTTGGGGGATTAAATGTATAATGTGTTTATTTTTTATATTTCTTATGTAGGCTAAGTAATTCAATACATTTTATTAAAGATAGAAGCTTCACGTGTACATATTACAGTAATAGTATACACGTATAACACATACAGTGATATTGTATAAAATACAGTAATATTGTATAAAATAAAAGTACAATTGGTTAGGGGCTCGACAGATGTTATACATATTTTTGTCAGCCCGCACCATTAAAATGATCAAGCTGGAGAACATATATATAATTTAATTAATATATATAATAAGTATATATAATAATAACTAAACTTCAGTAACTACCTTATATAATTATGTTTACATTGAGCGCATATGCACTGAAAATACAAAGAGCATGTTGAACAGGTAGTAGCATTCTGGGAAAAAATCTTTATAAAATGAGACGTACCTGTGCTCTGCTGGCATCGTTTGGTAATACTTATTATGTGTTCCCAAAACCATTTAGCTATGTTCCAGACAAAGCAGTCTATCACATTTTGTATCGCTTATGTGGTAAATAGTTGCTTATTTCAGTATATTTAGGGTCTTTTTACGCGGCTTGGCCGATGTAGCATGTTAGCATAGATGTAATATTAGGCGTATATCGGCCTAATACACAATTATGTAGTTTAATACATGGTCTGTCATCGTCTGAATGTGAGCATGAAATCATATTTATTATTATCCCTTAACCCTTCAACCGCCGGAGCCGCATATATTCGGGTTTTCAGTTTTATTAGCACATAGGTACCACCCTTTAAACATGTTAAAGATAAAATGTGACATCAATCAGCAATGTTAGAAAACAGTTGACCGCCATTTTGTTAAATCTGAATAATTTTTACTCACTTGAAGTTGTGGATCGCGTCAGCGAGACACAACTTCAAGTGGGTGAAAATTCAGATTGAATAACTTGGCGGTTAAAGGGTTAACATTAATTATGAATAATACTATGAAAATAATCAAATATATATAGTTTCACGCGATTGAATGTTTCATATTTTCTAGATATCTTATAGGCATATTAATTATACAGTAATATAGAAATAGATTATTTTAAAATATAAAATATAAATAGTTATTCGCCACACCCTTTATGCATCATATTGCATGAGGCTGGTGTCTACTATTAATACTCGTACATGTACGTCATGGAAATGTAAGTTGAAACTCTCACTTTGAACATTTCACAATGGATGGGAGTGTTGCGCAACGCGCGTCGCATCGTGACATTGTGACCAGTGATGGAGGGGAGGGGGAGGTAATTACGACACGCCTGGCGTATCATATCCATGCATTGTCCATCACGAGATGGCCAGAAGGATTACCTCATTTTTCATCCAGGATCAGGCATTGACGCATCCATAATTTACGCTCTGATCCACATTGGAGCAGTGACCACCGTAACCTGTTGTCCGGCTGGTCATTAGTTCGGGTAAATGCACAATATCTGTCACCATGATGGACGCATTGTTTTCACATGTTACATCAAGTTATTCTCAGTCAGATATAATAATAATTAATGAACCTTCATTGTGGGCGAAATAAGGCAAATAAATACATCATAATCGCGTCGTTTTGGATCAACATTGGGACAATGTCAGCTGATGCTACACCAACGTTCAACCAATGTAGATTATGTGTAGCATCCCTTACTTTTAAAGCCATCAGTGATCATGTTCATAGAATATACATTTTCATCCACAGTTTTGTCTCTCTATCGCGAGCAACCACATGTACTCACAAGAGGGTGAAACTTACTCATATTTGAGTACATGTAGTGG
This sequence comes from Flabesymbios commensalis, assembly GCA_964017125.1. NCBI lineage: Eukaryota > Metazoa > Annelida > Polychaeta > Terebellida > Flabelligeridae > Flabesymbios > Flabesymbios commensalis. The sequence goes on along the minus strand of OZ024914.1, from coordinate 37,459,781 downwards.
CTCGCGGTAGCGAGACACAACTTCAAGTGGTTGAAAAAGTATATTCTATGACGCAATTGACATCCTCTAATGAATGAAAAACACGCTTTCGTGAAATAACTCGTGAGACCACACATCTTGATCGGCTGATGTTTAAACTATCATTGCATGCCCACTGATAGGGATTTGATCGGTTAACCCTTTAACCGCCGGTGCCGCATATATTCAAGTTTTCATTTTTTATTAGCACATTAAATACCACATTTAAAATATGTTAAAGATAAAATGTGACATCAACCAGCAAGATTTGAAAAGAGTTGACCTCCATTTTGTCAAATCTGAATAATTTTCACTCACTTGAAGTTGTGGATCGCGTCAGCGAGACACAACTTCAAGTGGGTGAAAATTCAAATTGAATAATTTGGCGGTTAAAGGGTTAATACGAAGAATTATGTGCTTGACGGGTTAATTTGAGACTCGACCATTTCAGCACGCTGCTGGAATATTTCAAGATTAACGGTTTGGTATATTGAAACGAAACAGTCATTGCAGTAACTGCTGGTCTACCAACAACATAAACATTCCCCACAAGTGAATTATCCTTTTGATTGTGAAGGGGGGGGGGGGGGGCTTGAGCAGATGGAGCAGGGTTTTTATAATAATAACAATAATAAAAATAATTCTTATATAGCGCTAAAATCCACATAATGTGCTCAGTGTGGTGCTTCACAAGTCTTTACTTTACAACAAAGATCTTGCCAATATTGCCATTGATCTCCTCGCATCAAACAATAAATATTTAATTGAATGGTATTTCACGAAAGCGTGTTTTTCATTTACTAGAAGATGTTGATTGCAGCTTCAAATTAATAAAATATAACAACATAGTACCTAGTTAGCTAAAACCAATTTTGGCCGATTTTGAAACATTCTGTCAGTTATGTATCAAGTGAGAACATTTTTAAAACACCTTTTCAAAACAATATAATTTGCACTATTTATAATGATGAATCTTAAAATTCAGCTAGTTGCGCTCTAACACAAAATGTTGTGGAGGGTGAAATCTAGTAATACCTCACTTGAATCACTAAAGAGATGACTATCCGTATAATATATACTGCATCTGAGGATCCCAGAAAACACGAGACTTTGGCACAATCTTGTTTTATTGCTGGCCTGCTGTCTTCGACGTCGGACCAACATTACAACAACATTGGATCACCGCTTCGTGTTTGCTGGAATGAAGCATTTTCCGTAATCTTTCTAGCAATATCCGGTATAGATATCGATGAATGTCTACATAAATAGTTTGCAAATATTTCACAGTAATCTAGACATCTTAGTGAGCACATTAGAAACAGTTCTAGTCATTTTAAGCAGGTCTATATAACATCGTATAAAAATAATAAAATTAATGATCACATTATATCACAGATTAACCACGATTATAATTATATGGGTATTCATACCAAAAACTTGATTCTGAACAGAACAATTAATACTATTCCACCACACTTGTTTTAGATAAGTAGGAAATAAAATACCTATAAACTGCCACACTCCTTGCATCATTTTATTAATAATATTTTACTCTTTCGGTGCGGAGATCAACTTTAGACGATAGACGTCATACTTTAACGACTAAAGTCGATCCCTGCTCAGAAAGGGGTACAGCCATGGCCAAATGTCATAATAATATCGCCCCCTTGGATATGAAAGAGTGCATGTGTCACTTTGTAAAGTAGCAGACACGCTTTCAAGGGGGCGATATAATGGTATTAAAAGCCCAGAGTGAAACACACTTCAGTACAATATAATATTACAGTAGGTCAATATACCGAAATGATCACTTCAAATGTAACAGAATGGTTGTGTATATACCCCCTATAGGAACAAAGGGTTTTATGTGACACTCAAATGAGTGGCACGTAAAATACTGTGGTTGCCAGGGGACGCTATGCTGTCATCTGTGAACACAGCGAGAGGTGATACTCGAGTTTTGCTCCAAGCACCGAAATCGTGAACATGCAAAAACAAGAAAAATAATATATTCCTATTTGTAATCTTATCCGTGCTCAAATTATTGAACGCGGTTTTTCGTGGACGGTGCAAATTATATAATGAGAAAAAGTGAACCGGATACTATTTATTTCCATTGTACAAAACACGAGAAGAGACAAGCCGCTACACTTTGTCATTATAATTTATCATGTATGACAATATCTAGTCTGTTTGACCAGTGTCCATCTACAGTACATCCACAGTGACCAATGTATATCATGAATGAGCTATGCTCATGGATATTGTAAACTAAAACTAAATGACCTGTTATCATAGAGAGTCTAGCCTGCGTGAGCCTCGGTAGGCAGATAGAGAAAAGTGACCACCGAACACGCATACTCGAGTCTGTGACTGAGTGACCACTGACCTTGAACATTATAGCATGAGTGATCGACCCATATCCAAGGACAACCCATCCTGAATGGAAACTGACCATGGACAATCCAGTTTTATGGACAGGACGAACTAACCGCGTGAAAACCACAAACGTTGCATGCAATGTTATACGTACGTAACCAAATAAGTCTGCGTGCGCAAATCCAAGCAAGCTGTGCATAATGCTTGTAGCCAAAACATTAATCAATGTGTATTTCTAAAAAAAGTGATGTGTAATTATGTAGATACAAGTTAGAAATGTTATGTTTAGTCATTAACTTGATTTTTATCATTATCATATCTCCATTCTTAAGACATGCACATGCATTTGATTTGCACCAGTTCGTAATGTAGGCCACATATAACATGGTTAATAACATTACAGAGTGATAAAGAGAGGATTTATGGTGGACAAGACAATAAAACGTCAAGAGATTCTGAATGAATCAACTTGTATTATATGG